>JBCNJP010000012.1:13294922-13310214 GCA_039602395.1 Deinandra increscens subsp. villosa | reverse complement strand
TGGAGTGGGAGTACCCGATTAACCAATTAATCCGAGGAGAGTACCCACAAGTACTCCACCCGCCCTAATCTACTTCGATTATTTTATATCAAAATCGTTTTCGACACTGCTCGAACCATTGACATCAAGGAAAACAACACCATACAAACACATAACTTTAATGGCTTTACCAATTGAACCAAACCCCTATCTTAACGATAGTATTTTTTATTTCGGGATTTTTAGCTCCAAGTAGCGAAGGACCGGAGAGACTTTCTAGTTATGAATTGAGTATAGAACCAATAGGTGACACTTGGTTACAATTTAGAATCCGCTATTATATGTTTGCTCTAGTTTTTGTTGTTTCTGATGTGGAAACGATTTTTCTTTATCCATGGGCAATATTTCGATGTATTAGGTGTATATGTATTTGTAGAAGCTTTAATTTTTGTGTCTATCTGTTAAAAATGAGAATCCATTTTCATTATTAATTCAAACTTTGGTCCCTTGATATTAGTTCTAATTTATTTCTTTTTTTATTTTATGAACCAATGGATCCTTAACATGGTGAGGAATGGGCTTAGGAGACATGGGCTTTGAGTAGCGGACTGAGGTGTTGCTGCTTGTTATCTCGCGGGTCATGGGTCGAGACCCGGATCATATCCGGTTGCACTTGGATATTACTAAAGGAACCCTAGCATTATTCAAAACCTGCTTGAGCAATCACATTATCTCTCGATTCCTCTCCCTTCTTCTCACGTTCTCTGATCTAGGGTCCGTTTCTTGTTCAGTGTATTGAATGATTAACCTGATAGGTCGTAGAGTTCGTTTGTTTTGATTGTTCTTTCGTTTCTTGAGAGTTTTTTTGGATCTGTTTCAAGTGGTAATAATGGTGTTTTCAACTTGTAATGGATATTTGGGTAAATCAAGTTCTAGTTTGGGTATCATTGATCTTAGATCTCTAAATTCTGACACTATCTTAATTGTTGGTTTAGTTTATGCATGGTGAAATGGGGCATTGGAATGGTCTTAGCTCTCGAATATTCAGACCCAATAAAAAATAAAAAAAATTGAGATACTTATGAATTCTAAGATAACGCCAATTGTATACAACTATGGTTTAGAAGCGAGGACATATAACTCTGGTTTAAATCAAGGATGGTGGCATAATTATATCGATGTTAGAGTAGATATTACCATTTAAAATTAATATTAGATGAATGAATGTGTATGTCTATCTAAAAACACAATTTATATATATAACATTAGACACATTTTTCACTTATTTATCAAATTGTGCCACAAGAATATTTATGTTTGAGTAAATTACTATTTGCGTCCCTGAGGTTTGGGCACTTTTGCCACTTGAGTACGTTTTTGAAAAGTTTCCCCTCCGTTGCCCAACGTTTCACTTTTGTTGCTACATGTACCCCTTGCCCTAACGGATGTTACTAAGCTCGTTAAAAGGTACCCCATGTGCCCTGCACATGAGGGTATATTTGTCTTTTCACCTATTTATCACATTAATTAGATGACCGTTGCCCCCATCCTTCTTCTCTCTCTTCCTCCACGATATATTCAGATGAAAACTAGGGTTTTTAACAAAATCGACTCAGCAACTAACAAAATCCAGCAGCGAAAAAATGGTGATTTGTTCTTGTGGTGCGCAAACTGTGATTCGAACTTCATGGACCGAAGCAAATCCAGGCCGTCGTTTCCATTGTTGTGCCCGAACGGTATTCACCCTTTTTCAAATTTCAACTAAAATTGTGATGAGATTTGAATATTGATTTAGTTTGATTTATTTTGGTATATCAGGGATCAAATTGCGGATTTGTTAGCTGGGCCGACCCCCCCTTGTGTGCCAGGGCTATTGAAATTGTTAAAGAACTTGAAGTTGAAGTGAAGAAGCTCAAGTTCTTTGTTGTCATAAGTTGGTTGTTTTTTTTTTATTTACTTTGTGAGCCAACAAGTTGAAGATGAATCTGAAATATGATGTGATGAGGTTTATTGACCTACATTTTGAGAATCTATATTGTAAAGGTCATTTAGTATTATGTGTATGTAATTCTAAGTTCTGAAATGGTAGATGATTAAATAAAAAAGTAGACTTTGTTCTTCAATTTATGTTCAATCTTTGTGTGCAAGTTAGTGCAATTGGCCAAATCTGAAAGTTTGTGGGCACAATCAAGTTTGGCAAAATCTGAAATTTGCTAACAATTTGGCAACATCACCAAGTTTGTGGCCAAATCTGAAATTTGGTCACCACTTAATAGGCCAAATGTGGTCACAACTTCACTTTGAAACTATGCAATATAACAACCAGTATTTTGGCACAAGCAAATCAACATAATTAATAAACCAAGTTCATTACCATAATATCCATGTCAACCATTCATTACCAAAATAAACCAAGTTCAAAATCAGACATGGAACCAAGTTTTAAAAGACAACCAACAATAAACAGACATAGTTTTTAAACATTCAAAATAAAAGACAACCAACAAAAGTCCTTCAAACATCCTGCTGCTGTGTAGTAGCTTGAGAAGTGCCAGCATGTGATGAACCTTGACCCTTGCAAGACCTAGCATTATGACCCTTGTTGTGGCATTTTGAACATGTTGTGGATGCACCTTTTCTTGTCAATTTGCCATCTTTGGAAATCTTATCAGCCAGTTCATTTGCAGACTTCTTCCTTTTCTTTTTTGGCCTACCAACTTGAGTATGGTGCTTTGGAGGTATTAGGGTGGTAGGGCATTTGGATGGTACCCAAGCTTGTCTCCTAGTTAGTGGCTCAATTGTATATTGGTAAACACTCTTCCAGGTGTCCAACCAATACACCTTAGCCACCCAACTCTCAGGTACTGCATCTGAAGCATCTTCATCAAATCTGGCCAACTCATAAATGCAAGCAATCACATGGCTGCAAGGCATGCCAGTCAGCTGCCATTTCCTGCATGTGCATGTCCTCTTGTCCAAATCCACAGCCACCTTTTCCATCCAAGGCCCATTCACCTGAAACTTCCTGCCACCAGCCATTATAACAGTATATTCATTTGCCTTTACTTTGCTGAATGATAACCTTTTTGCTGCTGCTGGTGTTAAAGGGCCATCTGCTTTGGCAATCAATTTCTGGACAGTAGCAATTCTTCTCATCAAGTACTCTCTAATGTACTCCAAACAACTTATTATTGGCTTGTCTCTACCCATAAGAAGCTGCTTGTTAAAAACCTCACAAAGGTTGTTGAGTAGCACATCAGAATTAGCCCTTTCTGCATAACACATTATAATCAATTAACATAACTTATCATATCATTAAAAAGGTAACATATTTTGAATCAGTTAGAAATTACCATTAAAGTGTGCTCTACTCCAGTGTTTTGCTGGAATCTCCTTCAACCATTTAAACAATGACTCATCTTCCTTATTGATATCCTCCATACACTTGTCAAATTCTGGAATTGTGGTCTGACTAGCAGCCTTCCATAGCATGTCCTTCATCACAGTGCCCCTCCACTTTGATTTCATATTCTCATGTATGTGTCTTAAGCAATATCTGTGCTCAGCGGCAGGGAACAAATTCTTCAATGCTGGTATTATACCCTGTGAATTACACAATTTGAGTGAAAGTGACATGGTTTTTAATATTATAATTCACAAAGAAGGACAAATTCCTTACCTTTTGTCTGTCACTGATGAAGGTGAAATTTGAGTTAGGACTCAAGTCCAAGTCTTCACCCAAGCATTCCAGAAACCATGTCCATGATGATAAAGTTTCAGCCTCCACTATAGCATATGCAACAGGATATATTCCATTATTAGAATCAATCCCCACTGCTGACAAAATTTGACCTGGGTATGGACCCTTCATAAATGAACCATCCAAGCCTAAAAGGTCCCTGCCACATGCTTTGAACCCAGCCTTCAATGCAGCAAGACATATGTAAATTCTTTTAAATTGTCTGGTTGGACTGGCAGGATTACACTCACTTTCAACCTCAATTTTGATAGTAGAACCAGGGTTGGATCTAAGTAACTCATCACAGTAATCCCTTAACATGCCATATTGTTTTGCATAGTCACCATGAATTTTGTCAACAGCCATTACTTTTGCCCTAAATACCTTTTGTGAATTCAGATTTACCTTATTCTTCTTCTCCAAGAGTTCTCTGAGTGATCTTAAAGGTATTGTTGGATTTGCCTCAACCTGTTGTTCAATCTCCCTTGCAATGGCAGAAACAGTGTAGAGCCTGGGGTTTCTTGTACTCAAACATTTGTGCTCAAACTTAACTGTCTTCACACACCAAACATCCCTCTCACTTTTCCTTGAAATATGCAAAACCCAAGGGCAAGTGGGCTTTGGGAATCTTATTTTGTCTTTCTTTAATGCACTTGATGCACTTGACCTACCTTTCTTGGACTTTTTTGAACTGCTGGACCCACCACTTTTTGAGGATTCCCCAATGTTGCTCAAATCTCTGATTTGCCCTTCATTACAAACCACATTTTCAGGATTGCCTCCATAACATAACACACGCATTCTAAGCTTGTCATTTTTCCTAAAAACCAGTTGCCTTTGAGTTTTCACAGCCAACTTTTGTACTTTCTCATTGATTTCTTCTTTGGTCCTAATTGTTTGACCAACAAAAAATGAACCACTCTCATCTTCATTACATCTCACCTTTCTCTTTTTTTTGTTAACTTTCCTAATTGCTTTTGTTAAAGGACATACATCTTCATCATCACTGCCACTATAAAAATCATCCAGTTCTACTTCATGATCATCTATGTCAGGTTCATCTTCATCAATGTGATGCTCATCTTCATCTACACAAGATCTAAACTGTTGCATATTAATATGCACATCCTCAAACAGATTTTCATCATCAACTATAACATCTTCAGCAACTTCAGCAACTTCAGCATCTTGAACATCTTCAGCAACTTCAACTTCTTGAACATCTTGAACATCTTGAACATCTTGTGCATCTTGAACATCATGTGCATCTTGAACATCATGTGCATCTTGAACATCTTCATACTGAAATAAAAATTTTGCCAAGAAGACTTCATGTTTCTCAACTTGATGTTCCAAACCCTCATTGACTGCCTCAACCTCTGCATTGGTACCAAGGATTTCATCTAAGCCCTCAAAAGGATCATCCATGTCATTTTGCACCTGACTCACCACAGGATCAGTCACAACAGGCTCCCCTTGTATAACTGCCTCATTTTGAACCTCATTCAAATCTACATGATAAACTTCCTCATTTTCAACCTCATTCATCACTGTCTCCTCTATTCCATTTTCACTCATCAAATGCACATTATCATCTACATCTATCTCATCCTGCATAATTTCAGAAGCTTGGACTACAGCAGATGGCCCATCTTCAACAATTTCTTCAATAACAACACTTGACATATTATCATTTGGCATGAAATATGTCCTGTCCAATAATGTGCCCCCATGTTCTGTGTATACTGAAATTAGCTTATAACTACCAACATACTTCACTAGATTAATAACATCCCTATCATTTCCTAATGGTCTTAAGCCTAAATTCAAGTCCTCAGTTGGAATCTTATAATAATAATAAACCACATCAGTTACTGGATATCCTAACTGCTGAATCACCTCATCCAGTTCATGAACTGAAAACTCATCAATATCTACCATATCAATGTAGTCAACTTTACCCTCAATATACTTCCTTCCAGGGTTCTCAATAAATTGGCCGCCATGATATATTTTCATTGAAAACATTGTAGGCTTATTAGCTGTGATTAGCAAACAAAGCATGCTTAAATAATGAAATCTATTACACTAAAAGCATAAAAGTAAAAAAAAAAAATTGATTTTCTGTGAGTTAATGTTACCGTAAATCTCTTTTTCATCAACTCTTCCAAGGTCACCAGGACGAACGTGCCACAACCTACAAACCATCTTTAACTCCTTTGCACTATCAAGATCCAACCTGCATGAGAACGATGACCAAAATGGAGGGAGTATTCGATTTTACGCTGACCTAGGTCAAGATGGAATACGAGGGGGGATGAAAGGGACGAAATGGTTAAAGTAATGCTGAATGTGTGGTCGTGTGATAAATAGGTGAAAAGACAAATATACCCTCATGTGCAGGGCACATGGGGTACCTTTTAACGAGCTTAGTAACGTCCGTTAGGGCAAGGGGTACATGTAGCTAGGGGTGTTCATGGTCCGGTTGGTCCGGGTTTTGGGATTTTTTTGGACCAAACCGTAACAAACGGTTTCGTTTTTTTTCAAACCAAACCGAACGGTTTGGGCCGGGTAGACTGGATCGGCCAAACCGGGTTAACCGGTTTGGTTTACGGTTTTACCGGTTTGAACCGGTTCACTTTTACAAACTCTTTTTTTTAGCCTGTTTAAAAAATCAAAAAATCATAATAAAAAACAGAACTATGCAGAATCATTACGCACATAAGCCATGGAGATAAAGTGAAACTTAAAACAACCATGGAGAGTCCGATACATGCATTGTTAAACTATATATAAGCTTTCAAACAACTATGGAGGCAGACATCAGACGACATACATACCCATCGTCATCGATGTTGAACATAATCACATATCTTTTTTACAAACCCTAAAACTTAAAATATTCATGGAGATCAGACATACCTGGAAGAAAACTTGAATATGCTCTACTCTTGGGAGATATTGTAGATGACGATGATGAGATGAATGCTGCACAGGGAGATAGTCAGACAGGATCGAGTGAAACTAAAAGGACGCCATGAGAATTGAGTACTAAGAACTGGGAAGTGGGAACGTGAATGCGTGAATTCTTGAATCGTGATTGCGTATATCTCGATAAAAACTGAAAGGACGCTATCACGCTAATAAGTAGGGTTTTTAAATATATAAAAGATTAAAGAATATATGCATTATTTAAATTAACGGTTCGGTCCGGGTTCAACCCGTTGATCAGAACCCTAAACCGTAACCCGGACCACTTGTACCGGTTTTTTTTTTAAACCCATGAACCGGACCAGTCCACATATTATGAGCCCAAACCGAAATTTTGGTTTGGTTTAACCGGTTTGGTTCGGTTTTTACGGTTTCTGAACAGCCCTACATGTAGCAACAAAAGTGAAACGTTGGGCAACGGAGGGGAAACTTTTCAAAAACGTACTCAAGTGGCAAAAGTGCCCAAACCTCAGGGACGCAAATAGTAATTTACTCTTTATGTTTATATATTTGAATCCCGTGGAGCACACATAGGACCTGCCGTCGCAGCTGGTCCGAGCTTATTCTATTCTTTTTACGGAGTGTCCGGGTTCGATTCTCGGCTTCTCGCGATTGTTTTTTCCCTAATCCAGATATTATTTGTTGTTAAATAATTTTACTTAATATATGATAAGCAATACTCATCTAGAGTTCTGGACTAGATCTAGATTGTTTGATTGAAACGCAGGTTCAAAGGTGAGAACCGCAATTTCGAAACTCATATAGCACTTTTTTTTTTTTTTAATTTCTTCCTTTCATTTTAACTTTATTTTATAATTTATTTCGATTGTTGGGTTACTAAAACTCATACCATTCGGTCTAGATTTCTTTTTCGATTTTCTTAAAACTTGGATCATTAAAACTATGATGGGATTCCTTCGTGTGGCGTTTTTATTTGTATTTTTTCTTTTGACGTTTTATAACTTTTTTCTTTTAATGTTTTATATGTTTTTAGATTAAACTTACATTAACTATAAAGATATATAATTGGTTTGAGACCAATACTTTTGTTTGAATCATGTTAGCAACAACGTTTTTTCCTACTTAATTTTAGTTTGAACTTTTTTTGCCGCCGCTTTACTAACGGTGTTCATGTTGTTGAGTTAGATTTATATTTAGGTGCTGTTTGTTTTTGAAGAGGTAAAATGTCTGCAGTCTGCGGACCACATCTGCAGACATCTGTAGCAGAAGAGGTGGACTAAACCTCTGCAGTCTGTAAGAAGAAGAGTGTTTGTTTTTTAACTTATGCAGACTGCTAAAATAAACTGAAATTTAAATAAATCATTTTTTAAACTTATACATAATTCAATCATTTTACTTCTTTCCGTATATTTTAGCAAACAATTGTTTTTTAAACAATTTTCTTTTAAATAAAATATCAAAAATATTTTATAAAAACTGTTCAAAAAATGTTTTTATACAGTTTAAAAACGTTTTTAAATAAATGTTTAAAAAGTTTTGTTAATAATTGTTTAAAATATTTTTTCTTAAAATAATTGTTTAAAAACGTTTTTTAAAAACAAAACTTTTTAAAAAACAGTTTAAAAAAAAACATTTTTAAATTTATTATTTAAAATTAATTGTTTAAAATGTTTTTTTTTACTTTTTTAAAAGACGATTTAAAAAAAGTGGTTAAAGAAGTTTCTTAAAAGTTTTTTAATATATTAAAAACTTTTAAAAAAGTTTTTTTAGAAAAAGTTTTTTAAAAAGGACTTAATAAAATGCTTTTTTATAAAAGAATTAAAAAAACTGTTTAAAAATGTTTTTTTAATGTAAAAACAGTTTAAAAAGAAAGTTAGAAGATGTTAGAAGATGTCAGAAGTGACTGGGTCACATCTGCACCAAGAAGAGCCTGCGCAGACATTTTTTAATGAAATGTCTTCGAGAAAACAAACAGTCTGCAGACCTAAATGTCTGCGCGTGGTCTGCGCGGCGCAGACAGAAGAGGACAGGAAGAGCTTTTGCAGAAAAACAAACACCACCTTAGACTTTGATTAGAGTTTTCACTCATATTTTCTTTTATATTATTTTATATGCCTCAAGATTGATTTTATGTTTGATATCTAAGTTGAGATATATGATTTGTTTTAGATCGAGATGATTAATAAATTTTATTTCTTTTTACTTACTTTATTTTGTGATATATGTTATTTCTAGATTACTAAAGTTGTTCATACTATTAATCTAGGTTCCTACTTAAATTTCATGAAAAATCGAATGGAATACTTTCGTGTGAGGCGAGTTCGAATCATATTTTTTAGTATTTAACAAGATGGTGACCCGCCCGCGCTTCGCGGCGGGCCACCCATTTTCCAAAACGCCGTGACGAAAGTCGAAAGCTCTAAAAGTGATTTAAAAGTTAACCACTTGCGCTTAAGTCTGAAAAAAATACCACATGTACATAACACGCGGCTTAACACCCATTTTTTAAAACGTTGTGAGCAAAGTCAAAAACTCTAAAAATGGTCTGAAAGTTGACCTCCGCGCGTTGCGGCGGGTCACCTTTTAACGACGCTTCGCGGCGGGCCACCCATTTTCCGAAACGCCATGGTCAAAGTCGAAAACCCTAAAAGTGAATTAAAAGTTAACCAAGTGTCGTAAAAACATTTGTCTAACACGTAGCCACGTATCATCATACGTGACCTAACACATGACCACGTGTCGTAAAAGCATTGACCTACATATGACACGTGGACACGTGTCGGACCACATAACCAATCTATTAGTGATTGAACATGACACGTGTCATGTTATTAGTGGTGGAACATGACACGTGTCATGTTCCTATTAGTGTACATATGAATAGTAGAATTTGTGTCTTGGACCAACATTCCTTTTTGTAAATATATATAATATGTTTTGTATTAAATTTATGTTTACTATCGATTTTATAATTATTCACTTTATTTTAGTTTAATTCCGACTTTCAACCGTTTAAAAAATCGTGGCTACTTTTTCTTTCTGTTTTTTTGTCTTTTTTTAATTAAGATAAGTAACAAATGACTTTTCTCTATCATCTAGGTCTTTGTTCTTTATGTGTAAAAATATATGGCTACTTAGTTTCACCACCTTATATGATCTTATTTTAGGTTTAAACATCCGGTTCATATATCACATAGTTGTTTACCGCTTTAAAATTTTATACTACTAAACATTGTATTGTATTTTTGTATTACAGTGAATTCCGTGACAAATTAATGTATATCTTCTCACTTAGTTGAAACGTAACTTTGAGGATAAACATATTGTGTAGATTTAGAAATAAGACTATGAGGTGGTGAGTGTTGATAAAACTAAAAGAATATACAAGGTAACGTGCAAATATTCTTAATGATTTCTTTGTCTTAAAAAATAAAATAAATTTATTATTATTATTATTATTATTATTATTATTATTATTATTATTATTATTATTATTATTATTATTATTATTATTATTATTATTATTATTACTATATATTAAATAGTAAATATTGTGAAGTGTCTTACTTGTTTTCATTATTATTATATATATTAGTTCCTTTTTCGTCTCCGATGTTCGGTCCATTTAATTACTTCAGCCCAAACTTTTAAAGAATCTGATTTTGGTGTATGACGTTTCCTTTTGTTTTAATTTTGGTCACTTTTATAACATCATAACTGTTTGTGTTAAGTATGTATGATAAGACCAAAATACCCATCTTATTAATTAAAAAACACATTAAAACAATCACCATCCATTCACTGTGAGCCACCACTTCTCCAAAAATGATCGACCATCACCAGACCTAACCACCACTGTTGCCGCCTAACCTGACCACCACCGTCTCCGGAGCTGAACACCATGTCACTGGACCTGACACTCACCAATGTCCGCGGACCAAACCACGACCACATCAGGGACCAAACCACGACCACATCAGGAACCAAAATGGAACCAGAATCAAAATCAAACCAAATATAAGAATCACTATCGCACCAACCTTCTTCATCTCCATCGCAAAATGGAACCCAAACTAGATCTAATCTTTTTTGTGGTGGCCTGAGATCCTCGATGAGGTTCATCGATGGCAGCGGTAGTGTTTGGTCCCTTATGAGCTCTAATTAGAGGTGCTAAGTTGATTTAAGCAATAATTAAGATTGTGCGGAATATAAGATCAACTGGAAGATAAAAAAATTTAAATGTTTTTTTTTCTGTATATCTATAACACCCACACCCCTAGGATAAGCGTTAGGGAGTGTTACACGTCAAATAACAGAAATTAAATGGTATAAATCAAAGTCTACAGCAGAAGTCTTAACTTTTATTCGTATTAAAAGTTATAATATTTACATCGAACTAAAATAATATAACATTAGAAGTCTATACTGTGCTACAAGTCTATGTGTTTCAACCTGCCAAAATTTTAGATTTCTATATACGTTCACCATTTTCCTATCCATGTCTAGCAACCTGCAACAATATGATACCTAGGATGTGTGCCCAAAAGGAAAAGAAAACATTTGGGGCTCAACAAACTGATGGTGAGTTTCAAAAACATACAGTTCAATATTTGTAATCACAGATTAAATTTTAACTACAACATCATATAAATAAATCCATGACAGGTAGTAGAAAATTTATAAAAATACATCTTTTAAGTTTAGAACTAATTCTACCATAAGTTTATTTCTATTAAACAATACAGTAGTTGGTGTGTAATTTCAATCTTAAGAATATAATGTATCTGCACATGAGTCTTTTAAGCATTTGTTGTCACAAGATTTTTAATACTTTTACATGTTTCTCCAACTGAAAACAAAATCACTGGTTTACATGTATAGCATCTATCAAAGAACTTCACGGCTACAGGGCAAGGTATAGACGTAAATGCCCCAACTCTAACT
Organism: Deinandra increscens subsp. villosa; assembly: GCA_039602395.1. Taxonomy (NCBI): domain Eukaryota; kingdom Viridiplantae; phylum Streptophyta; class Magnoliopsida; order Asterales; family Asteraceae; genus Deinandra; species Deinandra increscens. The sequence goes on along the minus strand of JBCNJP010000012.1, from coordinate 13,298,600 downwards.
GTAGAGATACCATACGTCCAGAGGATGACTACATCATTTGCAAGCATTGCGGGAAGATAGAAAAACCTGTTTATACGTAAATAATCCGTAAATATTTATACCTAGCTAACCTAATCCCCAAAATAATCTTCCCAAACTATTGACACTTTATGTACAACCAACAGATACTGTGTCAATGCTACATTATATGATGGAACATCAACACTTCCTATCGTTTTCTTTGACGATGCAATGAGGCAGGTCATTGGCATCGACTGTGAGAGTTTAGTAGTCAGAGAAGGATATATATGATGATCCAAAGGTCATTCCCAAGCCCATAGGAAAGGAAAAGATCTACAATTTCTACACATGGATAAATGAAGATGCCTCCATTCAGCAGACACTAGAAGTCCATCCTCTCACAAGCGTCAAATAGTCAATGGAACAGGAATCGCAACTCAGTGCAGCTACTACTCCTGTCACACCAGCAGGAAAAGCATCAAAGAATCACATGCCAGAGATATGACAAGTATGTATATAAGAACAATATGTATGAAACTCTTACCTCATGTTAACAGCCAACCACTAGACTTTTGAGCAATATAAGTACACTATGTAACTAACTTAATGGTTGTATTTTGACTATCATTTTGATCTCAATGTAAACATAAGTAAAACAAAACGAAATATGTAACGACACACGCCTTGTCCGCGACAACGCGCGGGTCACAAAACTTGTATTATCTAATAATCTTGGATCCATAAATAACAACCAATTGGTTTTTTCTTTTACATCAATTATTGATACATGCATCAATATTTGACTCCATTTATAAAATCCTATGAAAGATGTGCAAGTACATACATGAGGGGGGAGTTAGGGCTTCCATTCAAAATGCGTGATCTTTACAACGAGTTATATCATGTTTAATAAACTAGATGGTTGCTAGCCACGCGTTATGAACACAATTAGACAAGTGGGGACCATACAACCTCAAACATCAAAACACAAATAGAAAAAAGAACATGTAACATCCCACATTGGTGGGGAGGGGAACTAAGCATGCCTTTATAAGGGTGTGGATACCTCCCCCACCAAGACGCGTTTTAAATCCGTGAGGGGTAGATGCCTGAGGGCATGCCGGCTGCCAAAGCGGACAATATCTTGGTGCGACGGGTCTGGGCTGTTACAGATGGTATCAGAGCCGGTCGTCGGCCAGTGTGCCAGCGAGGACGCTGGTCCCCTAAGGGGGGAGGATTGTAACATCCCACATTGGTGGGGAGGGGAACTAAGCATGCCTTTATAAGGGTGTGGATACCTCCACCACCAAGACGCGTTTTAAATCCGTGAGGGGCGGATGCCTGAGGGCATGCCGGCTGCCAAAGCGGACAATATCTTGGTGCGACGGGTCTGGACTGTTACAGAACATCGTAACGATCATCTGACAGTTTATCAAAGAGAATGAAACTATCAAAGAGAATGAAACTTTTAAAGTAAAATTGCACATAATGAAAAGTTAGGGTTAAAATTGTAATTAATAGAAAAGGGTAAAACAAAAATAAAATGGGAAATCAAATAAGAGGTGGAGAAGGGTCTTAGGGTGGGGGTATGCCTTCGGCTTCCCCCATCGGCTTCTTTGGCTACTTCGGCTACTTCTCGGTTTGTATACTATGCGCTTAGGCTTAGGAGATTTCAATTTCATATTCAAGCCGTTAGGCTTTGTGAAACTGCAAGTAGCCGACAATTGTGTGAGTGATTTTTTTTCTTTTCTTTAAACCCCAAGCCTAAGGTTTCAAAAACTCACCATACCACCTATTTTGAAGCCTAAAGGCTTTAAATCCTCTCTCATCCTTATCTCTCAAGTATCAACATGTTATTAGCTAAAGATTTTGAAGTCTTAAGCTTCAAATATGAACATACCTAAAGTATGCTTGTTATTAATAGTTCTTTTGTTAATTTAATTATGGTCAGTGGCTATTTTAGTAAATTTCCCTAAAAAAACGTTCGTTTTAGCTACTTGAACCGTAGATGCGGTTGGTAATTGTAAGTATAGTATAGATAACTTAATAAGAAAAAATTTCAAATCTAAAAATCTCATTTCTAATTAATATATATTAAAAATCTAGTGGATGACGGTGTGAACAATAAATTTTGTTTTTCTTTTTTTTAGTTTATTTTAATTTGTTTTCCTTAGTTATATCATAAATGACCTGGAAAAGAAACCATATAACAAACTCTTGTTTGTTTCACTAGTAAAGTGGTATTCATCCTAACCCACTAATTCAATACTCTTTATTTTTATTATCATTATTATTTTAATATTTAAAAATTTGAAAATTATATTATTTTTTACTCATTGAATATACCGACTGAGCGTGATTTTATCTAGATTTTAATACAAATTTTATTAGGGTTATTGGCTTTAAATAATCCTAACTATTAGTTTTTGGCCGGGAACACTCCCAACTAACGAAATAGCCACTGCCACTCTCAACTTTCAACATATTTTCTCACGCCACTCCCTCCGTTAAAATTTCTTAACACCGTTAGTAATACGCTTACGTGGCATGCCTATGTGGCTTATTTTTAATAAAAAAGTTAATTAAAAATCCACATGTATCAAATCCTTAAAAACTAAAAACATTTCTCCTTTACCAACCAAAAGAACCCTAATTCTCAAAAAACATCGATCTGTTACAAACCCATCAAAGTAGTCGATTACCATTATCAATCAAAATTGTCCGGCGACGGAGAGCCGGCACAACCCATCATCACCGCTAAAAACCCATCACAACGTCTAGAACAGAGGGTCACCAATAAATGCCGGAAAGGAGATGCAGATCGATAGTCGGATTCGTAAACAGAGGGTCACCAGACCAAATCTAGAACATACATGTAGGAATCATCAACCAGCACCAAATCTAGAACATACCGGTGGTCGGATTCGTAAACAGAGGGTCACCGAACCCGCGGCTGTAGCCGCAACCCACCACCAAAATCCTCGTTGTCGCCGGTTCAAATGGAGAAGAAAGAGAGTGGTTCGCGTCGGTGGATGTCGGGTACACAAATATGGCAGCGCCGCCGCTGGTGGCGGGAGGAGAAGGAGAAGAAAGCCGGTCGGAGTTTGTTGTTGCGAGAAAAACCCCTCGCGAGAGCAGTCGAAGGTCGTTGTTGCTCGCCTGGTCTTCGTCGGAGCTAGGGCTCAGAGTGCACAAACACGTCGCCGCCGCAGGTTTGCTGATCCAGGGGTTAATCGGTGGATTTAGGGGTTCATCGCAGAGAAGCTAGGGCTCAAATCATCAAAACAGACACTTCAATTTGCTGATTCAGGGGTTAATCAGTGGATTTAAGGTTCATCTCAGAGAAGAGAAGAGAGTGGTGGATTTAGGGTTCATCGCGCAGTGAAGAGAAGAGAAGAGGGCTTTTAGGGAAATAAATTGTTTTTTCTTTTTCTTTAAGGCATTTATGCCATGTAGGAAGATTTATGGACATTTCAAGCCACGTAGATAGCCACATAATCATTTTATGCCATGTAGGACAGCCATGTAGGCAGGTGACTAACGGTGTTAAAGAAAATTAACGGAGGGAGTGTTGTGAGAAAATAAGTTGAAAGTTGAGAGTGGCAGTGGCTAATTCGTTAGTTGGGAGTGTTCCCGGCCAAAAACTAATAGTTAGGATTATTTGAAGCCAATAACCCA
>JBCNJP010000012.1:13211959-13294422 GCA_039602395.1 Deinandra increscens subsp. villosa | reverse complement strand
GGTCCCTTAAAACAAATTCCGGGTCTACCAAAGATCCGTTTTGTTTCCGAGGGTACAATCGCCTAAACCTTATTGTACGGCCGGGAAAACTCTAAGCTTGAAAATACCTTCGAGTTCTTGAAGTTCTCAACGAACGAGATGAAGATTGGAAGAGAGAGAGAGCAGAGAAGAGAGAAAGAATTTTGTGTGAATTCTGGTGTGTCTAGCCTTAACTACATGGACGGATTTATTAAGAGGTGAGTGGGGTCCAAGGCACCCACTCAACTTAAAATTAAGGTTTAAAATAACAAATATTTTGTTGGGTTAATCGAATAGGCACCCAAGATCTTTTTCTTAAGGCACCCACGATGAAGGCAGATACAGAATTTAGGAAAAAGAAAGTGAAATTGTCTTCAATGTTTAGAACCTGCAAGTATAGTGAAGAAGAAGATATGAAGAAGACATCGGTTTCTAAAAAACAAAAGAATATTATTAATATTATATATATTTTTATTTTTATGAAAAGGTTATAATTCGATAAAGTAAGAAGTTGCAGTCTCGCAGAGAAAAGACAATAAAGGGTCTACACTCTATTAAATTTTATTAATTCTTTACATCATTTATTTTTTCTTTTTTGAAACAACTCAGTCATTAAAAAACCCCACCATTTGCAATTCATTTATATATTGAAAGGCCTCTTGTTTTCTTTGTAACTTGTTTCTCTTTCACATCATTTATTAATGGGTTCGGCTATATCCACCCGAGGAGTTTACTAAAAACACCCAAATCACACGGTCGTTTCATGTGAAACGAGCGTTTGGGGATCGTTTCAGAGGAAACGGTCGTAATAAAGGGGGGCCCCCTAAATTTAAGGTTTCGTCGTCGCGACACGTGGCGGCCATTTCATCTGAAACGACCTTGAAACGGTCGTTTCATACGAAACGATCGTATGGTTTGGGTGTTTTTAGTAAACCCCTGGGTGTCTATATAAGCACTCTTATTAATTTGGGATTTAGTTTTTATTAATTTATATTACTTTATTTTAATTTGTTGTAAACTATTTAGGTTATTTTTAAACTTTTGAAGAATATTTTAATAAAAAAAGGCTTATACCAATGAAGCATGTAAAGACGCAAGTGAATTGCATATTTTATTATTGTATTGTATTCTTATTATGAGACCAGTTAGACCCGATTCGAATTTACCTGACTCAAATTCATTTAAGTCCACTTTTATAAAGTCGGACTATAGAAAAGGGTGAGTCCAATGGAAGAAATTTCTGAATTCGCCAGTGCAAGAGTAGTCGCGGAAGTTGAAAAGAACAAAATTCCGCCACTGGGTGTTCTTGGAGCAACTAAAATCATGACTCTATAATTTTTTCGCCCCCACTGAGTAAAATTTCTGGATCCACCACTGCTTAAATAATGAGACTGTATTTATAGTGGTGGAGTGACTTGTTGAGCACACAAAAATAATTCATAGTCAAACTTTGCATTAAACGTCTTTAATGCAAATTGATTTCTAATTAACGCAGAATTACCTTAATTAGCTCAAAACGCGTCTAGAGCTGTCATTCCGGAGGAACTCAGCGCAACAACATTTTTCTGGCTGAACTGCGCTTCTGGACCAACCTTCCGCTTGAACTTCAACCGGAACTACTGTTCAGGTTGAACTCGGTTCCGCCCGGACCACACAGGTCCACTTGACCCACTTTCCGGTTGAACTGGTTCCGCCCGAACATGTTCTTCTGGTTCAACTCTCCACTCCGCTTGAACCTATCCGCTTGAACTTCAACCGGACCAACTTCCGGTTGAACTCAAAAACAATAAGACGGCTCTCAAGCGGCTAGCGAAGTGCAAAGGGTGCCATCAAAGCGCCACATTGCGCCTCATACGCCCACGCCATGCGCGCGCATGTGCGTGTACGAGTGCAAGTGCAAGTTAGGGGTACCCCTCAGGGTCTAAGGGATGTGTCCTACTAGAGGAAACAATAGTTGGCAAGGTTTTCACCTTATAAACCACTTTTGGTTTCATCCCCCAACCAATGTGGGATGAGTTCACATGCTATACTTAGCATTTTCTCTTTTATTTTCGCAGCTTTAACAGCTTTGAAACCTCAACTTTGAGCATCGATATCCCATTCATACGAGCTCGGATTTGGACGTGGTTTGATGCGTTGGAAAGCCCAACGTACTATACAAACCTATAAAATACAGAGGCAGCAACCTATGTTATCTGTATTTTATTTTAGTCCAAAGTTGGTGAAAAAATCATTTTCATACTTAGTGAAAAACCAATGTTCCACTAGTTTTTCTCCCAAAATTCCAACCTATGTTATTTGTATGTTATCTGTATTTTATATCAATCAATTTGCTATACAAAATGTTATGAGATCTGCACGATTTATCGGTTAACTACTTAAAATGTTATTTAAAACTATAATTTTCTTATGTTTATTGCTATAACTTATTTTTTTCTTTATTTAAGAACTTTTTATATTTGCAATTTTTTTTGTCAAATGGGACCCATATTTAGTGGTGAAACATATTCACCTCCTCTATCACTCCGCAAAACATTAATTTTCTTGGTGAATTTATTCTCAACCAATTTGTAAACAAGACAAACTTGTTTATTGCTTCACCCTTACTCTTAAGTAAATATACATAGCAATATCTTGTACTATCATAAATAAACGTGATGAAGTACTTGTTTTTACCACGCGTGGGGATGACTTTCAAGTCACACACATCGGTGTGAATTAAGTCTAGGGGTTCGGTTATTCATTCAACCGATTTTTAACGATGATCTTGTAAGTTTGGATTCAACACACTTTTCGCATGTAGATTTCGAGTATATTTCAAAATTTGGCAAACATTTTAAATTCTTTAAACGACGTATTGAATTAAAATTGACGTGTCCTAATCTATCATGCCACATATTTGAATCATAAAGCTCAATCATATAAGTAGAAGATGAGGCTTTCGACATTTTATTAATCACCATAGTAGACAATTTAAACATAGAGTTTTGGGCATAGCACTTGCCTACAAACATGCCATTTTTGGTTAAAACGACCTTATCAGACTCGATCACTATGCGAAATCCAAACTTGTTGAGCAGCCATCCAGAAACGAGATTCTTCCTGATTTCTGGCACGTACAGAAAGTTGCTCAAAGTGAGTTCCTTCTCGGAAGTGAACTTCAAGACCACATTGCCTTCACCCATGATGTCGGCAGTAGCTTTATTCCCCATATAAAGCTTCTCGGTCCCCTTCGCTTCTTTAAACGTACAAAAGAGCGACTTGTCTCCATACGTGGCGGGTGGCACCAGTGTCAACATACCAACCAGAGTTTTCCCCCACAATGTTGACTTCGGATATGAAGGCAGACGCCTCCGTGATCATGGCCACCAGTGGCATGTCATCCTCCACCATGTGAGCGCGCTCACGTTGTGGCTTTGGGCACTGATTCGCCCGATGACCATGCCCCCCACAGTTGTAGCACTTTTCAGAAAACTTTAGAGGCTTCTTTTTCACAACCCCTTTCTTCGGTGCCAAGTGCTCCACTGCTTTGCCTTTGCCTTTGGCATTCGCCCCACCCTTTCGCTTGCTTCCTTTGGAAGACTGGCCAACCTCCACCATATTAACCTTAGGCGAAGGTTGCATGGTGGTGGATTTTTGAGCAGTCTTATTGTCCTCCTCGATACGAAGACGAACAATGAGATCCTCAACGGTCATCACCTTTCTTTTGTGTTTAAGATAGTTCTTAAACTCAAACCACGAAGGCGGGAGCTTTTCAATCATAGCCGCCACTTGAAATGTCTCACAAAGGGACATACCCTCTGCGTGGACCTCATGTAGTATAATTTGAAGTTCTTGGACTTGATTAATCACAGTTTTATTATCAACCATTTTATAGTCCAAGAAACGGGCTACCACAAATTTCTTCGTGCGAGCACCCTCCGTTCTATACTTCTTGTATAAAGACTCCCATAATTCTTTGGAAGTCTTAAACACCAAGTAGACATTATACAATGAGTCCACTAGGTCGTTCAACACATAGTTGCGGTACAAGTAGTCCGCATGCTTCCAAGATTTCATCGCGTTAACGGTTTCAGCGTTGGCTTCCCCTTCACCGAGTTGGGGAGCGGACTCCGTGAGACACCTCGCAAGGTTTAAGGTGGTTAAGTAGAACAACATCTTCTGTTGCCACCTTTTGAAGTGCAAACCCAAGAACTTCTCGGGTTTTTCGGCATGACTGGCGATGGTGTTGGCCGTTATACCACTTTGGGTACCAACCGATGGTGTTTCCTTAGGCTTTTCGGTCGTTTTAACAACTTCGTTAGTCATTTTTCTGAAATAGAAAACTACACAAGTTAATATTCAGAATTATTATTTAAACGCGTACGTTTAAAACGTAAGAAAAAACCTCCAACTAATGGATGGTTTTCGAGGAATAGAAGAGAGTTTTAATCTCTAAACGCGCACGTTTTAAAGAAATTAAAGTCCAACAAATAGATGGATTAGAGTGTAGTAAATTTTATATAACTTCCAACTTATGGAGGTTAGATGGTTTTAAATAAAATTAATAAAGTCCAACTAATGGATGTTAAAGATATAAAGAAAAATTTAACATCAAACAAATGGATGTCAAAGTTTTGTCGTAACCGACAACTCGTTTAACTCTAAGTCCAACTTTGAGTCAAAACGAGTTATAAATATTTATTTTTAAAACACTAAATCAACTCGAGAAATCTAAGTCCAACTTTGAGACTCGAGGCAATGAAGTTTTAATAAAAAACGAATGGTGTTTTAAGAAATTTGTTTTAAGTTTGTAGGAATACCATTCGTTACAACAAAAGAAAATATATATTTTATTTAAGTACGATTACAACAAAAGAAATAAAACTAATCTATTACAATACACTTGAAATGAAATCTACTCCTATGGGCACAATTACAAGGAATATAAAGAATTACAATACAGGGAAATGATTGAAATGAAAATTACAATACAAGTACAGAGAAATAAATAACTAATACAATGAAAATGAAAATGACAAATACAAACACAATTAATTGAGAAAAGAAAAGGTACATAAAACTTTTATGAAACATGTAGTATTTGTAAAATGAGATTTAGAGAAACTTATGAAGTTTGAAAAAGGTTTTGAAGAGAAAACGAAGAAAAAACACAAAAACCTTGGCGAAGTCTTCGGGTCAAAACCCGGGTCTCTTAAAACAAATTTCGGGTCTACCGAAGATCCGTTTTGTTTCCCAGGGTACAATCGCCTAAACCTTATTGTACGGCCGGGATAGACTCTAAGCTTAAATATACCTTTGAGTTCTTGAAGTTCTCGACGAACGATATGAAGATTGGAAGAAGAGAGAGAGCTGAGAAGAGAGAAAGAATTTTGTGTGAATTATGTTGTGTCTAGCCTCAACTAATGAGACTGTATTTTTATTGGTGGAGTGACTTGTTGAGCACACAAAAATAATTCGTAGTCAAACTTTGCATTAAACGTCTTTAATGCAAATTGATTTCTAATTAACGCAGAATTACCTTAATTAGCTCAAAACGCGTCTAGAGCTGTCATTCCGGAGGAACTCCGCGTAACAGCTGTTTTCTGGTTGAATTGGCGCTTCCGGACCAACCTTCCGCTTGAACTTCAACCGGAACTACTGTTCAAGTTGAACTCGGTTCCGCCCGGACCACACAGGTCCACTTGACCCACTTTCCGGTTGAACTGGTTCCGCCCGAACATGTTCTTCCGGTTCAACTCTCCACTCCGCTTGAACCTATCCGCTTGGACTTCAACAAGACCAATTTCCGGTTGAACTCAAAAACAATAAGGTGGCTCTCAAGCGGCTAGCGAAGTGCAAAGTGCGCCATCAAAGCGCCACATTACGCCTCATACGCCCAGGCCACGCGCATGCGTGTACGAGTGCAAGTGCAAGTTAGGGGTACCCTTCAGGGTCTAAGGGATATGTCTTAATAGAGTAAACAATAGTTAGTAAGGTTTCCACCTTATAAACCACTTTTATTTTCATCCCCCAACCAATGTGGGATGAGATCACATACTATACTTAGCATTTTCTCTCTTATTTTCGTAGCTTTAACAACTTTAAAACGTCAACTTTGAGCATCGATATCTCATTCATACGAGCTCGGATTTGGACGTGGTTTAATGCGTTGGAAAGCCCTCACAACGTACTATATAAACCTATAAAATACACAGGTAACAACCTATGTTATCTGTATTTTATTTTAGTCCAAAGTTGGTGAAAAACTCATTTTTACACTTAGTGAAAAACCAATTTTCCACTAGTTTTTCTCCAGAAATTCCAACCTATGTTATCTGTATGTTATCTGTATTTTCTTTGAATCAATTTGCTATACAAAATGTTATGAGATCTGCACGATTTATCTGTTAACTACTTAAAATGTTATTTAAAACTATAATTTTCTTATGTTTATTGCTATAACTTTTTTTTTTCTTTATTTAAGAACTTTTTATATTTGCAATTTTTTTGTCAAATGGGACCCATATTTTTAGCTCGAATATGGTCTCTAAATCCTCAGGACCGGCTCTAATAGTTGTGATGTCTTTTTAACATTTGTATGGATCGGTTGGAGCAAAATGTGTCTATCTGCATCTTGGTAGGGCAATAGCTTTACAGCTAGTGTAGTTATTCTTTGTTCCCCATCGCTTACAGACCCGAGCCGCACTTGTCTTTTCTTCTTTGTTTGTGATTTGTATTGTTAGACCTTTTTGATCTTCAAATTGATGAACCATGAAAATGACATATTGTGTGTTTATGTTTTTCATTAGATATTTTGTTATTTTTTCCAGACCGATGATTTTTATGTGGATTAGGGCTCTGATGATTCAATCTGAGCCCTTCCTTTGAAATAACTTTGTTGTGGGTGTTCATCATTTCTAACGGTTTTGAAAATTTGTTATTTTTATGTTTTATATCATAGGGGTTTGCTTTTGTTTGTTAGGTGAAGTCTGAGCATGCAGCATGCTATTCTTTATTTGGATGTACTATGAATGATTGAAATTATGATGATTTATATGTGTATATGGAGAAATAGAAGTTGGGTAATGGTTATGAATATGGAGATTGTGTGAGGCTAATTTCATGCATTGGAAGAGATGACACATAATATATATGAGATAAGAAATGTATATAGTTTGCCTAATTCAGAATTGGTTTTAATTTCTTGTCAAAAGCCATATAATATATGTTTTTTATTATGAAAGTTGATAGGTTAGGTGTAGAATCTTGATATCTCCGACAATCGGATAGAAACTCTAGAACGGATTGAAGAGGATATTAGACTACAGGGATGGAGAATGATGATGGAGTGGATTTCTTCCTTGAACCTACACAAATAGCAAACCGTTGTTCTTGGAGCGCAGGACAGGGTGTCCTGCGACCAAGCTCCGGCGTGAGAATCAGTACTGGTTCCGATAAGAATAAGAGAAGGATGTAGAAGGTTAGGGTTGTAGAACTTGTCTATTTACCTGGTGATTGATGAGTATTTATACTCATCAATCCTTGTCTTACTCTGAATTGTGCGTTTACCACCGAGAGGTACGATCCATGCTGACGTGGCCGTCCTTGTGTCCCCTCGGTGGAGGCTGTTAGTGGCTGTAAAGCAACCTTTGTTAAACGTTTCTGACATTGTCGTGTGAGCGTTGGTCTGTTGTACGAACTTTGGTGTGTCGGGTATCGACTGGCCGAAGTAAAGCAACCTTTGTTAAGCACTTCGGCATTTGTCATTAGCCGAAGGCATGTACTTGTGGATAAGTTAGGGTGTCATGACCTAGCCGAGGTATGACCTTCGTGGAATCACTTTGGCAGGTGACATGGGTGGAGGTTGCTGTTGCTTGGTCGACCCTCACGTAATGATGGGTGGGTCGACCTCTGCGTGGCTGAAGTTAGTTTCGACTGTGATGAGTGGTTGACCTTGTTCAGGTCGAACCTTGTGTGTTGTATTGTTTGCTGAACATACACACGTCATCAGCCCCCCAGTCCGATGTATGATGGTCTCGACTTCGTCATCGGACTAAATTTGTATGTCGGCTGGTCGAAGCCTGGCTCCGAAAGCTGTGTGGGCCGTTTGATGGGCTTTGGTGGGCCTGTTTGAGCGAAATGTAAATGGGCGACAGCTGTAGGGTTTACGTGTCGGTCCGTCGACGATTGATGGGACGTGGGCAACTGAAAGGTTGCTCTAGTCCTATAAATACTCGCCAACGGTTTCATTTGATGCTTTACACCTTATAATTTTTTCTCGATCTCATATTTCTCTCTGCGTGTCTATTTCGGCACATTGCTACCAGATCGGTTCTGATTGTCTTGCTGCCGTGTTTGTTAGCATCATCCGCTATTGCGTTTACGCTATCGTCCTTTCCTAGGTACGTACATCCCTTGTTTTCGAATTTTCTTGTTTATATACCATGGCCACGAAAGGGGGTAAGGGTGGAACGGCCGAGTCGTCCCGACGAGGCATTAGGGATTTCCGTTCGGTGTTGACGAAGGACGGGTTAAAGGCACATTGCGAGATGTATGGCGTATCTCGAAAGCTTGGACCGGTGTTGCCGACGGCGATGCAGTCGATAAAGGATGTCCCTGATGGCAAGATAGGGTTATATACGAAACATTTTAGTGCCGGTATGCTTCGACTCCCTCTAACGAAGTTTTTTCGGGACGTGGTTAGGCACAACCGTGTGCACATAGGTCAGTTACACCCGAATGCGGTCCTTCGGGTTACACACTTCGAGGTCTGCTGTAGGATTGTGAACGCCGAACCTTCTATTGGTGAATTTCATGCCTTCGACCGGTTGACGCACCAAGGTGATTGGTTCTGTTTCGAGCAACGAGCCATAACTTATGAGGATGGGACTTTTAGCCCTCGATATCTAACGAAGCTGCCCACTAACTTAAAAGATTTTAAGGATAAGTTCTTCTTTGTTGCTGAGGAAGTGTTAGGCTTGGGAGACATACCGTGGAAGCCTACGAAGTACAAGAAGAGGACTCTCGAGGAGCTGCCCTTTGACGAAGATATTGTGACGAAGCTCGTTGCGCTACAGGTGCCGCTGGTGCAATACCCTGAGAGGGTCCTGATTCTTACTGGGTTGAGCCGAAACTGGCTGTCTCTGACTCGAAAGCCTGCCCTCTTTCTTAATGGCCGGGGTATGCCCTGTTTGTAATTTGTTACATGTGTGTCACTTCGACTTTATGTTATCTTCTAACGTATTTGTTTGCCCTTGCAGTGATGGATTTGCTAAAATTTATTAATTTGGAGGACGATGAAGAAGTGATACAGGGTCAGGTGCCCTTGGATGAAAATGAGCCGACCCCTGTGGATGCTGGGTCGAAGCATCGGTATGAGGATTTTGTTGTGAAGGTGGGCGAAACTACAGTGTCTGGCAAGGATGTTGGTGGGGCGACGAACAAGCTTGTTAACATGGAGGAGGATAGGTCGAAAGAGAGGGCTGCCAAGAAGGGTAAGGGTGACGACCGTAAACGCAAAGCCGAGGGCGGTGAAGATAAGGGGGTGAAGAGATCTAGGTTGAAGCATGCTGCGTCTCGTAGCAAGGATTCTACTTCGGCCACTGAGTCTGCTGGCGGCGAGTCGCCCTTCACACTAGTTGACGAAGATGTCATATCTCCGGAGGCACAGAGGTTGTCTCCAACTGCCGAGATAAATGTGGGGGGTGATACCTCGAGTGGAAAGGCGAAGGTTGCCCTTGAGCCGGCCACTGCTATTGTAAGTGTTTCAGCCCAGCCTCTTTCATCGATTATGTCTGACGAAGCATTTGATGATTTCGTCCGTCGTATGCAGGAGAATCCCATTTTGAGGGCGAGGGGTGGCTTTACAGCTGGTGGTTTGGGGAAGCTGTCTCAGATGAAAAAGGACCTCGGTCGAGGCAACATGTCGACTGAGAAGCCAACCACCGAAGCGTCGGATGCAGAGCCCGTGACCGAAATGGATGACAACACCCGGGGCCACATTTTTTATCCCAACTGGGGACTGAAGAATGAGTCGAAATTCGACTCAGTGGAGTTGTGCCGGGAGTTTGCCCGTTTGTCTATTCCTCCGGGTGAGGTAGCAGAGCTGGAACTAGACGATCATGCCGAAGCCCGTCGGAAGGCGTATGTGAAGCTGACCATGGCTTATGCTTCGGGGGTTAATATGATTAGCCGAAACGCTCGCCTGGAATCTAGTCTTATGAAGGCGAAGGCTCGGTCCGAGGAGCGCCGTCAAGGTTTGCATGAAGCTAGGGACAAAATTGTTGAGTATGAGGGTCAGATTCGGACCTTGACTGCTGAGGGTGAGAAGGCAGCTTCGGCCTTGGCCAGGGTCGGCGAGGTTGAAAGGGAGGTGGAGAATTTGCAGAAGGAGAAAGCCGATGCCCTGGCGTCTCATGCTGAGACGTCCAGATTACTTGAAGAGGCTCGTCTTGCCATTACTGACCTTCAGAAGGGTCGGCAGGACGATGCTACTGCCAAAGCTGGGCTGGAAACCGAAGTGGCGAAGCTTAAAGAAGATAAGGAGAGGGTCTCCAATTTGTATGCCGGTGAGCGTGAACTCGCCAAGCAGCGTGGTGATGATCGCCAATGGCTGATTGAGGAAGGTTTTAACTGGGTGATGGCTCGGCTTGCTAAGAGCAAGGAGTACCGGCTGCCTTTGGGCAAGTTTCAGAATGCCGTGGCCGCCCGGGCAGGGCACTTGGGCTTTTTGGAGGGTTATGAGCTGGGACAACAGGGTAAGCCGAAGGAGGAGGGAAAAAGATACAACCCGGAGTCGGGCAAGCTTCTTAAGAGAACTGCCGAGGCTTACTCCGCTGTTCATTACCCTTATTTCGATGATCTGGCCATGTGCACCAACAAAACATTGGAGGACCTAAGGCGTGTAATGCCAGATCAACATTTACCTCCTGACGCCGAAGGTACCTCGGAGCCTCAAACCGAAGGCGGGCCTACAAGCATTACTAGTAGAAATATGTCGTTGTAGGTAGCCGTTTGTATCTTTTCTTTTGGCGTGAAAACGCATGTATTGTAATGGACTTCGGTCCCTTTGTATTAATGGAAATAATTTTGAAATACATTGTGTATTTTATTTATTGCATGTGTTTGTAATTTTGTAGAACTCCCTATGGTAGAAGTATTGGGGTTGGCTTTCGGCCTCCCGAACGTGTATGTGTGTATGACTAATGCTCGTCAGCTTTAGTCTTTTACATGATTGTTTCAATTGTTTGGACCCTGTCCTTGTTTCGGCATATATGCCTTTGTATTTAAATATTTATTTTGCGCAATATAACCTAGGTTCGACCATAATACTTATAGTCTATGTGGTCCGGTTCGGTCAGAAGGCCTGTATATCGAGGCCGTTGTGAGCACACCGGTCGACCACTTTATTGAGTTGTGAGAAATGAACAAATTAATGTTTTTCTGTATAACCCGGTTCGGATAACCTTCTTACGAATTTCGGCGCCGAAGCGTTTAGGGTAGGGTTTGTGTTGGCCCTGCCTTCTTTGTCTATTTGTAATGTCTTAAAAGAAAAGTATAAAATGACGAAGATGATATGGTTATCATTTCATTAAAAATGGGACTTATCAAACGCCCAACGATTACAACTTAATATCATGGAAATTTGTGTCTACATGTAGCACTTCTTTAGTTGCATAGCATTCCAGTGCCTAGGGACTGGCTTTCCTTCCAAAGTGGCTAACTTGTATGAGCCTTTTTCATGAGCTTCGAGTATCTGGTATGGGCCTTCCCAGTTAGGTCCCAGTTTGCTGTGGTTCGCCTGCCGGCTGGCTTCGTTGTTTCGGAAGTCGTAGTCTCCTAGCCGGTAGGTCACACTTCGAACTCGTTGGTTGTAATAGCCTTCCATCTGTTTCTTGTATCGAGCTTCGCTGATAGCTGCCAGGTCTCGGCGTTCCTGCGTGAGGGCCAAGTTGACTAGTAGCTCTGAGTCATTGGTGTGTTCTGATACGTTCTCGATTCTGTAAGTGGGCATCCCTATTTCGGCCGGTATGACAGCTTCGGATCCGAAGGTGAGACTGTATGGGGTATGGCCGTGGCTCGTTCTTTCGGTTGTCCGAAGTGCCCAGATGACACTTGGCAGTTCGTTTAGCCACCCTTTGCCGTGTTCACCAAGCCTTGCCTTGATGCCTGTGACGATGGAGCGGTTGGTGCGTTCGACCTGGCCATTGGCTTGTGGGTGAGCTACGGATGTGAATACTTGAGTTATATGTAACTCTTGGCACCATGACCTAAATGGGTTGTCAGCGAACTGTTTGCCGTTGTCTGAGATGATCTTCCCTGGGAGACCATATCGGCAGACAATTTGTTCCCAGACGAAGTTCACCACTTGTTTCCCAGTGATCGTGGCTACGGCTTTAACTTCGATCCATTTTGTGAAATAGTCGACCGCGACAATGAGGAACTTGATTCGGCCAGGAGCCTCGGGGAACGGGCCGACAATGTCAATGCCCCATTTGTAAAAGGGCCACGGTAATGTTACCGGTATCATGTTATGCTTCGGCACCCGCTGTACACTGGCATGCATCTGACATCCTCGGCATTTGCGTATTTCGTTTTCGGTGTCAGTATACATGGTTGGCCAGTAATAGCCCATATTCATCATTCGGGTAACCAGCGACCGAGGGCCTGAATGTGTGCCGCAAATACCTTCATGCAACTCATTCATGACATATATTCCCTCCTCAGTCGTCAAGCAGCGCAACATGGGTTGGAGATACGACTTCTTGTAAAGTTTGTCGTTGTGAATGGTGTACTGAGCGGCTTGTGCTTTTAACTTTGTGGCTTCGAAGGTTGACTCCGGCACTGTGCCGTGCTTCAGGAAGTCGAAGATCGGTTTTATCAAACTGTTGCTGATGTCGGTTTCGGCCGTGAAGATTTCTTCTATTTGATTTGTCCGACTGTGTATGACTTCGACGGGAACCTGCTTCGTCAGGTGAGCATATACCAAGGAGGCTAGTTTGCTCAAGGCATCTGCCTTCTTGTTTTGGCTTCTTGGTATTTGACAGATCTGAAATTCGTCGAAATGGGAAATTAATTCCTTGACTTTGTCAGCATACCTTTGCATGGTTTCGCCCTTGACTTCGAATTCTCCCGTGGTTTGATTGGACACCAGCAGGGAGTCGACCTTGACTGATAGCTTCTTGACGCCCATTTTCTTTGCTAGGCGTAGGCCTGCAAGGAGAGCTTCATATTCGGCTTCATTGTTGGTGTTCGGAAAGTTCAGTCTGATAGCATATGTGACCTCGACTCCTTGAGGATCGATTAGAACGAGGCCTGCGCCTGACCCTTCACTATTTTTTGCGCCGTCAGTGTAGAGGGTCCAAGCGTCGGCACTGGATATCGGCCCCGGAACCTGTGAATGGAACGCAGTGTTAGTCATATGCTCGTTATGATCGTTTGCCGAAAGGCGGATCGAGCTGTGTGGTAAAGGTACCTTAGGCTCAGCTCGCACCGTGCCGAGCTGGCTGTCTACTAGCTGCCCTGGACTGTCAAGGACCTGTAATTCAGAGACAAAGTTAGCCGATTGTCGACTTTATTTGTGAAAGGCATGCGTGAATGCAAGATTCTAGGTAGAAACCTGTAGTTCAGAGACGAAGTCTGCTAACACTTGGCCTTTGATGGTTGTTCGAGGCTTGAAGTGAATATCGTATTCACCCAGCTCGATGGCCCATTTGATGAAACGGCCGGAGTGTTCGGGTCTCTGAATGACTTCCTTTAGAGGAAAGTTGGTTAGAACTGTGATCTTGTAGGCCTGAAAGTATCGGCGTAGTCTCCTCGCGGTGTGTAACAACGTTAGCAAGAGTTTCTCTAACTTTGTATACCTTGTTTCGGCATCTTTCATAGCTCGGCTGATGAAGTAGATTGGGACTTGGGTGTCTCCTCTTTCGGCGCAGAGTACCGAGCTGATGGCGTTGTTGCCTACCGAGAGATAGAGGATCACATCTTCGCCTGTATCTGGTGCCGTTACTGGGGTTAGCCGAGATAGGGCTTGTTTTAGTTCTTCGAAGGCTAGGTCGGCTTCTTCACTCCATAAGAATTGTTTTGTCTCGGTGAATTGTTTCAGTGTTTTAAAGAATGGCATGGACTTCTCCGCGGATTTGGAGATGAACCTATGTAAGGCTGCCAGCCGACCATTTAGCCTTTGCAATTCTTCCAGTGACTGGGGAGGTTTCATCTGTCTGATGGCCTGTACCTTGTCGGGGTTGGCAATGATGTCTTTGCCAACAACAATATGACCCAAAAACTTTCCCTGCTTCATGCCGAAGGAGCATTTCGCGGGGTTAAGCTTCATGTTAACCTCTCTTAATCGCCCGAAGGTTTCTTCTATGTCTCTGAGCATGTCTGCTTCGGTGTGACTCTTTATGACCAAGTCGTCAACATATGCTTCCATGTTTCGACCGATTTGAGGTTCAAAAACTTGATCGATGAGTCGCTGATAAGTGGCTCCGGCATTCTTCAGACCGAAGGGCATTTTGCGATAGCAGTAGATGCCTTTGTCAGTATGAAAGGCTGTTTTTTCTTCGTCAGCTTTAGCCATTTTTATTTGGTGATAACCTTTGTAAGCATCGAGAAAGCATTTGAACGTGTAGCCCGATAGAGCATCCACTTTAGCATCGATGGATGGGAGGGGGTAGAAATCTTTAGGGCAAGCGTTGTTTAGGCTTGTGAAATCCACGCACATGCGCCAAGATCCATCTTTTTTGGCTACCATGACTGGGTTCGCCACCCAGGTTGCCCACTGCAGGGGCTTCAGGATTCCTGCCTTCACCAATTGAGTTACTTCGTTACAGACTGCCTGACTTCGGTCCCGAGCCATACCTCTTTTGCCTTGCCGGATTGGAAATTGTTTAGGGTCTACCTTGAGCACATGTTCGGTAATCTTTCGTGGTACGCCAGTCATGTCGGTTGGTGTCCATGCAAAGATGTCAGTGTTGTTCCTCATTAGGTTGTATAGTTTTTCTCTTGTGTTGTTTGAGACATCTGTGCCGATGGTGATCAACTGGTCGGGATATTCTTCATTGATTCTCCACTGATTATGCGATAACTCATCGGACACATCGGTAGTTAAGTCACATTCGACCTGCATTGACTGTATTGAGGCGATTCCTGTTTCTGTTGGGAATTTCATTAAGCTGTGTGCTGTGGAGACAACACAGCCGAACTTGTATATAGCTGGCCGACCGAAGAGGATATTATACTTCGACGGTCGATCGACTACCAGGAAGTTTACACGCTCGGTTCGCTCATGGGCGTTGTCGGATAGCTTGACTGAGAGTGCTACCTCGCCTGTTGGAATGACGACTTCGCCGCCGAAGCCCATTAATGTAGTTTTGGAAGGTCGAAGCTGCTGTTGGATGCTGGACGCGAGCTTCGTGAAGCAATGTTTGTACATGATATCTGAGGCACTGCCGCCGTCAATGTACACTCGGTGAATATGGTGACCTCCCACTTCGGCTCTTATGACCATCGGACTGAGGGTCGGTGCAGCGGTGTTCAGAGCCGGAAACGAAATGACTTGATTTGCCCACGCTTCTCTTCGCAATCTTGGTTTCTTTGCCTTCGAACTCTGTGTCATGTGAACTACGGGGAGATCTGCCTTCTTGTCTTTCTTCTGTTTCTGCTCTTTGATTTCCTTCATCAGATGCGCTAGCTGCCCCGTCTTTACGGCTTGCGCGATTTCTTTCTTTAGCTGATGGCAGTCGTCTGTATCATGACCTCTGTCCAGGTGGAAGTCGCAGTATTTGGACATGTTCCGATTGGTGGTGTTGGGGCCCATATTTCTGGGTTTGCTGAACTGTCGGCTGGCGTCTTCCGTTTGGAGGATTTCTTTAGGAGTTTTCGTTAGGCTGGGGTAGTCTTTTCTTTCATTGCCTCTGGGGCCCGACGCCGACGGTCGGTCGTAGGGTGTGAAACCTGAATGCCGCTTGTCGTCCCTTTGATTTCGGTCGCCACCTTGTTGCCAAGGGCGGCGACTGTCTCGCTGATTCTGATTTCGGCCGCTTTGTCTAGGTTGGCTTGCTGAAGACCGATCTCGGGCCTGGGCTGCTTCTTCCCCTCGTATGAAAGCTTCGGTACGATCGAAGGCTTCCTGAATCGTGAGGGGTACCCGGGCGCTCATTTCCCTGAGCAGCTGTCTTGTTCTTATGCCGTGTATGAAGGCTGAAATTCGTTGCCTCTCATCGGTATGACCGATGTTCAGGGACTCTGACTTGTATCTTTCCAAGAAGGTACGCAACGACTCCTGATCGCCTTGCCTTATGTTGTGCAGCTCAATTGGGTCTTTGGTGCATTTTCGCTGTTGGCCGAAGTGGTCTGCAAAGAGCTGCCGAAGCTGGACATAGCTATCGATAGACTTATTAGGCAGTGAATTGAACCATACCCTTGCCGGCCCTGTGAGTGTTTGGACAAACATTTTGCACCAGGTGGGTATTGACCACTGTAAAATGCTACAAGCCGACTTAAAGGCATGTAGATGATCGTCCGGGTCGGTGCTGCCGTCATAAGTTTTTACGACGGTTGGCAATTTCGCCTTCGGTGGGCATGGGGCGTGTTCCACTCTGTTCGTGAATTTGCTCTCCTCATCAGGTATGTATGGCTTCGAGTAATCGTCTACAGCGGTGGTTTCGTCGACAGTTGTCGGGACCGAAGCGTTTTGGTTATCAAGAATCAGCTGTGGCGCAGGGCCTGTGCTTGTGGTAGTTTTTGCCGCGGAAGCCGAAGGTGGCAAGGAGGATGGTAATGGCAAACTCACTGGAAATGGTGTGTAGTAGGGCATTTGGTAACCCTGTGGCCCATAGGTACCCATGAACTGTTGGGGAAAATATTGCTGGCCTTAGAACATTGGGAAATATGGCGGTTGTTGTTGAAAGAGCATTGGTCGCTGTGAGCTTTGCGCCTGGTTTGAAGTTGGCGGCGGCGTTTGCCGCTGTGTTGCGTCGATAGACACTCGGGTACTGTCTGTTGCTATAGCTTTCAACGCGGTTCCGCCGGAGTCTGTAGTTAGCGCTGGAATCGGAGTGTGCATATGGTCGTCGGTAGGGTCATCGTAGTCCAAGCGAATGCACACGCCTTTCAGGTGCTCCGCGGCCACGTGATCTTGCATAAGCTGTCGGAGGTGTAGGAAATTACGGCTCACGACCTCCGGCGTCAGCTGCAGGATCCCGGAAGCGCCGCCGTCCGCGGCGTCTTCGATGACATGTCGTCCGTCGGGTGATAACGGCTGCTCCTCCGTCTCCAACGTCGGACCGTCGTTATTTCTTGTGTTTTCTTCAGATTCATTCATGTCTGATGAATGAAGGACCGTGTGATGGCGCCAATGTAGAATCTTGATATCTCCGACAATCGGATAGAAACTCTAGGACGGATTGAAGAGGATATTAGACTACAGGGATGGAGAATGATGATGGAGTGGATTTCTTCCTTGAACCTACACAAATAGCAAACCGTTGTTCTTGGAGCGCAGGACAGGGTGTCCTGCGACCAAGCTCCGGCGTGAGAATCAGTACTGGTTCCGATAAGAATAAGAGAAGGATGTAGAAGGTTAGGGTTGTAGAACTTGTCTATTTACCTGGTGATTGATGAGTATTTATACTCATCAATCCTTGTCTTACTCTGAATTGTGCGTTTACCACCGAGAGGTACGATCCATGCTGACGTGGCCGTCCTTGTGTCCCCTCGGTGGAGGCCGTTAGTGGCTGTAAAGCAACCTTTGTTAAATGTTTCTGACATTGTCGTGTGAGCGTTGGTCTGTTGTACGAACTTTGGTGTGTCGGGTATCGACTGGCCGAAGTAAAGCAACCTTTGTTAAGCACTTCGGCATTTGTCATTAGCCGAAGACATGTACTTGTGGATAAGTTAGGGTGTCATGACCTAGCCGAGGTATGACCTTCGTGGAATCACTTCGGCAGGTGACATGGGTGGAGGTTGCTGCTGCTTGGTCGACCCTCACGTAATGATGGGTGGGTCGACCTCTGCGTGGCTGAAGTTAGTTTCGACTGTGATGAGTGGTCGAGCTTGTTCAGGTCAAACCTTGTGTGTTGTATTGTTTGCTGAACATACACACGTCATCATTAGGCAAACCATTTACGTCAGATCGATGTCCTGGTAAATACTTTTTGAGTAGCTGCTTTAAATTCATTTTTTCTAACTTTTCAAAGAAATGATTGGGTCAAATGATGTTCTTGTGAAGTGGTACAATTTTTCCAAATGATCCATTATATTATATATTATGACAATTAAAAATGTTTAAAGGTGTTCATGATAAAAACGGTGTAAAAGACCTTTAAAAAATAAAACCAAAATTAATGGTGTGAAACCAAACACATTCACTCATCCAAAGTGTGCTATTAATATCCATCTAATATTAATTATTTTATAAGACTTCAATCCACACCACTTGTTAATTTTGTTTGGCTATTTCTTCAACTCATTGCTAGTTTTAATCTTAACTTTTGTTATCTTTTATGGTTCTAAATCTACTTGTATTTGTATTAGCATTTGCATACAATATTTGACGTTTATTTGATGTTAATCGGCTTTATTATATTATGATCGCCAATTGAGGACATAATACAAGTTTTACTTTTACGGCAAATTTAAATTACTAACGGACCACCGGTTCACCCGATCATATTCATTTCTTGAGGACTTAAGTGGTCGTTAAACTAAAGGTTAGTAAATTGAAAATTTTCTTGGTCTTTTATTGTCTTAATTAGGTTGCTTAATCTAATTATTTTATTTAAATTGATTTGTTTGTTAATGATAGTTTTCAAGAGGTATGTATTTTAAAAAAAGTGCATGACACAAATGATTATTATTTATTATTTTTAATTAAATATAAAAATCCCAATAAAGTAAAAGGAAGCCCAATTTGACAACTACAAGTATGGAAACACCAAAGAAAGTATCCCAACTTGTCTTTTATATCGTGTCCCAATTTGTCCCTTGTATATGTTTTTAATGATTAGAATATTGTCATTGATCTTGAAAATGAGATATCACTAAAAGCCGCATCATGCGTGCGTTGGAAATGCGAATATTCTAGTATTTTCATGCAAACCGCGTATTGTATATATATACAATCACAAACATCTCCTATGGTTTTGTGCCCTATTTTGTCTTCTTCTAAAAATAAATCAATAATATATACATACATTAGGAAGAATTGAATAAAACAAAATCTATCCCAACTGGTTTGCACTCTCACCCTCTTAACCCAAGACCCAAGTTCTAATCCTTCCAACATCTCTTTTTTTTAAATATAGCGGCCTTTTCTGTTTTGCTTTTTATTTTATTATTTAATATTAATATTTGTTTTTTAAACATGTTAGGATTTTTATTTTTAGTTTGATGGGAGAAAGATAGCTGTGAAGCTTATGGATCAAGCTGGAAAGCAGGGAGAAGACGAGTTTAGAGTGGAGGTTTGGTTTCTGTTTTCAACTAAGTGACTAACTGTATGGTCGCACAATGATTAGTTTGGTGAAATCTGCAGTTTCTATATTTGAAATTGGACCTTTTTATGTAGGTAGTAAAAGATGATAGTAAGTATTATAACTTATTTTTAAAATTAAAAAACATGTACATGCTCAGTTGTCCAAAATATAAACTTGAAAGGAACTGGTTTCTTTTGTTAATTGTCTAGGTGGAAATGCTGAGTAGGTTGCGTTCACCATATTTACTTGCTTTGATTGGTTACTACTCAGAGAGTCATCATAGGGTGTTGGTGTATGATTTTATGGCTAATGGTGGTCTCCAGGAACATTTTTATTTAATATTAATATTTGTTTTTTAAATATGTTTAGGATTTTTTTTAATATAGCGGCCTTTTCTGTTTTTGACACATTTTGGGTTTTAAAACAGCTCATAACTCCACTTGATCCAAAGGCCTAAATTGTGCACGTAGGTTTAATAAAAGCACCATGAGTCCATATTATCCCACGGGAGTAAAAAAGACATGTTCAAGCCTGGACACACCTTTACTAAAAAATCAATAAAGCTACAGTTAATGTCATAGTTTGAATGCCTTCTTTTTTCAATTAACTTGAATATTGTTGGTGTCGGTTTAAGTCATTTCAAATTCCATTGATACTTCATTATGTTTTTAATACGTGGCTATGGGATTTTTGCTGTTTTTGTGATTGACGCATATTCAAGAAATACTTCATTGAACAGTTTGCATTGTTTATGGAATAAAAATGTGCAATATCTTTGTTATGTAGTGTACTTATTGAGTTAGGCATTAAGCATGCTAAGATCAATAGGTAACAATTAGCAACTGTAGTGTACTTCATTGTAGTTCTTAAGTTTTGACATCTTCATGTAGTATACACAACCACCGTTTTTGGATACTTTGTTACATTACTAACACCAATCTCTTATTCATGTGTCACAGCACCGCCTTCAGCAGAAAGAGCGAAGAAACAACGTCATGAATGATCACGTCTGGTCCTGTATGTAAAATAACTGTTTGTAAGATAACTATACTATGACCTCTTTTTTTTGGAAACTTAACTTCTCGACTTCATGTTTCATGACACTATGTATAATACAAGAAGGTCACCCTTTTCAGCTGAACCTGTTATTCCACCTAATTTACTGATCCGCGGCAACGCGCGGATTATCTCTAGTTTTTAACAATAAACTACACTACTGATAATTACACTAGTTTTTTTTTTTTTTTTTGAAAGGCCAATTTTATTAACACCACCAGCACCAAACAAGCTAGCAAACAGGGGGTTTACAAGCAAGGACACCACAACAGCCAAGAAAAAACAGGACCTAACTAACACCACTCCACCCGACCTCTTCTATGATTAACCCAGAACTGAACCCATTCCTTTACTTGCGCCACAATCTGACTGACAGAACTACTCCTACCACAAAAAACCTTCTCGTTCCGAGCTCTCCATATACACCAGAAGGTCGCCAAAAACACAGCCTGAACCCACTTTCTTCTCTCTTCGCCACCTCCCAGCAACCAGGGGCATTCCAGTAAATCAATAGCCGTGAACCCAAGAATCTGTGGGATCTTAAGCCACCCACTAATACACACCCACACCTGACTTGCAACAAAACAACAAACGAACAAATGATCCACACTTTCCGGCCACTCCTCGCACAAGGGACAACAGTCCGAGACCACAAACACCCGCCGACGAAGAAGCCCGTCCCTTGTCGGCAAACGATTCAAGCCAATACGCCAGGCCAGCACGTTGACTTTTACAGGAACCCACCGATTCCAACGAAGCACGAACAACGGGAGCTCACGAGTCGCATGATCGTAGCAGATTCTAACCTTAGCAGACGGAGAGATCTGCTCCGCAGCCGCGTCCGCGATAACGTTTTCTAACTGTACTCCAGCCTTAGCGAGATCCTGCCTGATTTTTGCCACTGCCTTCCAGCACCCTCTAACACTATCTTTCACCGGAATGCACCCCTGAATACAAGGACAGTGATGGATAGCAATAATAACTTGCCTCCAAAGACTCCCTTCCTCTACCTGGAACCTCCACCACCATCTGGAAAGGATACTTAGATTAGCAATAGAAAGCCCAATAATTCCAAGACCACCCAACTCCTTGGGACGGGTAACCACAGACCAAGCCACCCAACTGATTTTTCTCTTATCCGGATCCCCACTCCACAGAAACCTCCTCCTAAGCTTCTCCAGTTGGAAGATCACCTTCTCCGGAGCACGATATAAAGCAAAATAATAAGACGGGAGGCTGGTGAGCACCGCTTTAATGAGCGTAATACGCCCGCCCCACGACAACGAACGAGCTTTCCACACCGACAAACGTCTCTTAAAAACATTAACCACCGGTAGGGGGAGTACTCACAAAATTATCTATAGGGTAGTTTTTGAAGAACCAATAATAATAATATCATATTAGAGAGAATAACGTGAGAGGAAGAGTATCATCTAGGATACTTTTAAGAGGTAGTGATCAAGAAAAGTACACTCTATGGTATTTTTTATTTTTTTAATTTCATCTAAAAAACGCAAGCAACGGTCAAATTCGTCCAGGTAGACTCGATTACTTAAACCCGTTGGGTATGAGATTTGTTACCCGCCATCAACTAACCGCGACACATGGAATGGGAGTATCCGATTAACCAATTAATCTGAGGAGAGTACCCACAGGTACTCCACCCGCCCTAATCTACTTCGATTATTTTATATCAAAATCGTTTTCGACACTGCTTGAACCATTGACATCAAGGAAAACAACATCATACAAACACATAACTTTAATGGTTTTACCAATTGAACCAAACCCCTATCTTAACGGCAATATTTTTTATTTCGGGATTTTTAGCTCTGAGTAGCGGAGGACCGAAAAGACATCTAGTTATGAATCATGTATAGAACCAATAGGTGACACTTGGTTACAATTTAGAATCCGCTATTATATGTTTGCTCTAGTTTTTGTTGTTTCTGATGTGGAAACAGTTTTTCTTTATCCATGGGCAATGGGTTTCGATGTAATAGCCTATTAGGTGTATCTGTATTTGTAGAAACTTTAATTTTTATGCTTATCTTATTTGTTGGTTTAGTTTATGCATGGCGAAATGGGGCATTGGAATGGTCTTAGCTCCCGAATATTCAGACCCAATAAAAAATGAAAAAAATTGAGATAGTTATGAATTCCAAGATAACGCCAACTAAATACAATTCTGATTTAGAAGCGAGGACATATAACTCTAGTTTAAATCAAGGATGGTGGCATAATTATATCGGGGTTAGAGTAGATATTACCATTTAAAATTAAGGAAAATTGGAAATAAATAATCCCTACTTTTAGGTATTAGCCAAGAATAATCCCACTTTTCAATATAACGCACAACGGTCCCAACTTTTCACTTAATTATTTAAAATGGTCCCGCCGTTAAAAAAACTAACACCGTTAATTTTTAATCTGAGTTGGTGCTGACGTGGCATCTAGTTGTATTTTCTTTTTTTCTTTAAAAAAAAAACTCTTAAATCCACGTAAGAGTTTAAGAGTTTAAAAACAAACATTATGGTGATCCCGATGACTACGAATAATCCACCATTGTTCTCCGGCGGCGACCATGGCAGCAAGTCGGCATTGGATTTCAACTCGTTTGTTCGTCTGGACATGAAAACACTCTCGCAGTCATACCTCTTCTCTCTTTCCCGCTTTTCCTCCTACGCTTTTGACCCCAAATATGACGTCACACCTAACATTGACTCCGGCCACCGCTCCGCTCCACCCCACCACCACCACCACCACCACACACAGGAGAATTTTCGCCTTTTCTCACCGGCGTGGACCTCGCCGTCGCAATTCCGGCTCCGACGGCGACATACAGGTGACGAAAAAGGAAGCGGAAGAGGAAAGCGAACCCTCGCAATTCCGGCTCCGTCGCAATCCGCGTGGATGACACGAACCCTCGCAAACCTCGGAAGAGGAAGCGGAAGAGGAAAGCGAAGAACGAGAACGACGAATTCAAGTGTTTGGGGGTAATCGAAGTCAACGAGGAGGTTATTGATCAGAGATTTCTCGAGAGAGATGCCAATAGCGTTTGAATCGGAATTGAACAGGTTGACGGAGGGGATGGAGAGAGAAGATGAATTTCTAGGGTTTTTATACGGTTTAGAAGGGCGTTGGGGCAGCAGCCGGAAACGGCGGAAGTACGTTGACGCCGCCGTGTTTGTGAAGGCGTTGCCGGTTAACTGGAAACTATTGCTCTCTTTACGCCCACGTGTTCGCCGGCCATCTCTCTATTATCGGAGATTCGTCAGGTAGTCGTTATCACCATATGTTCATATTCCCCTTTCTTTTAACCTAGTTTTTCTCACTTGATATTCGTTAGGATGTTGCGCCAATTAACAGCCTACAGGCTTACGTGGATTTAAGTGTTTAAAAAAAAAATACAAGTAGATGTCACATCAGCGCCAACTCAGATTAAAAACTAACGGTGTTAGTTTTTTTAACGACGGGATCATTTTAAACAATTAAGTGAAAAGTTGGGACCATTGTGGGTTATATTGAAAAGTGGGATTATTCTTGGCCAAACACTAAAAGTTGGGATTATTTATTTCCAATTTTCCTAAAATTAATATTTGATGAATGAATGTGTACGTCTATCTAAAAACATACTTTATATATATAACACTAGTTTTTTTTATCTCCATGTGTTACCCGGCTAAGTTTAAAATAAAATTATAAATACAATCATAATATACGACAATTATGTATTTTTATTACTATATAAAAATTTCTCAGTAATTATAGGTGGGTCAGATGTTTACGACAATAGACATTTCGGCAGTGGGTTTCCTCTAGGATGAATGCGCAACATAGAGGGTCTTAGTTACTCCCACAGACTGCGATCCTAACGTGTCGTGGGTAATATCGTTTGTCATGATGAGACCCCCGGGTAACCAGATGTTTGCAGTTCAAAAATAAAAAATCTAGTCATGGAAAATAAGGATTTTGTTTATTATATTGAAATGAAATACTTGGTAAATTTCAATTTAAACTCAATTAAAGTAAAAGAAGTTATACAATTAAATAGAATAAAATATTTTATATTACATGTATAATATTATATTAAATTATTTTTATGAATAAAGTATTATAAGCATTGTATTAAAGTATTAATTAAATTATATGTAATAAAATATTATAAGCATTGTATTAAAATATATACGTAATAAAAATATTATCTTCAATAAAATATTAACCTTAGTATTAATATTTAGTATTTGGATAATTACTAACCTTAATATAAAAAAATTATATTTGAATAATTACTTATTGGATAATAACTTATTAAAGGTTTAAACTAAATAAACCCTAATATAGAAATTTAGTATTTATATTAATTATATATTAAAATTTTGACTTTATCCAAGATTTTATATTGATGACAAGTGTCATATTTTACTAATTTAAGTATATCAAAATTTTTTGTTTATTATATAGTATAGATAGATAGATATAAATATAGATATAGATATAGATATAGATATAGATATAGATATAGAAGATTAGACACATTTTTCACTTATTTATCAAATTGTGCCACAAGTATATTTATGTTTATAAATTTGAATACAGTCATAAACCGGCCGGCACAGCTGGTCCGAGCTTATTCTTCTCAAGGAGTGTCCGGGGTTTTTTTTTTTCCGAAATCCAGATATTATTTGTTGTTAAATAATTTTACTAAAGATATGATAAGCAGAATTCATCTGGACTAGATCTAGATTGATTGAAACACAGGTTCAAAGGTGAGAACAACAAGTTCGAACCTCATATCGCACTTTTTTTTTGTATTTCTTTCTTTTCATTTTAACTTTATTTTATAATTTATTTCGATTCTTGAGTTACTAAAATTCATATCATTCGGTCTAGATTTCTTTTTCGATTTTATTAAAACTTGGATCATTAAAACTATGATGGGATTCCTTCGTGTGGCGTTTTTATTCGTATTTTTTCTTTTGACGTTTTATAACTTTTTTCTTTTAATGTTTTATATGTTTTTAGATTAAACTTATGTTAACTATAAAGATATATAATTGGTTTGATACCAATACTTTTGTTTGAATCATGTTAGCAACAACGTTTTTTCCTACTTTTAGTTTGAACTTTTTTTGCGACCGCTTTACTAATGGTGTTCATGTTGTTGAGTTAGATTTATATTTAGATTTCAATTAGAGTTTTCACTCATATTTTCTTTTATATTATTTTATATGCCTCAAGCTTGATTTTATGTTTGATATGTAGGTTGAGATATATAATTTGTTTTAGATCCAGATGAGTAATAATTTTTATTTCTTTTTACTTACTTTATTTTGTGATATTTTGTATTTATAGATTACTAAAGTTGTACATACTATTGGTTTCTACTTAAATTTCATGAAAAATCGTGAGGAGAGTTCGAATCATATTTTTTAGTATTTCATATGTTTTGTATTAAATTTATGTTTACTATCGATTTTATAATTATTCACTTTATTTTAATTTAATTCCGACTTTTAACTGTTTAAAAAATTGTGGCTACTTTTTCTTTCTGTTTTTTTGTCATTTTTTAATCAAGATAAGTAACAAATGACTTTTCTCTATCATCTAGGCCTTTGTTCTTTGTGTGTAAAAATATGTGGATACTTAGCTTCACCACCTTATATAATCTTATTTTGGGTTTAAACATCCGGTTCATATATCATATAGTTGTTTACCGCTTTATAATTTGTTTGTCAGTGTACGTTACTTATACTACTAAACATTGTATTGTATGTACACATGCCTTCTTCGGTTCCGATCTTCGAACTAGGGTTCCGATCGGCCTTCTTCGGTTAGTTTTCCTTTATTTTCCACGCCTTTTTTTTGTTTATGATTAGCACCTACCAGTCCTGTAATCTTCTCCCTTAATCGTTAGACTGATACGAGTGTGTTAGCTTCTAGATCGGATTAGGGTTTTGGTTTATCCTTAACTCTATTCAATCGTTGGTAGTATAACACCCTGTGATCGATCGGACTGAGAAATTGGAGGGTACGAGTACTGTTAGCGGCCGAATCATTCCAATTAAGGTGTTCGTTTTCGCTCTTTGATGGGACATCGATCTAGATCAGTGGGGGGAGATCGGATGTATCGGGGAAGCTACCGTGACCGGGATGGGAAGGATGGGTTGGGTCGGAGCAGATCGCGTAGTAGAGATTCTAGGGTTAGGGTCCGATTTGAGGATGACTATGGGTATGAGCATCGGGGTCCAGCAACGAGATTTACCAACACCAATTCTGAGAGATTCGATCATGGTATGTTTGACAAGTTTGGGGTTTTTCATGAATATGGGGACGGAAGCAACGTTGATGAGCATTCAAATCATAGTGCATGGGAAAAGGTTACGTATCGAAAGAATAAATATCGTTCCAAAACTCCTATTCGAATGCTTCCTCAGCATGATAGGTACGTGGATTCTCGTTGGGACGATGTGGATAAATGGTCGAATACCATTTATGTCACCAACTTCCCGGTTGGTACTACTAGGAAAGGGTTGATGGACAGGTGTTCTCATGCGGGTAAAGTTCTTGACGTTTATTTATCAGTTAAATCTTCATCTGTGGGCAAGAGATTTGCTTTTGTTCGTTTTGCTAAGGATTTGGATATTTCTAATCTCATCTACAAGATTAGGAATATGTGGATTGGATCGTTTCGGTTATTTGCGGATGTGTCTAGATTTAAAAGGGGTGAGTCTTCTGATAAAAGGTATGGTAAGGCTGGGTTTGATGTCCAGGCGGGGAAGAAACCTGTAAGGAGTTTGGTTGAGAATGAAGCTCGGCCCCTAGAAAATATAAAACAAGTTTCTTGGGCTTCTACAAGTGATCACATCTTCAGCTCGAACTCGGCTTGGAAATTTCAAAAGAAAGTATCTCTCGATGGTGACCATCCTTCCACTTCAGGGAAACCTTCGAATGATGAATTACTCCCGTCTGGGCCACCTCTTGCTACTCCTTTGACAGATCGAGACGGCAATGCGGGAGGTATTGAACGTGGTCAAGGTAATGTTGTTGATAAGTTTATGATTAGCAAAGATAAAGAAGTCCCTATTGAAAACTTTAAAAGTTCTTTGCTGCTCAGAGTTAGAGATATCAAGTCGATGTCAAAAATTTATCAACTTGCTTCGGATGAAGGCTTTGATAAAGTTACTTTCCGTTATGTGGGAGGTTGGTGGGTTCGTGTTGATTGTAATTCGATTGAGGAAAGTGCCAAGTTCGCTAATTGTAATACGTTGAAGTCTATATTTAGCACATGCAGGCGTGTAGGTAGTGATTTTTTGGTGAAAGAAAGAATGATTTGGCTTAGTATTTCAGGTCTTCCTCTTGGGGCTTGGTCTTCTGAGGTGTTTTCGGGCATTGCCAGTAAATGGGGTAAGGTTTGTTTCGTGGATAATGATCTGGAAGAACCGTTAGCTGTTGGCAAAGTATGTATTTTAACTTCGGTGTTGGATAGAATTTGCGAAAAAATTGTTTGTGATTTGGCGGGCTTTAATTATAATGTGGTTGTGAGTGAGCATCAATATTGGACGCCTTCTTTTGATGTGCCTTGTGATTCGGACAATGAGTTTTCTGATGATGATGACGAGTCTTTTCTCCATAAGGAAAATCAACGGGATTTGGAAGGTGATGGTTCGGTTAAAGAGGACAACATTGCGGACGATATTGGTTTGGGGGCTGGCGACAGGCCGTTTGAGGGTAATCATGTGGTCGATCACAAGGTGTCGGGTGGAGATCCGATTTCGTGTAGAAAGACAATGTGTGAACAGGATGGAGGTAATGGAATTAATTCTGACCCGTTTGGTATTATGGATTTCATTAATAATGAATGTCCCGTTTTGAACAAATCTTATTCGGTCTCTTTGTCGGTTCCTCCTGGTTTTCAAAGAATTAATAATGTAGATGATGGCGTTGTAAACAAGAGAAACGAGGTATCGATGGAAAGTCCAGTCTGTGATTTTGTTTCGGCAAAGACTAAGTGTCAGGCTTATCCGAAGGCTGATAGTTCTGTACATGTGGAAGGGGAGGCGTCGACAGCTGAGGTGAATTGTGGGGTTGGTGTAGAGAATGTTAATGGGCGGATTCATCAAAACATCTCCATTCTTGAACAATTCGCGAGGTACATTGATTATGGGATGTCAATCGGCCTGGAGATGAAAGGTACTAAACAGGACCTCCAGAGTTGTATTAATAGGATGAGTGAAAATATGGTTCCCAAATGAAGATTCTTTCGATTAATGCGTGTGGTATTGGGGCGAGTTCTAAGCGGCGGGTTATTTCTAAGATGTGTAATGATTTCGGGGTTAATTTTTTGGCAATTCAGGAAACTCATCTTGATTTTGTTGATATTGGTATGGTTAGGGCGCTCTGGGGTAACTGTAATTTTGATTGGTTATGTGCAAGTGCGACGGGTCGCTCTGGAGGTATTGTAGCTATTTGGGATCCTGAGAGTTTTTCTTGCTCTAATAACTGGATATTCAATAACATTCTGATCGTTAAAGGAAAATGGGTTAAGAGTCAAGTGGTTTGCTTCATGGTCATTGTCTATGCTCCTCAGGCTAGTCGAGCGAAACGTGAATTGTGGAGCTTTATTTCTATATTCATGAGTGCTAACCCGGGGGAATTCATTATCTTCGGCGATTTCAATGTTTCTAGGTTCGAGACTGAAAGACTTGGTGTTGCGTTTGACAGAGGTGAAGCGGAGGACTTTAATGATTTCATTGATGCCAAAGACTTAGAAGATGTCAGTCTTGGAGGATTCAAATTCACGCGAATGAGCTATAATGGTCTTCAACAAAGTAAACTTGACCGTTTTCTCATTTCTTCTAGCCTAGCTAGTACTGTGAGGGGCTTGGAAGCTTTGGTGCTTGGTAATAAAGTGGCGGATCATCGACCTATTCTTCTCCGGGTTAGAGATATCGATTTTGGCCCTATTCCTTTCAAATTCTTTAATTTTTGGATCTCCTTTCCGGGTTATGAGGATGTGGTTAAAAGCGCTTGGGAAGATGAGTCGTTAAACTCCCATCATAATTGTTTTATTCGATTCAAAGAAAAATTGAAGTTGACCAAACAAAAATTGAAGGAGTGGAACAAGGTTAGAATTGAGACGGAAAACGGGACTTTTAAAAATCTTACCAAAAGACTAGAGGAGGTGGAATTGGAAATGGAAGGTGGGGGTAACTTGGTGACTCTAAACTCGGCTAAGTCGGTGATTCTTCATGAGTTGGGAGGGATTGAAAGGCGTAAATTTCTTGAATCTTCTAAAAAAATTAAAAATAAATGGGTTTTAGAAGGTGATGAAAATTCCAAAATTTTCCATGCTTATTTAAAAAAAAGACGTCGGGCTAACTCGATTAGAGGCATTAAAGTTAATGGTGATTGGATTGAGGACCCGGTTCTCATCAAGGAAGCTTTCTTCACATATCACAGCTCTCGGTTTAGTGCGTCTGGTCACCAACCAGTATCTTTTGGTACTTTGGGTAGCCTGGGGTTTAGATCTCTTGATGCTTCGGTTATTGATGTTCTTTGCTCGATACCGACCCTTGGGGAAGTCAGAAACGCCATTTGGGATTGTGGGGGTAGTAAAGCGCCGGGGCCGGATGGATTTTCTTTTGCCTTTATTAAACACCATTGGGGCTTTTTGTCTAATGAAGTTATGGAATTCGTTACGTATTTTTTTGAGAAGAGGTCGTTCCCCCGTGGGTGCAACTCGTCATTCATCACGTTAATCCCGAAGGTTGAGAACCCAATACTAATCTCTGATTTCAGGCCTATTAGCTTGGTTAATGTTCAGTACAAAATTATTTCGAAGATTTTGGCTAAAAGGTTGGCTTTGAGTATTGACGGGTTAGTTGACTCTGTCCAGTCGGCTTTTGTTGGCGGTAGGCAGATTTTAGATGGGCCTTTGGTGTTGAACGAGGTGATCCGTTGGGCTAAGAGTAGAAAGAAAAAGATGATGATGTTTAAGGTGGACTTTGCTAAGGCTTATGATTCGCTTAATTGGAATTACTTGGCTGCTGTGATGGAAAGAATGGGTTTTGGATCTAAGTGGTGTGATCTTATTAATGCATGTCTCAAATCTGCTACTTCTTCGGTTTTAGTTAATGGCAGCCCTACGAAGGAGTTTGTAATTGAGAGGGGCCTTCGGCAAGGAGACCCTATGGCTCCTTTCTTATTTATCCTTGCCATGGAAGGTCTCAATGCCATTATTAATCGCGAAGTGTTGGAAGGTCATTATAAACCGCTATTGGTTGGTAAAGATAAGGTTCCTTTGTCCCATTTGTTTTACGCCGATGATGTGATCTTTGTGGGGGAATGGTCGGTCAGTAATTTGGAGGCTATTAGTTGTATCCTGGAGGAGTTTTTTAGGTATTCGGGGCTTCGTTTAAATAATTCCAAGTCGAATCTCTTTGGTTTTGGGGTTGAATCTTCGGTGGTGGACGCTTTAGCTCATACCTATGGTTTCAAAGTCGGGTCTATTCCATTTACTTATTTGGGTATCCCTGTTGGGGACAACATGAAAACTCTCAAAGCATGGGATCCTATCATATCAAAATTTCGGTCACGGTTAGCCAGATGGAAAGCAAATCTTCTCTCTGTAGGAGGACGCTTGACATTGATTTCCTCGGTACTGAGCTCTCTCCCTAACTATTTTATTTCTTTGTTTCGGGTGCCTAGTGGGGTTCGGGACATTTTAGAGGGAATTCGGGCTAAATTCTTCTGGGGGGGGGGGGGGGAGTGATACCACCCGGAAAATTCATTGGGTGAAATGGGAAGATGCTCTGGTTGAAAGGGATAGGGGTGGGTTGGGTATTGGTAGTATTGAGTCTCTTAATCGGGCTCTTTTGCTTAAATGGAAGTGGCGTTTTCTATCTAAAAGTAATCATTTTTGGGTCAAAGTGGTCAAATCTATTCATGGGGATGGGGGTACTTCGGCCCTTAACGGGTCCAGAGGGAATGGGGTCTGGAATTGCATTTGTCGGAATTTTGGAGATCTACACACCCGGAATATTATTCCGGCTTCGGCTTTCAAGAGACGGGTTGGTAATGGTAGTGAAACGATGTTCTGGAAGGAAACTTGGCTTGGGGACGTTTCTTTTGAGTTCCGTTTTCCTAGACTTTATGCTCTTGAGTCTAATAAAGAGTGCAAAGTCTCGGATAGAATTGTGGGAAATATACGGATTTGGAATTGGAGAAGAGACATTCGTGGCGGCGTGGAAGAAGCCCAATGGAATTCTTTGCTTTTGGTTTTGGATGGTTTTATCCATAATTCGGGGTGTGATGTCTGGGGTTGGGACCTTAACGGCAACGAGGTTTTTGAGGTTAAACATGTTCGCAAAGTTATTGAAAGAGCAACCTTACCGGGTAATTACACGAAGACGTCTTGGAATAAACTAGTTCCTAAAAAGGTGAATGTTTTTATGTGGAGACTCCTTCTGGATCGACTACCTGTTCGTGCTAAATTGCTGGAGAAAGAGATCAACATCTCAGAGTTCGGTTGCTTTTTTTGTACCGAGAGACTCGAGACTTCGCAGCATTTGTTTGGGTCTTGTCCGAAATTTTGTGACATTTGGGATAAAGTACGTGGGT
This sequence comes from Deinandra increscens subsp. villosa, assembly GCA_039602395.1. Taxonomy (NCBI): domain Eukaryota; kingdom Viridiplantae; phylum Streptophyta; class Magnoliopsida; order Asterales; family Asteraceae; genus Deinandra; species Deinandra increscens. The sequence goes on along the minus strand of JBCNJP010000012.1, from coordinate 13,262,272 downwards.
GGCTTGGTATTAATGCTCCTTCGAGTGGCTCGCCGAAAGTTATTCTTGACTGGATAGAGAATTCGAGATTCAACCGTAGACGCAAGCTTCTCATTAACGGCATCTGCAGGATTATGTATTGGCTTCTTTGGAAAACCAGAAACGAGATTTTACATCACAGGAATGATCTGTCTCTGGGCATTACGTTGGATTCGGTCGTCCGTTCTTCTTATTTATTTATGTCTACTAGAGATAACAAGCTTAATATATCTTGTAGTAGTTGGTTAGATAATCCGTTGCTGTATTCTTAACTGTGTTTTGTTTGCCCTGTTTGGTTAGGCTTTTCTAACCTGCAGGCGTTCTGTTTATATATTCTTCCTTTGCTGTTCAAAAAAAAAAATAAACTAGACATTGTATTGTATTTTCGTGTTTACAGTGAATTCCGTGACAAATTAATGTATATCTTTCTCACTTAGTTGAAACGTAACTTGGAGATAAACATATTGTGTAGATTTAGAATAAGACTATGAGGTGGTGAGTGTTAATAAGGATGGGGTATGGTTGTCTAATGCAACCATTTAAATCATAGAAGCAACTAATCATGTTGTAACAACAGGAGAAAGAAAAAGTTTGTCTAAATGATGTTTTGGAGGTGGGTATGGTTGCCTAAATCATGTTTTAGGCAAACTTTTATTTTCTTTTTTTTAAACAAAAACAATTACATAAAATAAAATAAAAACATAAAATTCATTAATTTAAAAATAAAAATTACAAAGTCCTAAAATAAAATAAAAAAATTACCAAATTCCTAAAAAATAAACAACCATTTTGGGAGAAAAATATAGAGGTTTTTTTTTTTTTTTTGTGATTGAATTGAAGGAGAAGAGATATAAAATTTATGAGAAATGGTGTGGTTTATATAGTATTTGAATTTGATTAAAAAAAAGGTAACGGTCCGATTTATGACCGTTCAACGGTCAAAATGGTTGGATGATTCTCGGCAACTAATCGTTGAAGGGGGGGGGGGGGGGGAGGGTATGGTCGCCGAGGGGATGCCGGATGGTTGCCGAGGGGTATGCCGAGACATACCCCCACCCTAAAACTAAAAGAATATACAAGGTAACGTGCAAATATTCTTAATGATTTCTTTGTCTTACAAATAAAAAAATTATTATTATTATTATTATTATTATATATTAAATAATAAATATTGTGAACTGCCTTACTTGTTTTCATTATTATTATATATATTAGTTCCCTTTTCGTCTCTGATTTTCGGTCCATTTAATTACTACAACCCAAACTTTTACAGAATCTGATTTTGGTGTATAACGTTTCCTTTTGTTTTAATTTCGGTCACTTTTTTAACATCGTAACTTTTTGTGTTAAGTATGTATGATAAGACCAAAATACCCATCTTATTAATTAAAAAACACATTAAAACAATCACCATCCATTCACTGTGAGCCACCACTTCTCCAAAATGATCGACCATCACCAGACCTAACCACCACTGTTGCCGCCTAACCAGACCACCACCGTCTTCGGAGCTGAACACCATGTCGCTGGACCTAACACTCACCAATGTCCGCGGACCAAACCAAGACCACATCAGGGACCAAACCACGACCACATCAGGAACCAAAATGGAACCAAAATCAAATTCAAACCAGATATAAGAATCACCATCGCACCAACCTTCTTCATCTCCATCGCAAAATGGAACCCAAACTAGATCTAATCTTTTTTGTGGTTGCCTGAGATCCTCGACGAGGTTCATCGATGGCAGCGGTAGTGTTTGGTACCTTATGAGCTATAATTAGAGGTGCTAAGTTGATTTAAACAATAATTAAGATTGTGCGGAATATAAGATCAACTGGAAGATAAAAAAATTTAAAAGTTTTTTTTCTGTATATCTATAACACCCACACCCCTAGATAAGCGCTAAGGAGTGTTACACGTCAAATAACAGAAAGCAAAAGGTATAAATCAAAGTCTACAGAAAAAGTCTTAACTTTTATTCATATTAAAAGTTATAATATTTACATCAAACTAAAATAATATAACATTAGAAGTCTATACTGTGCTAGAAGTCTATGTTTTCAACCTGCCAAAATTTTAGATTTCTATATACGTTCACCATTGTCCTATCCATGTCTAGCAACCTGCTACAACATGGTACCTAGGATGTGTGCCCAAAAGGAAAAGAAAACATTTAGGGCTCAGCAAACAAACTGATGGTGAGTTTCAAAAACATATAGTTCATTTGAAATCACAGATTAAATTTTGACTACAACATAATATAAATAAATCCGCGACAGGTAGTAGAAAATATATAAAAATGCATCTTTTAAGTTTAGAACTAATTCTACCATATGTTTATTTCTATTAAACAATAAAGTAGTTGGTGTGTAATTTCAATCTTAAGAATATAATGTATCTGCACATGAGTCTTTTAAGCTTTTGTTGTCACAAGATTTTTAATACTTTTACATGTTTCTCCAACTGAAAACAGAATCACAAGTTTACATGTATAGCATCTATCAAAGAACTTCATGGCTACATGACAAGGAATAGACGTAAATACCCCAACTCTAACTGCAGAGATACCATACGTTCAGAGGAAGACTACATCATTTGCAAGTATTGCGGAAATATAGACAAACCTGTTTATACGTAAATAATCTGCAAATATTTATACCTAGCTAACCTAATACCCGAAATAATCTTCCCAAACTATTGACACTTTATGTACAACCAACAGATACTGTGTCAATGCTACATTATATGATGGAACATCAACACTTCCTGTAGTTTTCTATGATGATGCAATGAGGCAGGTCATTGGCATCGACTGTGAGAGTTTAGTAGTCAAAGAAGGATATATATGATGATCCAAAGGTCATTCCCAAGCCCATAGGAAAGGAAAAGATCTACACTTTCTACACATGGATATAGAAGATGCCTCCATTCAGCAGACACTAGAAGTCCATCCTCTCACAAGCGTCAAATAGTCAATGAAACAGGAATCACAACTCAGTGTAACTACTACTCCTGTCACACCAGCATGAAAAGCATTAAAGAAAAACATGCCAGAGATATGACAGGTATGTATATAAGAACAATATGTATGAAACTCTTACCTCATGTTACCAACTACTAGACTTTTGAGCAATATAAGTACACTATGTAACTAACTTAATGGTTGTATTTTGACTATCATTTTGATCTCAATGTAAACATAAGTAAAACAAAACAAATATGTCACGTCACGCGCCTCGCCCGCCGCAACGCGCGGGTCACAAAACTTGTATTATCTAATAATCTTAGATCCATCAATATCAACCAATTGGTTTTTTCTTTTACATCAATTGTTGATACATGCATCAATATTTTACTCCATTTATAAAATCCTATGAAAAATGTGCAAGTACATACATGAGGGGGGAGTTAGGGCTTCCATTCAAAATGCGTGATCTTTACAACGAGTTATATCATGTTTAATAAACGAGATGGTTGCTAGCCACGCGTTATGAAGACAATTAGACAAGTGGGAACCATACAACCTCAAACATCAAAACACAAATAGAAAGAGAACATCGTAATAATTATCTGATAGTTTATCAAAGAGAATGAAACTTTTGAAGTAAAATTGCACATAATGAAAACTTGGGGTTAAAACTGTAATTAATAAAAAAAGGGTAAAACAAAAATAAAATGGGAAATCAAATAAGAGGTGGAGAAGGGTCTTAGGGTGGGGTATGCCTTCGGCTTCCCCCATCGGCTTCTTTGGCTTATTTGGCTACTTCGGCTACTTCATCGGTTTGTATACTATGCGCTTAGTCTTAGGAGATTTCGGATTTATAATCAAGCCGTTAGGCTTTGTGAAACTGCAAGTAGCCGACAATTGTGTGAGTGTTTTTTTTTCTTTTTTTTGAACCCCAAGCTTAAGGTTTCAAAAAACTTACCATACCACCTATTTTGAAGCCTAAAGGCTTCAAATCCTCTTTCATCCTTATCTCTCATGTATCAACATGTTATTAGCTAAAGATTTTGAAGTCTTAGGTTTCAAATATGATCATACCTAAAGTATGCTTATTATTAATTTGGACCAAAAAATATATCTTTTAAAATACGTTCGTTTTAGCTACTTGAACCGTAGATACAGTTGGTAATCTAACTTTTAAACTGAAAAAGAAGCAATTATAAAGCAGTGGGGGGTAGCCAGACAACAAGCTGCGCCGCAACCCCTTTCTAGATAGCGAAATCAAGCCTACTAAAAAAAAGTTTTGAGCTTTTGATGATTGTAAGTATAGTATAGATAACTTAATAAGAAAAAAAATTTCAAATCTAAAAATCTCATTCACCGTAGTATAAAGTTATACAACTATTTTGTATACTCTCCAAGCCCAAAACACACAATAAAATCTTCTAATTAATATATATTAAACATCTAGTAGGTCACGGTGTGAACAATATATTTTGTTTTTCTTTTTTTAGTTTATTTTGATTTGTTTCTCTTAGTTATATCATAAATGACCCGGAAAAGAAACCATATAACAAACTCTTGTTTGTTTCACTAGTTAAGTGGTCAGCATCCTAACCCACTGATTCGATACTCTTTTTTTTATTATTATTATTTTAATATTTAAAAATTTGAAAAATATATTATTTTTTACTCATTGAATATACCGACTCAGCATGATTTTATCTAAATTTAAATATAAATTTTTATCTAAATTTAAATATAAATTTTATTAAGAAGAAAGACCTCTAAAGTTTCGACATAAGCTTTATTCAAAACCTAGTCTAGTTCGAATATGATAAATGACATTTACCTATAAACAATATATATATTTTTTTTTTTTTGTTGTTGAATGCTAGAGTGTTACCACAGTCAAACACTATTTTGCTTTTTCTTTTTTCAGGATGCAAGCCTGCAATAGTGTTTTTTCTTTTCTAATAATAATAAAGTGATATTTTTTTTAACACACGGGTCCTCGAAACCTATTATTCTTACATTTTAAAACACGTTTTCAAGTTTTTTAATGTTTATTTTGAGAACGACATAACTTTTTTCTACTTTCTAAATACACCGTTGCTATGTTTTAATTGTCATGCATCTCTTTTTACACACTTATCCAATTATACCATTACAAACTTACTATCTTTATATGCGTTTCAATCTAAATTTTATTGAAAACCACATCCCCAAAATTTTACTCTTCACTGTTGGTTTTTACTTTCCATTTACCAACCTTTAAAATATATAAGACCGCACACATCGCATGCCCGTGAGACCGCCCTTGGGGTTGATGTGGCAGGCCCGCCGCAAGGGCTGCGGTGATGCCTCTCGCCCTTCCTCTACCTGTAGTCGTCGACCCTTAGCCAAGGGCGCACATGTGAAGGTCCCACTTGATTGTTTTTTTTTAATTTATAATGATAACAAAAATAATCATACTAGATAAATAACATAAATTGTTAAAATTATTATAATTAAACTTAAATATATAACTAAATACATTAGTTAAACCAAAGTAAACCTAATTAAAATTAATAATAATCATACCAAGATTAAAAATATATTTAAAAAAAAATTAAAAATAAATATCATAAAACTAGCTGTTTTGCTTTTAAAAATCTGAAAATAATCATAGTAAAAAGAACCGGTGGATGAAGAATGACCGGAGTACGAGTACGCGCCGCATGATCCATGGGTGTATAATTAAGTGTAATTGTGTTTATGTGTAATATTAATTATGTTTAATATTGATTATGTTTAATATTTCGTTTTAATAAATAGTTATGTTTAATATTAAATGTGAGAAAATTAAAATATAGCCATTAAATGTACCCATTATATGTAAGTACTTAATTTATTATTTTTCTATTATTTATTTAATTTTAATCAAAGTAATTAGTTTTTAATCGTTAAATGGGCAACCAAAGTATAAAATTTCAAACTTTGATTTTCCACAAATGAATCCCAACTCATAAATCGCAAAAAAGAAAAAAAAAACTTTTTTTAAATTTAACCGATTGAAAATATCTCCAAGCCTGACGTGTACTCTTTCGCCGCCTAGAGGTTTTTTCCTCGATATATATCTATCTTCTTCTCCATTCTCCCAATCTCGCTCACAATCTTCTTCTTCTTCTTCTTCTAGAGAGAGAAAGTATTCGTTCATTGATTGATCAATCGATCTATGCAACCGACGAACATTCGCCGTTGCCGGTTTGATTTCCACCGTCCGACTTAGATTATGAGCTGGTTTGACAAACTCCGGGGTTCCAATTGCAGCCGCTTTATCGCCGGCCTTTTGATTTTCATTCTTTATCATTCTAATCAATTAGTCTCCAATTTTCCTAATCCTATACACCCTTCGATTTCGATTTGAACTCACATCGCATCGCATCGATTCGATCTCGTAATTTGTAATTGTAAAATTCTCCCCATTCCATTTCATTCCATCAATCACCGGACCCGCGCTAGACTGTTTGTTTCGAGATCTAGGTTTTTTCTTCGTTCTGTTGTTACCGATGGAGTTCAAGGATTCGATTTCTGGTAATTTTCAATTTTCATGCCTTAAACTTGTGTTTGATTCTTTGATTTGTACGGATGCATGAAAAATCTGTACGGAATTTCAAATTTTGTGATTGTGATGTTGTTTTGATGACATTGATTCTAATTCCGGTGTATTTGGTTGAATTCACATGATAATAGTTACAAATCCGTACGAGATTATGCCAATTTTGATTAGAACAGGTTTATATGGGGTAATTTTGGAAAAATAATATATACTTATATCAAATGATTGTTTAGATGAGGAATTATTGCATTTGATTTGATAATTTTGCCAAATATTCATCAATCTGGGCTGATCTGTAAGTTGTCTTCTTTGTAGGTACTTTTGCATCGTGCATTGAGAGGAAACAGAGTTCAAAACCTCGTGTCATTGTGATAGGAAGTGGTATTTCAGGGATTTCTGCTGCTCATGTGCTTAATAATGCTGATTTTGAGGTGAATTTGTTATTATTAGGTTATACATTTTCTTGAATTTTGGTCTTGTTTTTACTTTATATTGTAGTTAACAAGGTGGTACTAAACATACAGGTTGTGTTATTGGAATCACGGGATAGGATCGGTGGCCGGATTCATACCGATTACTCATTTGGTTGCCCTGTGGATATGGGAGCATCATGGTAATTTGCCAACTCCCCTTTCTTTACTTGATTTATGCTTTAAAATTCTTTGTTGAACATGTTTTTTCTTTGTAGTTTGTAGTTTCCATTTAGAATTTAGGACTAATAATGCACAGATTGTAGATATAAGTTCAATATCTATTTCTTTCTCATCAAGTCATTTGTAGCAACATTTGATGAATTTAAGAATTTGCCCTTTGGAATTAGTTTAGTTTTATATTCCAACTTTAAAATGTATATTTGAACCAATTTTCAGGTTACATGGTGTCTGTAATGAAAATCCTTTGGCCCCATTGATACGTCATTTAGGGCTTGCACTATATCGGACTAGTGGCGACAACTCGGTGCTATATGACCATGATTTGGAGAGGTAGTTTTTGCCAGCCTTTAAAGTTAGTTATTTATCACCTATTCCATAGGGATTACTTCTCAGTATGATTTCTTTCAAATTCATTAAAATTTCATGTAATGGTTCTTGAATACACGTTATGCTATGATATTCATGTGATATTATCTCAGATTTTGCACATGTGATACATGTTCCTTCAGTTTTTCAGTATTATATTTAAACAAACAAACATACCCGTAAAATCCACCGAAAGAACATGGTTTGGATGGGAGGTTGAGATGAGGGTAAACCTTGCCTCTATTTCTATGGATAAAGAGGTTGCACCCAGCCACCCACAGAGACCCTAGCTTAAAAAACATAAAAAAATATATTTTCAAGAATGAGAACAACATATAACCTCTTACTAGTTCATTTGGTAAAACCACTTATGTTACTATACATCTTACTTTGATGGGTATTCAATGTATTGAGCTTCTAAAGGAACATGGTATATATATATATTTCTTATGCCTTTGATCAACGGAACTAGAAACAAAGGGAAAAACAGAAATATAATTTGATGACCTTTTTTTTTGGGTCCAGTTATATGCTTTTTGACAAGGAAGGTCATCAGGTTCCTCAACAGATGGTTATTGAAGTCGGAGAGGCGTTTAAGAGAATTCTCAAGAAGGTAGGTTTGGTATATAAAATTTGCTTAGAAAAATGTTACCTGGTATGTATTTGGCCTTTCTTAACAAGTTATCTGGTTGATTATAGACTGAAGAAGTGAGGAATGAAAATCAACATGATCTTTCAGTTCTTCAGGCCATATCAGTGGTATTGGAACGACATCCAGATTTAAGGTATATTCTTTCTACATATTGTATTTTAAATATAATCGAAACCTTCAAAGAGTGGAGTGGTAAGCGCTTGAGTCCCTCTAGCCGAGGTCTCATGTTCGAATCCATCTCACACTAGTTTTCTGCCATATACCCCCTGAAATCACTTGCCTAGTGCAAACTGTGTTTTACCCGATACAGTTGGTTAGTGGGGTATTGGCAAGGTCTTGTGAGTTTTTCAGTAGTGTTCTCACGGTATCCAAATATATATAATCAGTGTTTAAACAGGCGAGTATAATTTACATGTTAACAACGTAACGTATTCTCTTGCAGACAAGAGGGACTGGCATATGAAGTGTTACAATGGTACATATGTAGGATGGAAGCATGGTTTGCTGCAGATTTAGATATGATATCTCTGAAAAACTGGGATGAGGTGAGTCATACATATGTTGATTTATGTTCGGCCATCTTGAATCTATTTTCGATATTTTATACTTGTACATTTGGCGCACGATGAACATGATGATTATATGGATTTTTGACATGATTATGATGAATGATAGTTTTTGATTTCAAATTAAAGTTTAGATGTTTACTTAGATATTTATCAAATATATATGTACCTCGAGTTTTCTGAATGTGTTTTAAAAAGTAGCGAAAAGAACATGAACCAAGCTATGTTTCCTTGTATTTTGAGAACCAAATCTCAACCACTAATTTCAGGTGGACACCACTATATTCATGGGGGGTTTTCCATATATATAAACTAGTGGCTTGGAATGGTTCTCAAAAGTTCTTAAAACCAATTGGTTCTCAAATAATTCTCTCCCTATATATGTATATTGAATCATAGTCCGGAGATAATATTTGATACGCAGGAAAATGTTCTCATCGCACCAGTGGATTTATGTTTATGGATTTTTGACATGGTTATGATGAATGTTAGGGTTTGATTTCAAATTATAGTTTAGATGTTTACTTAGATATTTATCAAATATATATGTATCTCGAGTTTTTCGAATGTGTTTTAAAAGATAGCAAAAAGAACATGAACCAAGCTATGTTTCCTTGTATATGTTTATAAAATATATATGCATATTGAATCATAGACTGAAGACAATATCTAAATATGCAGGAAAATGTTCTCACCGGTGGACATGGGCTGATGGTTGAAGGTTACTATCCCGTGCTAAAGGCGTTGGCTAAGGACATTGATATCCGTTTAAATCACAGGTTAGTTCCAAAGCTGTGATCAATATATAAATTGTAATCGCTTGTGTGTTTTAAAACTGGTTTGGTGTCATCAGGGTTACAAAGATATCAAATGTGGGGCTTAATGAGGTGGTGGTTACAGTTGAGGGTGGAACAAGATTTGTTGCAGATGCTGCCATTATCACGGTCCCTATTGGTGTACTAAAGGCAAATTTGATCGAGTTTGAGCCAAAATTACCCGAGTGGAAGGTTTCCGCTATATCAGATCTCGGGATGGGGAATGAAAATAAGATTGCATTACGTTTCGATAACGTGTTCTGGCCAAACGTCGAGTTGTTGGGCACCGTTGCCCCGACATCCTATTCCTGTGGCTATTTTCTGAACTTACACAAGGCAACCGGACACCCTGTCCTCGTCTATATGGCTGCTGGAAGATTCGCTTATGACCTCGAGAATCTATCTCAGGAAGCCGCTGCTGATTTTGCAATGCAGCAGCTTAAAAAAATGTTCCCGCAAGCAACCGACCCAGTAAGTCAGTTTATACGTCTCTTTGTTTTAAACTTTCATTCTGTTGTTGAATTAAATGAATTTTACGTAAAACGAACGGAAAAAACAAACAGGTTCAGTATCTTGTTTCGCATTGGGGAACGGACCCGAACTCGCTGGGGTGCTACTCGTATGATGTGGTTGGAAAGCCGAGCGATATTTATGACAGGCTTCGTGCTCCTTTGGGTAATCTTTTCTTCGGGGGTGAAGCGGTTAGCGTGGAAAACCAGGGGTCTGTGCATGGAGCCTACTCGTCCGGGGTTGCTGCTGCAGAAAAATGCCGTGACCTTCTTATGGAGAGACGCGGTTTCTTGGAACAGTTTCGTATGTTCTCTTTTAGTGACGCGATTTTCGAAGCCGTGTTTCCTCTCCAAATCTCAAGGATGTGATGATGATGGTGTCCGTCCAAGCAAGCAAACAAGCGTTTACTTTTGCTGTTGATCTGTTTTGTTTTCATCTCGTAAATTTAACTTCCAATTGATGGTTTTTCCAATTTGAACTACCTTCTTTTTTAGAACGGCAAATTTCCAATTTGAATAACTGATTCTGAACATTCAAATATGTGCATGGGCTTGTGATGTCATTATTATCCTACCAAACTGTTTGGTTTGATTTGATCTGGAAACGTAGTTACAGGTTTCGCCCAAAAATCCAATCAAAACAGTTAAACTGTACCGTTGGGTTGACTTTTATAAAATCCAAAGGTAGTTTTTTTATGTCTTATGCTTTTTACAAGTTAGTACACTTATCGGGGACGTTCACCGCTCTTCCGCCCAGACTTTCCGCTATCGGACCTTGTTCCTTTTCTTCGTCACAAACCTAACTTCAACACGGATCTCTACTGAAGTAGATGAGACGGTTCCTCTTTCCTTTTGTTGCCAAATTACACCCTTTGTTGCTTTGCTGCTCTCTCTCTACTATGGCCATTTTGTTCACTCTAATCTGGTTTTTGTTTATTAGTGTGGGCAGTATTGGTAAAAGCTTTTGATTGACTGGAATGTGTCTAGTCATATCTTCCTATCTCATCATTACATAATCATTATTTATTATTTTATTTTCTAAAACAAATAAACCAAACATAATTATATTGAATAAAAAATATTAAATAATTTCATTTTTTATACTAAATTTTTTATACTAAAAACAAAAAAAAAAACTATTCATTGTTGTTGTCATCATCTTTATCGCTATCTTCTTGCCATCTTCGTCTCAGCTCCATTGTCATTTTCAACGCAAATTGGAGGAACCGTCTATGCATGTTCTACCAAATCCGTCAAGAGAGTTTTATGTGCTTCGTCTATGCATGTTCTACCAAATCTGCCAAGAGAGTTTATGTGCTTCTTACTACGCATGAATGTTGTATTTTTCAGTCGTTCATCCATAGTTGTTTGTGGTTCCTTCACATCTTTCAGATTATGATCTGCACAAATTGCGTAGCCTTTGTCCCCTCCTAATCATATTATTCAAGATGACAATAGCACGAATAACATGTTTTATTTTATCCTTTGTCCATCATCGATAATGATTTCTCCCCAAATGACATTTTTTCTGAAGAATACCGAAGCACCTTTTCGATGTCCTTTCTTGAGGACTGGTGGACCTTTTTAGATTACTTTCTTTTTTTCATCAATGGGGTTGATGTGCTCGGAACGACGCTAAAAATACTACTAAAATAAATACTAAAACCTAGACCTAAGATACACCTAATTTTACCGAAACAACCTAAATCAAATCGAACCCTAAGACAGTGAACCTGTCGGATTGTAGTAGAGCTAAGGAAGACCGGATATCGAACCTAGGACACTCTAAAGAATAAGACTTAACCTAGACCTAAGAATTGGAAATACTGAGTAATTTGGGTTTTTTTTTTTATTTCAGGAATTAACTTAACAAAACTAACTAAATAACTAATTAACCGGAAACAGAGAAAACCTGAGAGAAAACTGGATGAGAGAAACAATACCACCTAGACCTAGACTCCTAAACCATGCCATTGACTTCTAACGGCTATGACAAGATGATGTAATCAGGATCTTAATGACAACTCTAAGAACACCGTAGTGGACCCCAGATCATTTACCGGGTGTGACGCAATAGGAAATCCTAAGAATCGAATACGCTCACTAATTGGTCAGGTCACCTTCTGGCTTGTTCCTAACTGATAATTCTAGCGCTTGAACGATTGGTTCACCTTTCGAGTTCGTCCCAACCCGCCTATCCTAACCAACTTCGACAGACTCTAGGACACCTTAAGATAGACGAAGCGTCACTAAAGTTCTACAACTGATACGATTAACAGATTAATTAACTAACCAAGGGAATTTCCTTGTGGGATAATTTGAGCCTAAATAGTTAACCAACCCGACTAATCATTACCCTTATCACCTTCCAGCTTGTCTAAGGATAGTAACCTACATGAACCAAGCAAACAACTATCAACCAAATCATTGATAACCCTAATTAGCAATCATGTAAATTACAAACATAAAGCATGCAATTCAACTACTCTACTCAAATTGGAAGACATCCACAAGCAAAGTATGATTTGATTAACAATTCTAAACCTAAAACATGTAGTCACACACATCAATTGCAGAAAATTAATAAACTTTAAAGAATATCAAATCCAACATTAATTGTCATAAACCGAAATTAGTCAACAACATGAAATAGTCATCAATTGGCATAGGCGGTACTAGGTGCTTAGCCTATGACCATACTACAGTCAAGAAACAAGATAAAGTCTGAAACTTGCACAACAAACATGGTTCTATGATAAGAAAATAGAGAAATCAATAGAAATGTTAAAACCCGATAAGCGATTTGGAACCGAATGCTTGATCTCCGGCCTTCCACTTGACCTCTACTGCTCCCTTGCCTCGAAATTGCCTCTAAAATCTCCTCTGGATGGCAATTGATCAAAAAGTACCGAATGAAACCCTCAAATACGAATTTATAAGGCAATTTAGGGTTTTCTCGGCCGAACACCCTCCAAGCGTATCGCTTGGAGGGTTGTAACTTGTAGGCGATACGCGCCCTGAACACATGACGACAAAATAGTCTTGTGGCCCGCTATTTGACTTTCGTTGACCTTCACACTTGGCGCGTATCGCGTAGACTTTGCAACATCTTAGGCGATACGCCTAAGATCAAATTTCAGCCTCTTTGTTTCCTTTTCAACTCCAAACTTCTCTGCTTCAATTGTGGCCTCGGGATCTTATCTAATACCTACCAAAACACATAAAAAACATAAACAAGACTCAAAGACACAAACTTAACTAAAAACAAACTAAACAAATAAAAACCAACTCAAATTGACTCAAATAACTATATAAAAGACCCGGAAAAATGAGATGTGTTTGCAACACATCAGGGGTCTCTAAAGGTCTTGACTATGAAAGAATACTCGGATATATACCATTACCCAAATAATATCATTGTGGGTGGTAGTTTCCATTTGCATAAAAAGAAGCCACATGTTCCGTCACCGATATGAAATCCTCAATAATAAGTGAACCCTCTAAAACGTTGACGTCATTGTTGGATTTGGCTACGCCAAAGTGAGAATGCCTGATTAAAAGGTCATGTGAAGAAACTTGAAGAATTAGCGACGGTCCCTTCTGGTCACCTCGTGTGTGTTGGCCTCGCTAAGCGGCTGGACAGTTCTCCCACTTCTAGCCCATGCAATCTATACTGCCAACCATGTACATCTACATGCTCATACATGCGTCGTAGATCATGCCATGTCAACTTTCTTAAATAACGTAGGATGTATAGCTTAAATATCCCTCTAAAAACAAATAATATATATAAGTATAAAAAATGAAACATTATTTAATAAATGAAAAAAATATGAAAATAAATTATACCTCTAGTGAAATGTTCCAAAGTGTCTCTCGTTGTCTTTTCGGTCATTTCTAAGTACTAGTCGTTGATGCCCCATAACGCGTCTCGTCGAAGTACACTTTGAAATATACGTGAATCCTAGCTTTCCTCTTCTGTTATATCATTGTTGAAAGTAAAAACATTGTTGTTTCAAATCATTAGCTACACGTAAAAACATAGATCTACTCCCCGGAACCATCACCTAAACGTCCACTGGAGCGTTAGGAAAATAATAACCGTTCATTGGCTGCAGCAAAGTCGCATTCAATTGGTGTTCTTTTTATAATCGGTCGTGAAAGACTTGAAATTCCTTATAGATACTTAACAGCCGGAGAAATCACCTCTATCTCATCGTCCGAGAAGGAAAATGGTGATATTTTATAAAAATAGGAGTAGAATTAGAGGGTGTTGGGGGGGGGGGGTGTTAGCGGAGCTATGGGGGTGTCATGGTGGGCTCATCACGCCCATTACACTTGTCTTAGCTTCGCTAGTAAACATAATGTTTGAACCCAACTTTTATTGTTCTTGACCCAATTTCTTAGAAGAGTATTGTCAGGATCCTGAATGACATTCAAGAATTTGTTCCTATGGTCTGATAAAAGAATTTAAGCATGTTGGTAGCCATTGACTCGCCGGTAAACACACTCGTTTGTCTAGGAGTTTCTAGTTTCGATCCCACATTACTCTTTTTCCTTTTTCTTGCTAGAGGTGAAAGTTCAAACCTGATTCGGAATCTAAATCAGTACCTTATCTGATCTAAAAACGACAGTGGATTCGATACGAAAAAACATATCCCAATCCAATTTTATATAACCAAGATAACAATATATGGTATTTAAATTTGACTTAATACTTATTTAAATTCTTTTTAAAAGTAATAATGTTGTCATTCCCATTTTAAGTCCATTTCAACTTAAACCAGTAGATTGGGGAGTTCAGTGAACATTGTAAAGCCTATTCGACACATCAACTTTAATCTAGTCACATTAGAACCCAAATAGTGAGTGGCATTCCATGTCACAAAAAGTATTAGTTACTTTATACATTTTATTTATCAAAATACAACATCATTTTTTTTAGGAGCAACTCCCTCTCGATTTATCTGAGTTGTGTACGAGATTAAATATTAGAGTTACATTTGGTTTGTAATGTCCTTTGATGACGGCCTTTAGCTCCTTGCTAGAGCTTTTTTGTCGTGTATTAGTGAATTGCCGTTCAAATAAAAATATTCATATTATACGATAAATTTACTTTTATTAAAAGTTCTTAATTAAGGTTGAGCTTTTAAGTGATGAAAATAACATTTTATAAAAATATAAGATAACAATAACATATACATCATAATCTGACACTCTCGAATCTTACATATGCGAAATTCGGGTGTTAGTTTAATAACACTTCTACATATATTTACTAGGATAAAAGACCTAAAAAAACAACTATGAGCATACAACTATCATGGTATAGACATTTGATTTGTAAATTTATAAAAGAAACTAGTACTTACGACTCGTAATTTCGCAAAAAACCTTCATGTTGTAAAGGTGTTATGCGTATCAAACTGGTATTGCTCGGACCTTGCTCTTGAGGTTGTGTAGACGTGATAACGCTGTAGTTCCCACGTGTCACAATCTTTTGGCAAGTGTCTAGTAGACACTGCCTACAAGTCGGACACGATGAATGCGCACCAAGCCATTTATCGATGCAACGAACATGAAACCCGTGATTGCATTTAGGTAATACCTTAACTTGCTCTCCTTTAGTGAAGTCACCTAAACATATAACACACTCCTTATCCAATCCTGGTAACTGCAACCCATGCCAATAGTTGACTGTTGGGAACGTCTTTAACGCCTTTTTCTTGATCCCGGTTTTCGATAGCTTTGCTGAGTTATTTTCGGGATCGGGCCTCATTTCAGAGTGGAGTACACTTGTACATCTTAACACACACTTTGCGATGGAGTTCAACCCTAGCGAACAAACTAGTGCGCACAAAAGCACCGATAGAACCATGACCACGTTCGTATCGAACTTGTTATGACCCGAAGATGGGCTCAACGGTGGCGGAGGCGGCGTTGTCGTGATCCCGGAAACTATGTTTTGGTTTAGGTAACTTTGAAGTAGAATTTTTCTTGAATGAATATGACTAAAGTCATCTTGAAACAACATGTTAGATAAACTTGACATTTGGAGTTTCTTAGATGAGATATGATTGAACTTATGGAAGAAGATCAACATATATATGTGTAGAATTTGACACACCATGTGGGATATTATCACTTTTTTATAAAAATATTTGAGTTGGATACTCCACTAAGTTTTGTGGATCTTTAATGTAATGGACATTTTATTCAAATGGGGCCTATCCACTTTCTCCAAGTGAAAGCCACTTTCTCCAAGTGAAAGGATGCCATGTGTGTCATTTTTCTTATTGTGCCATGACGACATAATTTAAGAAGTTGATTCAAACTTATACCTTTGTGGGAGAAAATCAAGCTTTTAGATTTATCCTAAATTCCTAATTAACCATTATTACGTTATTGTATTATTACTAGTAGTTATGGTAGTCAATGACGGTTTTCTGATTGATGGCGTATGGGTTTCTGACCCAGAAAAATTCATGTCGGAAGCTCTTAATTTTTTCAGCTCTCTTCACGGAGGATATGAAATTTAGGCCCTCAATTTATGATCCATCCCTACCTCAACTTAACATTGATCATAAGATTAATTTGGTGTCAACATTCTAGAAGGAAGAAATTTGAATAGTAGTCTATGTTGCTATTTTAATGTAATTGAGTTTAGCTATGAATTGATTGTACTTATAATTTATATCGGTCAGGTTTGGTGGTGCACCTAGATCGAAGGATGCCTTAAGGCCTCAAAAGTCTCAGTCCTGGTAAATGGGTGTCCCACTAGGGAAGTACAATGCTCTATGGGACTTCCTCACTTCCTCAAGGGGATCTATTGTCCCCGTTGCTTTTTATTATAGCTATAGAAGCTCTTTCTTCAGCCATGAACAAAGTTGTTTCGGGGGGGGGGGGGGGGGTGTTTCACGGTCTTTCTCTTCTGAATAATGGTCCTACGTTCTCTCATTAATTTTTTTTACTGATGATGCGCTTTTCATTGGTCAATGTACTTGTTCTAACGTACTTAATCTTCTGCGCATAGTACGTTGTTTCTATCTTGTTTCAGGCTTAAAAGTAAATCTCTCAAAAAGCAACATCTTAGGCTTTGGACTGTCGGAACAGACTTTAGACGAAATGGCGAGCATGGTGGGTTGCAACAAAGGCTCTTTAGCATTGAAATATCTCGAGCTAACCATAGGAGGGAGGATAAATATCGCATGTAGCTGGCAACCAATCATAAAGGAACTTCAGAGGAAATAATTGATGTGGACTAGTAAATCACTTTCCATAGGGGGCCGACTAACTCTGATTAAATCGGTTCTCTCAAGCCTACCACTTTATTACTTCTCTCTTTTCGGACACTTAACAATGTAACTGAAACTCTTGAAAAAATTCGAAGACGGTTTCTAGGGTGGGGGGGGGGGGGGGGGGGAGAGGGGTTCGGAAGACATCCGAAAAATCAATTGGGTAAAATGGAGCCACGTAATCGCTCCTAAAGATAAAGGTGGCCTTGGCATCGGCTCCTAAAAAGCTTCGAACATGGCCCTACTTTCAAAATGGCATTAGAGATCTTCCCATGAGTCAAATGCCCTTTGGAGAAGAGTGATTGTAGCTTGATCTTCACACCAATCGAAACAACGCTACCAACAAAATTCCATTCGCATTAGGCCAACTAGGTGTGTGGAAGGCAATCGATAGAGTGGAAGCCTCTTTTCTAGACTACAACATAGGGGTGTTTACGGTTCGGTTTCAAACTGCGTAACCGTCCATACCGGTCATCGGTTCGGTTTCGTGGTCGATTTTTCAACTTAATGAACGGTCGGTCGGTTTTAGAATTTTCAAACCGTAGTGTATGGTTTAGTTTACGGATTATATAAAAAACCGGAGTATCTATATAATATATATATGAAAAGAGTGGATGCCACATGGCATCACCACAACAATCCATTTTATGGTTTTCCCGCCTAAATGACCCCCCTATTATTTTCAGCCGGATCTTATTCAAAACCCGATCCATATTTGTTTCTCCTCTCACCTAAAACCCCTAAATCACGCATCGTTCCTTCATTCTCGCACGATTTTCTCTCTGACGATTCTGTGATCTCCATCGTCTTCTCGGTGAAAACTGAATCATCGAAGAACAAGCGCTGTGTCATCTCACTCATTCCACGAAGATCAATTGCAGGTATGTTATATATGCTTCAAGATCAATTATCATGTACGCAAAATCTTCTGTAAACAATCGATTTTTTCTATCCTGTTTTAAAATGGCGATGTCGAGGGCGATTAGGGCTCGAATGGAGATGACCAGTCCGATCGGGTTACGAAATGAATCGTCGCATATCATCAATCATTTAATCGTTACAAATCAGAGCAAGAACATCAATTATTTTAGGTAAGAATTTTAATCGTCGCAGATCTGTTGTTTTTTTTAAAATTCTTTTTGTTATTAATCGATTCTTTCAATAAGGATAAAGATGGTTAATTGAACTCTGAAATCGTAGGATGATTCCATAGATATTTTAAGATTTCAAATTTTCTAGCAATCGTGAACCAGGTTAGCGATCATGAACCCTACTTTTTGTATTGATGCCAATTTGTCTGATTCTCTCTCAATCATTTCCTTTTATTGCTACTTTATTAAGGTATTAGACTACTTCATCTTCAGTCATATGACATGTATTCGATTTGGAAGCGAGTTAGGAAGTACTAACAGTGGCGCCATCAGCTTTGCAACACATTGCCCTTATCCTGCACCTTTAACTCCTGACCCGAAAACTACCCGAAAGCATTCACTGCAATCAACAGGTACAATTTTATACTTTATACTGTTTTACCTCACTTGGTTAAATTTCAATCTGTAATTTTGTTGCAAGGTCTTTAATTTGGTTAATTTTTGGGCTTGAATTTTGTACTTTTTTTAACAAGTAGAAAGGTTAAGTTCACGTGTTAGTTTTTTTCAATGTTTATATTAAAAACAGCTAATAGTTGTACCTATATGCAAGTTTAAAACAATTGATAAGGGAAGTACAAAATAAAGGTCCGAACTGAGATTCCTAAACAGATGAGATTGTTGCTTCAGGTGCTTAGAATACAGGACAATTTTATATAGACAAAGCAGAACCATACAGGAGGAGTGAACCATTATGAGGTCAACTAAGATACAATAATGATTAAGAGCCATTTTTCTTCCAAAACGGTATGCCCTTATCTTGAAGCTATTATGACAGTAAAGTTAGATCCATAAGGATAAAGGATACACCAAGGTATTTAATATAAGCCCACGTATAAAAGCTTCAATTGAACAACTTGAAAGCTGGACATTTTATATCCTTTGTAAAGGTTTTTGTCATGGTTGTAATTAACATATAAATGTTAAATTTTTAACTTTTCCTCTTTGTAGGTATGAAGCTCTAATAAGAAACATATTTTTTCATATATAATATCAACCATGACAGGTATGCTTCCGTGGTTCCACCATTACAAAGTTACAATTTATTTTTCTTTTTTCTAAGCTATTTGGTAATTGTTCAGTATAATTTGTTGCTTTTGAGTTCAAAATCTGGTGTCTTTGTAGCACACAAATGTGTTTCAGCCTGTATGACAGTTCTACGTTTTGTTATAGATCTCTTATTTAGGTAGTTATTTTATCGATTTTGCAATTGCTATAATGCGTGTGTTACTTTCATGTTCTTTGTCCACTTTTATAACTTAATGTGTATTGATCCGACGGACTAAATGACTAATCTTTATAAAATTGCGTAGGTTTGATCAAAGAGGTTAGGGCTAAATCAGGTTCAATAATTAAAAAAAGTTACATGTTCCTACACCTGACTTCCAGTTTTGCTATGACTTCTCCTGTTTGTAAAGTCATTTAGGATTCTTGGTTCTCTGCAGATCTTCCAGAGGCAAATGGAACAGATTGATATACTTTTATTCATGTAGAGGGTGGGCTAAATCATCAGAGAATTGCGGTATTTTTCATTCTATAAAAAAACTCTCATAATGACTGGTGGATCGATGTGTTATATATGTATCATTATAACCTGTAAAAATTAAATCATGTGGCTGCACATAAATCTCCTTTGCTATGTTGTTATTGTGGCCAAAATCATTTTAAATACTATTTGGTTTAATGTCTTTATTTTGCCTGTTATTGTGGCCAAAAATCATTTTAAATACTGTTTGGTATGCAATGCTGTTGATGTTGCCAAAATCATGAACGCCACTCTTATTTTGCCTGTGTTAATGCAAGATCATATCTGGAAGGATCAAGCTTGAGTTATCTTTACTAGAAAACTTTATACTTTGTGTGGGCCAAACAAAAGTTTGACCAAACAAATATCATCAGTCTAGATACACATTATTTTCTTGGAGGCATTATCTTGTTGGAGCAAACAGGGGTAAAAAATGATAGTTGATATGTGTATCATACTGTGTTCGTAAGGGCAAACTTGAACTAATTCATACAGAATTATATTATTATTGCTTCACTTGTGCCATTTGTAGAGCAGCCCTGAAATATCTTAATCACAGCAACAACAAAGAATCAACTTCACACCGAAGCCCTCAGAGCGAAACAGAACCAAATTAACAACACTTCAGAAGCAAGACATCAATGACATCAAGGTAAATACATTACCGCCTTACAACAACAAAAAATCTAGCAAAAATTTATGGAAGTTACGTCGATAAAATAAACAGAGAAATAATATACATGCCGAGCAACATTTTGTGAATCTTAATCTTGAAAGTCCCATTTAAATCACATATAGGAGTTAAGATTTTGGTCCTAATAAGAAAATAAACGTGTATGTATGATGGAAATACTAGAGACTATTTAACAAATTCACATGTTACATGACACTAAATGAAATTGCAACCTTTCACTCTAATTAAGTATGCAGTCAAGTTGTCGCAAGGGAGGTGAATTCCACACCACAAACTTCACATGTAATGTACTTTTTTCTCTTCATATTGTACTTTAGAGGCTCACATATCAAAATAAGAGTTAAGGTATACACATCAAACATACATATAAAGTTGAAAACTTATTATGCCATGCGGTAGTTATTGAATTTTTGTGTTATTATGCAGGCAATGAAGATAAAGCAATGGATTTTTGGGTTTGAAAATGGTATACAACTTAGAGTAAGAATTCACAAGACTAACAGGTTTAAGAATTCTTGGTAACAACTCTTTTTATAGAATAGGTTAAAAAGTAATAGGTTTGTCTCTAAAATGCTCTTTATAAAGATGGGAACTTATTGAGTATCAATAATTTTAGTTTACAATTTAAATGTCCAAAGTATCATAGATAAAAAATATGGCTCTTGAGGGAAGCAAAACAATTGTGTTATGAAGCCATGATACTAAAAGGGTATTCTTTAAACTCATTTGCATACTTAAAGTTCATTTGTGATCTATGTAAAGTTAAAGACTTCAAATTGATTGATTAACTATTTTGTACCTCTTTTTTTAGGAGTTTGGCGTGCACGCGATACGTTTTGGTAATATCAATATATGAGATCATGCTGAATGATTTGATCGGTTCAAAAAGAACAAACACAAATATAAAAGCCACCATAAATTATTTGTCTCAAACAGGTAGATTTAACAAACTATGGCAACATCTATAATACATTTGTTATTATTCATTGATCATTGTTTATAATTTATTTATAGGTGCTGGTATGCTGGATGTCGATAGCATGAAGCTTCATTTGATGTTCTTAATGCTACAATCATATCATTATAATTTGGTCACCTATCCAAGTGAGTTTAAATAATTGCATTTACTTAATTTTTGAGTCATTGTAAATTAGCAGCTTTAGTTGATGATCAATTATAATGGTGAATTCTATAAGGCCGGTTCTTTTAAAAAAAATTAAACATGAATGTAGTCGTCTAATAATTATGTGTTCCAGTGTCTAAACTCAACCAACAGGTTTTTACTTCAAACATGATTAATTATTATGACTTCAAACATGAATACAGTTCTATTTAACAAAGTTTATTTACACATATATTGAACTAGCATCAACGTTTTTATTTACATTATGCAATGTTGCAGTTTTTCTTTGATCCAATTATTGAATTACGTTTACTATAGTATATTATTATAATTATTTTTTTTTAAATCCACCCGTGCGTCGCACGGGTATCAAAAACTAGTATGTATATATATATATATATATATATATATATATATATATATATATATATAGGGTTAGGTTCAAATGAGAACTTTTTCTTTAAGAACTTTTGAGAACCATTCTGAGCCACTAATTTTCAGGGGGGAAGCATTCAAATTCATGGGGGGGGGGGGGGATTTCCTTATATATAACTTGTGGCTCAGAATGGTTCTCAAAAGTTCTCAAACCCAATTGGTTCTCAAATGATCATCTCCCTATATATATATATATATATATATATATATATATATATATATATAGTGAAAAGTTCATTGTAGACACCTCCATAAGTGTAGACAGGTAGACATACTTTTTCACCATTAGATCTCTTGATCTAATGGTTGTGATTAATTTTCTTTTTTCTTTTTTTCTTTTTTTCTCATTAATTAGAAACTTTCACATGTGAAAAAGAGCTATTTCACATGCGAAAGTGTCTACAATGAACCTCACCCTATATATATATATATAGTTGTGTTATTCTACATTCACCAAAAACTCTACATCCACTAAATCCATCTTCTTTTTCACAAAAAACACTTTCTAACAATTTTTTTTTTTGAAAACACAATATCTCTAATCGCTATGTTAGCTTTCTAGAATATTTTTTTTCCAATTTTTGTGGTGTTTTTAAAAAAAAAACCCCAAAAAACACATTTTTTAATTAATTTTTTTTTCTAAAAACACCATTCTTCTAGACGCACCAAAACACATGTTTTTTTCTGAAATTTTATTTATTTATTTATTTATTTTTTGTATTTTTTGAAAAAAATAATAAAAACGCCATAAAATTTTTAAAAAAGTGTTCCAGAAAGAATTTATAGCGATTTGACTTATGATGTTTTTTTTAAAGAAAAGTGTTTTTTGGTGTTTTTTTTTTGAAAAAAGATGGTGGATGTAGAAGATGTAGGGAATTTGGTGGATATATTCTACCCCACTCTCTCTCTCTCTCTATATATATATGTATATATATATATATATATATATATAGAGAGAGAGAGAGATAGATAGATAGATAGATAAATTATGTTGACTTATTTTTGTAATGAGATTTTAGGTTTTGACGCCATTAAAAATATATCAAAAGAGGAATTCGAGTTTTAGCGCTTAAAAGCTTAAAATCTATATATATAGACATGCTTTAGTTATTTCGGAAATCTAGAATGGATTGGATGTTACATTTTATATTTAGAGATGAATTTTGTATTGATAAATAAATTAGAGGTGGTAAGTAGCCTCATTTGATAAACTTGATTTGTATTTTTTTTATAATTTTTATTTTTTTATTCTAAAATTGTATTAGAATCCTAAAGATCCTAAACCGTGAACCAAACCGAAATCAAACCGGAAGTAGCGGTTTGGTTTCGTTCGGTTTTCAATTTTTAACGGTTCGGTTTAGGTTTTTGATTATAAAAAAACCGTAACTAACAATTTGGTTTACAGTTTGACACAAAAACCGTATAAACCGGACCGTAAACACCCCTACGTACAACATCAATCTGGGAAACGCAAAAATTGTTCTTGGTGATGATTTCTCTAGTGGCTACATCAGGTATCTTCTAAATTATTCTGAGGTGGAGGATGAACATTTTATCCTAGAATGGAACTATTGGATCCCACTAAAATCAAACTCTCTAATATGAAGAGCAATTGAAGGAAAAATCCCTACTTTTATGGCCCTTTCTCACAGGGGTGTCATCCCTCCCTCTCTGCTATGTCCTATGTGCTTAGAGGGGTAGGAGACCCATGATCACCTTTTTTACAGCCTGCAGCTGGTCCATGGAAATGTGGGGACAGATAAAAAAAAATTCTTGTTATTTTGAGTATGTTTTTATCAAATTTTAACGGATCTTTGACATATCTATAATTTATTTTTTATGAAGAGAATCTTATTTAGGTAAAAAATAGATAATGAATTAAGAAGAAAAGAATTCATTTTGAACAATAGATGTCTTTCACATCCAACTATAATTATAATAATAAGTAACTTTTAAATAGCAGTTCCAAAAAAACGTACTTCGATATCAAAAACGCGTATTCGTAAAAATATTTGAAAAAGTCAAGAATATGGGGCGGCGTTAAAAGCTTTGTCATTAGGGAATTCAAAAAGTTTTTTTTACGACAAACAAATAAGTCCTAAAAATATCAGAATAATCAGAATGGATTTGACTCAAAAAATGGGCTCAGTAATTTGTTAGTATAAAGGTTAATATAAAATGAATAAATGGCAATCCTTAGTCTAATCAATTTGAAATAGACCCTTAATTTTATAAAAAAAATCTTCTGTTTTCTGAATTTAAAAAAAAAGGAATAAAGAAAAAAAGACAAAAATTCTTATTTATTTCTTTTTTTTAGTATATTTTCACTCAAATTTTGGTGGTGGGGAGTCTTATTTTCCCCATCGACCTATACAACAATGAATATTTTCTTTTTCTCGGGAAGACCAGATATAATATTTTTAGTTCAAATTAATGAAGTGTTGAAACTAATTGATTCCATGTTCAAAAATTTTGGATCGCGTTTTATTTATTCATTTATTTACTATATGGAATGCGTTTTCTATATATATCTAAATTTCAGTCCAATCAATAAAAGAACTTAATTGTTGCAATATTATATACAAAAAATGTGTCAATTTGGAGTAATCCAAAATAGACATATTTAAAATTCATGGATAACACTGATTTATTTATTTTTTTCAAATTAATGAAATCAGATAAACTAGAAATAATGACAATAAAAGTAAAAAATGAAACTAATGAACCTTCAAATTGACTTTTGAACTCATTTTTTTTTATCAATTTGAATCTTTACTAAAAAACTGATTTGATTGAATTGACTTGTTCAATATCGACGATTGAATGAAAATAGGCTATTATTAGTTCGAACAAGCCACTATGGTGAAATCGCTAGACACACTACTCTTAGGAAGCAGTGCTAGAGCATCTCGGTTCGAGTCCGAGTGGCGGCATGCCATCTTCTAAAAGAGATCCAATGGATCCTATAATAATAATAATAAAAATAAATAAACTTCCCCATTTCTATTTCATAATTAATATAGGGGATTCTCTTACTTTTTTATTTTTATGATATTTTTAACTTTAGAGCATATATTAACTCACATTTCTTTTTCTATTGTTTCAATTGTAATTACATTTTATTTATTAACCTTATTGGGTAATGAAATCATAAAACCATATGATTCGTCATAAAAGGGGATGATAGCTACTTTTTTATGTTTAACAGGATTACAAATCACTCGTTGAATTTATCCTCGTTTTCAGACTTGGTCAGTTTCCACAAAATTGTTCATGATGGAGCAAAGATAAAAAGATCGTTCAGGCCATCATCTATGTTACCATCTGGTGTATCTGGCGACCTAACGTTTGATTAAACTTGTAGAACAAATTCAAGATAAAGTTTAATAAAATATATATATTCGTAAGGAGACCGTAGCTACACTAAAAAATGCATAAACAAAACAACAGAAAATTTAAAATATATCAGCTTGTAGGGTTTAAACCCAAGTAAAACGGCAATGCAAGAAACTCAAATGAAGCACTCTTAACCACTTCGATATGACATATTTGTATACAAAATGCACATGAAAATAATTTAACATAATAAGAGATATGGTACCTCGCCCCGCGTTGTGACGGATATAATATGAGTACATGTAAAAGTTAAGTAATAAAAATATATCATCATTACAAAAATAATTCATCGTAACCTTAATAGCAAAACAATACCAGAATAAAGATAAAAAAAAACCTCATAATGCAATTGACATTAAAACATAATAAAAGTATACAAATAGGACACGGTTGAACAACACATTACGTGAGGATGTTGGACTTGGAAAACACGTAAAAAACATAAAAAGATAAAAAGTAAAATATAGATTTCTAAACAATCCATGCCTAAAAAGTTTGTTTACTAAGGTATAGGAAAAAATCTAAATGTAAAAGTAAAAATAAAAATAAAAAAGCACGTAAAGAGAAAATATATAAGTTAAAAGAAAGGTTAATTGGAAGAAGAAATGCCCACTAAGGGGCTGTTTGATAACCTCTTATTGGGTCTAGTAAGAGCTGACCACTGACCGGGTAAGTGGTCCGCTTGTTTGATAACCTCTGACCGAAGCTCAGGACCGAGTAAGAGGCTCTGACTGACACCTAATCAAGCCCTGACTGAGTCAGGGAAAAACAATCACTGACCGAGTCTGATAAGTATGGAACGAGCAAACATCGCCTAACACTTCCAACTAATTTTCCGTCATAACTTCATCCGTTAATTTTCTTTAACACTATTAACCCTTGCTTATTGGCTGTCATAGGTGACCTATTTTATATAAAAAATGAACTGAAAATGCCACGTGTACATAACCCTAATATCATTCTTTTCCCGATTTCTTTACACACAATCAAGTATAGAGATAAGAGTGCAGGGAAGGGGTCGATGCTCCGACGACTGTCCGGTAACCTTCGCGACTGGGTTTCCCGCGTCCACGAGCTCTGACCGACTAGCCATATAAAATTCGTTTACATGGTTGAGGACTATCGGTGTTTCTGCCTTAATTTTTGGTTCTTCTTTGTAGAAGAACACCTTCGATGGAAACTTATGAGCTTGTTTTTTCCTTAAGTCCTCCGATTCAAAGACTCTAATGGTTCATCATCACTCGAATTTACACACAATGGAGAAAGGGGTGTTCATTCTTGCAGTCGTTGGGTTTCAGGTAAAAGAGGGTTTTTAATCCAAATTAGGCTTGAACTTTTATAATAACATGTGTTTGTAGATGTGGCATTAAAAATTCATTTTTAATCAAAATATGACACGTTGACTGTCAAGTAAGAAAATGTTAACAGAGTTAAAAAAAAATTAACGAATGGAGTGGTGGCGGAAAATATAATGATAGTCGGAAGTGTCAGTGGGCATTTATTAAGTTAGGAGTAGTGATGACCAACAAGTCAAAATTGGATTATTACAAGCCGATAACCCTATATAAATGCAACAACAATACTAAAACCGTTATACTAAAATACATTTGTATTAACTTTATAATAATTTATATCATATTAGAAAGACTTGAAAAACAAGGAAATAAAAGGATGACAAGTAGCCTAGGAAAAAAAAAACGAAACCGCTGAAGGAAAGATTCGAACTAGCGACTAGAGGTGCATAAAAAACCGATTAACCAAACCGGACCGGTTTTTTAACAGGTTATTAACCGATATACTAGCAACCGGTTCCAACCGATAGGAATCGACGATTCAAGACCGGTTTGGGGATTCCACGCGAGAACCCGTTTTAAATCGGTTAACCAAAATCGATTTTTCTAAATATGTTTAAAAACCGGTTAACCTGTTTATAGCGTTATAATAAAAAATTGAACCGTTTTTTAATGGCTATATACTCGTTTTTAGCCGTTGAAACCCAAACTTTTACCATTTTAACCCTCCCCAACACATACAAATAGGTGGTGGTGGTGGTAATTTTATCACTACACTTCAAAACATTTTATAAACACTAACAACGCTCCAAAAGCTCACGATGACTGACAACAACAACAACCCTGACCCTAACTCCAATGACGAAATCGTTGTGTTTTAACCCACAACGACAACCAACGGCTCTCAGGGTCATTCACCCAAACAAGACACACAAGGTTTGGGATGATTTTGATTGTTGTGAGATGAGAGATGGTACTAGGAGACCACGTTGTAAAATTTTTGGTGTGATATTTAAAGCCATTTCAGTTACTAGTATGCGTACTCATACAAACCGGATGTGCTAGGCAAGACGTTGAACGTTTATAAGTGTCTTATGCTTGTTTTTAGGTGTTTTTTATGTTTCATTGTTTAAGTGTTGTTCACGTTTTGTTGTTGGTATTTGTTTGTTTGTGTTAATAAATGTGTCTTTTTTAATAAAGTTTAGAACCTTTAATTTCAACTTGTTGGTGCATAGAAGAAGAGGAAAAGTTGGTTGTTACTATGCATCTTGTTAAGAAGAAAACATGGATTCATGATCCCAAGAGTCCCGAAAGCGATGCTTACTCGAATGGAGTAAAAGAAATGCCTGACAATGATCGGTTAACTGAAATCTATGACGAAGATATGGGGTTATATGATCTCACTTCATCAACTCGTATGTTGGATGAATTAAAGGGGAAATGGGCAAAATCGCTTCTTCAAAGGTTTCAACTTATGTACGACGACCGAGTGATGTTGTATAAAGGTCCACATTACAATTATCTGAATGACTACTGTATTGCCGAAACTATAATCGAATACGAACGGTTATATAGAAGGCCGTTTGCTCAACAATTTGAAAGTATTTAATGTCATAGTTTCAATACTGTAATTTCTTGGTAATTTTAGAAATGTTTAGTTGAGTTTGGTACCTTGAGTTTTTCTTAATTTTAAATTGAAAAAAAAATATGAAAAAAAACATTTTTTTCGGTTTCCGGTTAACCAGTCCGGTTTATAACCAAAACTGGTTTTATAGGTTCAATTTTTTTTTTGAAAACCGTTTTTTAACCGAACTGGTTTAGTCAAAACCCCGATTTGCATCGTTTGCTAAAACACTGGTCGTTTTTTTTAACCGAT
This sequence comes from Deinandra increscens subsp. villosa, assembly GCA_039602395.1. Classification (NCBI taxonomy): domain Eukaryota; kingdom Viridiplantae; phylum Streptophyta; class Magnoliopsida; order Asterales; family Asteraceae; genus Deinandra; species Deinandra increscens. The sequence goes on along the minus strand of JBCNJP010000012.1, from coordinate 13,233,361 downwards.
TTGTGCACCTCTACCGGCGACCTTACATTTAACAAACCAGCGCCTAACCATTACATCAATACATCAAATCAAATGCGTTTTCGACCCATGCCATATATATTTAATGTAAAAGAGAGACTAGGGAAAAGACAAAAGGTCAAAACTTACAATGTCATACATGTCGCCTGCTTTTAACTTCCTAAATGTATTATAGGAGAATACTTTAGAGATAAACAAATATATAACTTTATGTTTAAAAGTGAGTGTAGAAAATAAATATCTTAGTCTTAACTTTTTAAAATAATTTAATAATATTCACTATAAAAATATTAAAGTTTCATACTCCCTTTTTACCTTTTTTGTAGATATTTCACAAGAATATCTCTTTGTATGTGTTGTACCCTAGTGGCACGAAGGAGCATGGAGATTTCCTAAATGTTATGGCGATGTGTTATTTCATCATGCACTAAAGAAATAAAGCACTACAGAACAACCGTAGAAAAGTAACTTAATAAAAGTAATGTTTATTTGACGTCTCTCTCAAGAATGAGGATGACAAATGGGTTTGGCTTTTAGATGATATCTTGATTTCTCTGTTAAAATGGTCCGCAAGCATATAGATCGTATATTTCTGTCGGTTGGCGAGTTTTCTATTAATTGGTTGAGGTATGTTCTGAAAAAAGTCAATATCATTGTTTGGAGATTGTTGCTCGACCTGTTGATCGAATATTGAATCGTTATCATAGTAAACAGATAATAATGTAAATATTACTTGTTGTCATCTGGTTGAGATCAGCAGCGGTCAGATTATCCATCATGTTAGTAGCCTTGGTTCCCCTTTAGGGTGTATGCTAATGATGGTGGTACGTAAAGGGGATTACGATTTAGAGAGAGAGAGAGAGCAGAGAGAGAGAGAGAGAGAGAGAGAGAGGTCGAAATATGTGTGTGGTGATTAGCCTCTAATCTCTCTAATAAGACCCTATATATACACCCAAGGGGAAACCCTAGTCTATCAATTAAGGGCAATTACGTCCATCAAATAAATGCCTGAGGTAATTAATTATTTAAGATAAATGATGTAGGCCAAATAATATATTTATAATTATATATATATATATATATATATATATATATATATATACACGTAAATTCATATACATATATATATTAAGTAAATATATTTCTAACAGGACCGTCTCCCAACCCGGCTTAACCTTTCAAAACGAGGTATTGAGTTAGAAAATATTTTATGCCCCATGTGTAATAAACGTGTTGAATCATCTTCACATATCTTCGGTGATTGCGAGCTATATGCCAAACTGTTTGATTGAATAAAGGTATGGATTGATATGGGGAGCCTTTGCCCTTCCAACCCCAAGAGGGTGATTGACAATATCGAAGATTTGAGGATGTCAATAGTTAAGAAGGATATCATGCTTACTATTTTCTATACTACATGGTGATCGATTTGGAAGACAAGGAACATGCATATATTCAATCTGAGCAGAGTGCGGAACGGTGGTCTTTTTTATTCAATCGTATATTTTTCATTCTTTGTGGTTTAGTGCTAGGAACCATAACCATAAGCAAGTAGTTGTGTGGAATAATTGGATGTTGAATCCCATCCTTTACATGTAATTTTTTGCTCTTTTTGAGCTTTTTTTATACAAATACCGCATTTCCAAAAAAAAGTTATGTTTAGTTGAAAATTTTTAAATTTAATAGATGATTCTGAAATTGATATGTGTCTTTTTATTATTATTAAAGGATGATATTTTAGTTATTATGTCTTAAGTTTAGATCATTATGTCTTATTTACAAATTACTATTTCATTTTATTTTGTCATTGTTTTTATGTATTAGAAAAAATGTAATATTTCATTATTATGTTTTTCATATTAGATGTACATAATGGTGTTATTTCACAATTATGCTCTCCAAAACTAATAGTTGTAGAAAAACACAATGACCAACAGAAAGACACAGTATCGAGCACAAAGACACAATGACACACTTGAAAACACAAAGAGCTTAACAACGTACTTTTTCTTAAACTTATATATAACAACACTGTACTCGTTTTAAAGATAACAACCCTCGTTTTTTATGGTGTAATTTTAAAAGGAAAATAATATCTTATATAAATGTTATGTTAAAAAAATGGGGGAATTTGATAAAAAGTCAATAAAACTATAAAAGTGACCATCATTTTTTCACTACCAATTTAATATCAACTACTTAGAGTTTAATAATAAACCTAATAACCTCAAATCCTTCTGTCATTATGGGATTAACCCACTTGGTAGAGGCTCTTGCCTTTTCGTTGGATGTCAAATGTTCAAATCTGTACATTGAGAGTTTATTTGTAATATTTTGATAGATTAGGAGTAATGTAGTTTACCGTTAAAGAAAACCTCAAATTCTTCTTAAATTAAAGGCCATTCTCTAAAATAACTTCCCCCACCGTAGAAAATTCCAGATACTCTATTAGAATATAAATTTTAACTAGGTTTCGAGCCATACCGCACATTGCGGCGGTCGTAGTTTTAAACGTTTTACTTATAGGAACGTCAAGAGTAAGAGATAGTTAAGTACAACATTTATATTACAAAACCTAACGTTATTTACCCAGAAAACTTGTAGGCTGCGAACCAAAAACTATAAACAACGGAGATGGTTTCATTTTTGTAACGTCCAAAAGTCTATAAGAGGATCATATGTAGCAATCACTGGGTCCTGTGGGTCTTCTTGATTAATTCGAAAAATCTCAGCAGTTAGTAAAAAAGAAAACGAATGAGAAGTTCGTTATTAAGAGATGTGTTAAACTTAAAAAATATGGTATTCTTCTAGGGGGAATTTTCTCTATATCATATCCAATGGGCAAAATTAATAACGGGGAAAAAAACATTTATTAGGAAAAGAAACGGAGGAGAAGTCCTTTATTAAGAGATGATGTTAAACGTAGGAAAAAGGGTATTCTTTTTTTTTTAATTGGGGGGGGGGGGGGGGGGGGGGAGGAGGTTCTCTATATCCTATCCAAGGGGCAACAATTAATAATGGGAAAAAAAACAAAAAAAAATTCGATCTAGCATGATACTTATAAAAAACATGAGATTCATAAATAGAGTCAATGATACTAACTCATACCGAGCTATTGCAATCATAAAATCTCCATCTTCATCTAAGTATAAAAAGCTTGATTGAGCGTCTTTAAGCTTCCAATACTGATGAGTGGTGTTTAGATACACCCTATTTGATATTTTATTATATTGATAATGCACCGATATAGTTATAAATTATAGTGTTTTATATTATTATTGGTACTTAATATGTTATGAAGAGAATAAGCTTAAAACGGTGTAATTAAGTTGAAACTAAACTTTAACAATTCAATACTTGAGTTTCAACCATATTTACATATTACTAGTTCTCTAAACTTATTAAAATTTAAATGAATAATTAAATAAATTAAAAAGGAAAAACAAAAAGAATTCATGAGTTTTGTTTATGTGAGAATTAACGTGGACACTAGATTTTTATTTGGGCTTTGTGAGCCCAAATCACATAGATGTTGATTTGGATTTTGGATGGCACGTGGGTTTCAATTCATAACCCAGGGATTAAATCGGTAATAAGAGATTACGTAGATTTTAGAACCCATTCTGGGGCGGCTTGGCGATCGAAGAGAAGGCAACACATATAAGGGCCACGGAACATATGATAGTGAGGTTTCATATTCTACTTTTAATTAGATTGTAGAAGTGATTTAGTTGATTAAGTTTGATAAATGAATCTTTTAGTGACAATATTCGGTTTGTTTGTTAATATGATTGGTTAAATAATCTTGTGATCATACCTAGGTGTATGATTTTTTGGTTTTTTGATTGTTTATGTATCAAAGGATTGATTTAGCTGGTAAATCAAGTCTAGTTTAGTCTTTGTAAAAAATTCAAGCGTCACAATTCTTAATTGTGAATGAATTCGGTAATGTACACATTATAACCACTTAAGTTAAATCTCACATTTTCACGGGATTAATCCTTCACACCACCCCTTAAGGACGTCCTAGTTAAACAATTAAGAAGTGTTTGGATTTTGTAAACCCGAACACTAGGTGTTATCATATCTTTTAGTTATTGTTTGCAATCTAGTTTTTAATTAAGTTTACATCCTTCAAAAATTATAAATCAATTTTTACACTTTTTAGCTTTTTAGATAATTTAGTTTAAATAATCCAATAAAATATATAACACTTACCATATGCTCCTCGTGGATATTACCTAACTTACCCTAGCTACTTTGGTTAATAAGGTTTTTACACATCCCTAACGACAGGTCATCAAATACCAAGAGCACCTTTATCTTTACATGCCAAAGTTAAATTCCATTTGATTCAATGCATTTTCTTTACATTCTCATCACCTCCCCAAAAGAACTTGACCCTTTTCCCTTTAAGAATTTCGTCACTTTTTTAGGCATCATAAAAAGAGATAGATAACATGTCAGGAGAGATCCCAAGACCGAAGAAATAAGAGTAGCTCGTCCTCCAATAGATAATAATTTTGCCTTCCAATTAGTCATTTTTTTTTGCATCTTCTCAATAATTGGTTTCCAAGCCTTTATAAAATTCATGTTTTCTCCCACTGGAAACCCCAAATAACAAATATGGTGTGCTCTGGGTGTATATAGAAACGTATGACAATTATTGGTCGGTTTCAACACCACTATTGCATTTGAGCTTTAAATTTATAAACACGATTACGAATAATCACTATACACCACATACACGGGCAAGTGCACCCATCACGCGTAGTATAACGAAGGTAAGATACCGAGGTCGTCCAAGGACACAATGTATGGAAATAAGGTTTATCGATACTTCGTCTCTGTTAACGTCTAACCAGGTCTTACTTTAAAGTTTAGATCAAAACTATATTAAGAAATGAAAAATAAAATGAAGATAAAAATGAGTTATAAGTGTTGACAATCAAAGAAAATATCACTTGGGAGAACTCACCAGTTGCAGATTTAGCAATCAATTTATTTATAAACTTTCCTTAAGATTGTTACTAACAGACGAGGGGACCGCCTTTCAGACTCAAATCCCTTCTCACTTTCTTTCTGTTAATCACCCAATTGGTATGAATTCTAGAAGTGCTTGTGCTATTAGTAAAAAATATAGTGCGTGTGAATGCCATTTAATTGTACGGCCTTATGGTCAAAGTACAGTTCCACTCGGATACGCTGTCTTGAACCAGCAAGGGAACAACCCTCACACCGAATTATTTTATTATAAACGATCATTAAAAGGGACTAATGTCAATTTCCTCCATGCACCGCTCTCACGCATACATGGGCGGTCGTAACCGAAGCCAAGTCCACCAACGCATTCACCACAGGATCTACGCGGTGACAAAATATTACCAACCCTTTATCCCACCCATTACCTTCAGACCGCACATGCATGAAAACCAAGTTTATTTACATAGACATAAAACACTCGAATGTATTGCTTTGCATGGGGTGCAAGTCACCAAAATGATCATGCATCTTCCCCCAGTCGGGTTTCACGTGTCCGACTGATGAGCTTTCGATTCCTCAAATGGTCTGCAATACATAAGTCACATTGTTCAAAAAAGTGATAATAAAGTTAAGGTGAGTTTATAAATACATTTTACTAACCCGCAAAAGGCTCTTTTACCCCAAAGTGAGTGTAAGAGTTTAGCCAAGCATGACCATAAAGATTTGCTTAACAGAAAATGAGTAGTTCATAAACAAACTCTAAACAAAATCTTATTAAGTTAATGTTTCTTACAAACTTGATGTCGAATACTTAGGAACACTGCAAACAAGTGGCTCGAAAGGAAAAATGAAAATCTAATCTAAGAAGAAAGGGAAGAATTGAGCAATTTGCAAACGGAGGATTGACTGGCTTTTATAGGTAAAAATGGAATCGGGCACAGGCCATGCCTCGTTAGGGGTACGGGTCGTGGACACGGGCCGTGTGGGTCCAGAGACACGGGTCGTGCTTGTCAGCAGTCAGGGGCATGGGGCGTGTTGGGTCAGAGGCATGAGACGTATTGTGTCAGTCGAAAAAGGTCAACTTCTAGAAGCTTGCTAAGGTTTGGCATGGTTTGTGCCCTAGGTTAGACATGGGTCGTGTCTAAGGCCAAATTTCATAGATTCTTCATTATTCCATATTTTTCTACATTTTCAGCTCCTTTTGTAATTTAGCCTGGAGTACACTGAAAAACTAAAAAGAAAGCAATATGGTACTGTTTTGTTATTAGTTATTCAAAAATAACCCAAAACGTGAAGAATATTTGATATAAAAATATAATCCGATATATATCAGAAACGGTAGATTTCCTACACGACATCCCTTAGTACACATGACCTCCGATATGGCCGCCGTAGCAACACCAATCCCCAAAACATCCGATTTTTCATTATTAATCTTGAGGCTCGATACAAGAAAAAACTAATTAAGAAAACGGAGCATACTATGAATATTTTCCTTCGACCATTCTCCCACAAGGATCACAACATTCGCATAAAACAAATAAGATCACACAATCTCAATTTTCCCTACCACGAGTGGTCTAATCAATCCCAACCCCATCGATTCATTAATCATAACATTCAAACCCTCCATGGCCAAAACAAACAAAACAAGAGACAACGAATCACCTTGGTAAACCTCTATAAAAAGAAAACTCCTTAGTCAGGCTACCATTAACAAGAATCGATGCTGTAGATGATTCAAGACAAGATTTAATCATCAAAATCCATTTTCTGACCAAAACCCATGAAGTCCATCACATCACATAAAAAGCTCCATGAAAGAGAATCATACGCCTTAGCAAAGCCCGCCTTAGCAAAGCCCGCCTTGAACATCACATAAAAAGCTCCATGAAAGAGAATCATACGCCTTAGCAAAGCCCACCTTGAACATCAAGCATTTTTTTTTCTTTCGAGTCTAGTCTACCACTTCATTAAGAATTAAGGGGCCATCCAAAAATATGTTTGTTTTTAACAAATGTCGAATGAATTGGGCTAACCACCTCACCCAGAACACTAACAAGGCGAGATGCAATAATTTTTTATTGCAAGTTTATCGAACTGATCAGTATGTAATGGAAAATGAGAGTCGGATTATTAATCTTCGAAATGAGCATCACAAAAGTTGTGGTACACCCTCTAGGAATTTTATGTTTCTGAAAATTCAAGAACAAATGCCATGTTATCATTTTGAATTAACGTCTAATATTTTTATTTTCACAAAAGCAAACGTAAACCCATTCGGACCCAGCGATTTATCGCTTCCACATTCCCAAATCGTATCTTTAACCTCACCCAAAGTCAGATTTCGCTCCAAAAAGATACCGAATGAGGATTGAGATTTCTAAATCTCGATCATCCCTCCTCTAGATGCTGAGTATGCATCGCCTTGAACATGCTCGAGTGAAACTCAAAAAACGCATCTTTAATTCAGTCTGGATTATCTATCCAACACACCTTCCTTTTTAATTCCCAATTGTCTTATTCTTTTTTTTATCAACATATGGCAGTTCGATTTTAATTTTTGACGAGATTCTAAAATACTCAACATTTTCAAGTCTTCAAACTCCTTAACCAGTTTTTTTTCTATCTTGACTATTTTCAATAATATTTGACCCTCTTCCCAATTCCGCATCAATACATTAAGCCTTCTTTGCAACTCGTTTTGCTTCAACTCTTCCATGTCTTTTCGATTAAAATTCCACTCTTTTAATTATTTTTTCAAGCATCTAAGCTTCTCTTAAAACGAATAAAGAGATTATGATGACATGCATATCTTTCACCTCCCCATAAATTTACCACCACATCCAAATTACCTTCCAAAATAATCCAATGATTAAAAAATTTAAAAGGAATCGGCACAAAGTTACCATGATTAAGCCTCAACAAAATCGGACGATGATCAACTATCTTTTTAATTAATCGTAATCGCCTCCAAATTATGAAATCTATCACAATTCCCTCTCGTAACCAAGAACCGATCAAGTTTACTACATTTAATCCCACATGAACTAATTCTCATAAAAATAAATCCTTCCATTTTTATTTCGAAGAGTAGGAAATTCTCAATAAAGTCATTAAAATCATTAATATAAACACATTTGAAGGCATTCCCAATCTTCCCCAATCATTCTTCATAGCATTAAAATCTCCCAACCCTATATACTTCCCGGGATGAGCCCGCATAAAATGCTCAATAAACTTCCATAATCTCAGTTTCGCCCGTAAGGCGTTTGGAGTGGATATGAGAGATAGTAAGAAATATTTGTCATCCGTTATGATTGCACGTTTAGAATGTGATCCACCGGCCCCCACATAAAAAAATTGCCCTGCCACATAGGCACATTGACCCTCGTGCCTATTGTCCCTCACACCTCGAAAAGTGCTACCACAACGATCCTAATTAAAACGCCCCCACCTTAATCAACTATAGATGATCTTATATTTTTCTTCTAAAATTGCAATATGTGTCTTTAACTTTTTAAATATAACCAAGATAACAAATATATAGTATCTGATTTTTTTCGTAATTAGTTAAATCTTTAATTTTATAAGTAATTATTATAATGTCATTCCGATTTTAAGTCCATTCAACAATCCATCAACTTAAACAAGTAGTGCGATGGGTTCAATGAACGGTGTAAAGCCCATTCAACCCATCAACTTTAATCATTAAAAGTTTAAAACCCATATAGTGAGAAAATAATGTGATGTTAGCTAGTGGTATTACACGTCCGAAATTATTATTTAACTAATATATACATTTTATTTATCACATTATTCATAGCATACGATATATATTCTTTTATCGAAAAAGGTTCAACCCAATATTGTCACGTGACATGAGGTTTGAGTCAGGGGCGGATTTAGAAAAAAATTTCAGTGGTAGTGTTCAATTTTTTTTTTCGGTCGGGACTAATGGGGGTTCGGGGCAGGGCTCCCGAGAGAAGTGGGGTCCAAGGGGTGGCAGCCCTTGACTGGGTCGAAATACATCAGAATTTTCTGTCCGAAAATGCATAAAGTTAAAATGCATCCGAATTTTCTATTTGAAAATGCATAAAGTTAAATTTAAGGGGCCAAAATGTGTCAGTTTCCAAAGGTTAACAATGGAAAATGTGTCAGTTATCCAACGGTCAATGGGCTAAAATGTGTCAGTTTCCAAAGTTAAATTTAAGGGGCTAGAATTTTCTAATTTAAAATGCACAAACTTATTAGTTGTTCAGTTTTAGGTAATTAACAGGTTGTTGATCATATTTTCATGTCATGATTTAAATAAAAACCATAAAAATTGCTTCGAGGGGTAACGTGAAATATTTTCAGGGATAGCGGAAAATTCGTTTCAGGGGTAGCAAAATACCAAAATACTAAAAAAAAAATATACACATTGCAGTAAAAGTTCAGGGCTAGCGGACGCTACCCCTGCCTTGTGGGTAGGTAGGCCCCTGATTCGAGTGATAAAAATAAAAATTTTTTTACAGAAATACAAGATAATGATATCTAAATCAGCCCAAGTAACCTTCTGCATATATTTACTAGAATAAAAGACCAACTAAACAACTATGAATATATAGATATAGATACCATAGTATATACAACTTATTTGTAGACCTAAAAAAAGAAACTAGTACTTACTACTCGTAATTTCGCAAAACACCTTCGTGTTGTAAAGGCACTATGCTTACTAAACAGGTATCGCTTGGACCTTGCTCTTGAGGTTGTGTAGACGTGATACCGCTATAGTTCCCACCTGCCACGATCTTTTCGCATGTGTCTAGCAGACACTGCCTGCAAGTCGGACACGACGAATGTGCACCAAGCCATTTATCGATGCAACGAACATGAAACCCGTGATTGCATTTAGGTAATATCTTAACTCGCTCGCCTTTTGCGAAATCACCTAAACATATAACACACTCCTTACCCAATCCTGGTAACTGCAACCCGTGCCAATAGCTGACCGTTGGGAACGTCTTTAACGCCTTTTTCTTGATTCCAGTTTTTGATAGCTTTGCCGAGCTGCTTTCCGGACTAGCACTGATTTCAGATCGGAGTACACTTGTGCATCTCAACACACATTTTATGATGGAGTTCAAAGCTAGCGAACAAACTAGCGCGCACAAAAGCACCGATAGAACCATGACTACATTCGAATCAAAGTTGTTATGAACCGAAGATGGGCTTGACGGTGATGGAGCCGGCGTTGTCGTGATCCCGGAAACTAGTTTTTGTTTTATGTAACTTTGAAGTAGAAGTTTTCTTGAATGAATATGACTAAAGTCATCTTGAAATAGCATGTTGGATAAACTTGCCATTTGAAGTTTGTTTAGATGTGGGATATGATTGAAGTTAATGGAAGAAGAACATTATATATATGTGTAGAATTGGAGACACCATGTGGGATTTTATCACATTGTTTATATAGGGCATTTGAGTCGGATCCTCCACCAAGTTTTGTGGATCTTTAATAATGGATTTGTATTGAAATGGGGCCTATCCACACTTCTCCAAGTGAAAGAATGCAATGTGTACCCTTTTTTTTCATTGTGCCATGATGTTGTGCCGACAAAGTTTTTACTTTTTGCAATTTACCACATTTGCAAGTGATTATTAATTTTGGGTAGAGCTCGGATAAAGCTTTGGGTAGTTTGCAGGTTCGCTGGTACACCGCCGTCACCTATACGGGTAGTTTTTTCAGGTAGAGTTCACGAATAGTATAAACCAACATAAATGAGAGAAATGTTATTTTTTTTAATAATCTTTTAGCGCTAGAATTATCATGGGTTTATGGCCTGAGAGGGTTCCACCCAATCTCTTTCCTATCTTGTTTTTTTTGTTATTATATATGCCTACAAATTAGCCTCTTCGTAATACCAAAAAAAAATGCATATTATTTTACCATATCAAAGAAAGTATATTTCATGTGCATGCATTTAAGGAGATGTATTTAAAGAGAGAGAAATTGATTGTGAGAGTAAAAAGAGAGAAAAAGTAAAGAGATTGAATAAATAGAGGAAAACGAAAATAAAAAATAATCCATATAGGATGCATTTAGATTGTTGCATTGGAGATTGTCTTATTAAGGAAAAAGAATATCTTATTTTATTAAAGGAAATAGAGTTAGATTAAAATAATAAATAATAAGTTTTTTAGATTTAAGAATTATAAGAATGATTCTGGTTGGTTCTAACATATCTTTTTATTATTTTTAAAAATGTGTATTTTAGTCATTGTTTTATGTTCAAATCAAATCATTGTTTTATGTTTCAAGTCATTGTGTAATATGTATTCATCATTATGTTTTTATGTTTTATCTCATTTTATGTTATTGTTTTTATGTATTAGATAAGTTTATTATTTGGCAATGAGGGGAGACTTGAGGCTGAAAGGTCACAAGTTCGATCCCTGAGCTCCCAGGTTTTATCACCCGGCCGCTCGCGGAGGTGGATTTTCCCTGGAATGTATTAACGATTAATCTTATTTTACTCTTGTTTGTATTTTGTCTATAATTTGTGTACCTACATGTAATTTATTGGTGTATATATAGTCTTCTATCCTTCCATTGAAGGATATCATTTGTCTAATCAAATCCTCAGATGGTATCACGCTAGGTCTCTTTTTCTCCCCCCCCCCCTTCGTTTCACTTTCCTCCGTTTCCTTTTCCCCTCCTGCTTCATCTTCCTCCTTCGCCATCCCTCCTCTCATGGCTTCTTCCTCTTCTTCCAACCCTGATTCTTCTTTCCACCATACCCTAAAACTATCGGATGATAACTACCTGCTATGGAAAACCCAGATCTTGCCGCTACTTACCTATCAAGGTTTGATCTCACATGTCGACGGCACCGGTGTTGCTCCGGCCGTCTCCTCCACTGTTGACGGAAAAACCGTCGCAAATCCTGAGCACACCCTATGGAACTCGTCTGATCAGAAAGCCATGGTCCTCCTTACGACCACCTTATCGCCGGAAGCCGTTGCTCAGATTGTTGGTTGCACCACCGCTAGAGAAATCTGGGTGACCCTTGAAGAAGCTTATAGCTGTGCATCCGTCGAGCGTATTCAGAACCTGCGCGATCAGTTACGCCTTATGACGAAAGGAGCAGATTCTGTGACGGTATTTAGCCGGAAGTTTAAATCCGTCTCCGATCAACTCACTGCCATCGGACACCCTGTTGCTGATGCCGAGAAGTTGCACTGGTATCTCATTGGTTTAGGCGCTGAGTTTTTTGGTTTTTCTACCACCATTCGCGGCATGACTCAGGCTCCGACATTCCAGCATGTTGTCGCCCGGGCTAAAAGTCATGAAACATTCTCCAGGGCTGTTCAGGGCCCGGCAACCCCCCCCCCCCCGGTTGCGTTTGCTGCGCAGTCCCATCGTGGAAGAGGTAACAGTTCTAATCGGAACTATAATCTGCACCGTAATTCTCGTGGAAACAATCGTAATTACAGGAATTACCGGAACAATCGTGGCGGCCGTGGTTCCAACTCCACTCGCTCTGCTGCTCCTGTTGCGAGTGAACCGTGCCAACTCTGCAATGTTGAAGGACACAAAGCAAATAAGTGTCCCACTCATGTCTCGTATGCGTCCTCTGAGGCTCATCTTTCTCGTGCGTTTCAGTCGCAATGCGACATAAATCCTAATAGTGCAAGTTGGTATGTTGATTCGGGAGCCACTGATCACATGGCTAACTCTCCCGGTATTATTTCTAACCCTTTTTCTTGTCTCGGTAATGATCGGGTTTATTTTGGGAATGGAAATTCGTTGAATGTTTCTCACAAGGGTGATCATACTCTTCCAAATGACATTAAACTTAAAGATATTTTGGTGGTTCCCAATCTCACGAAAAACCTATTATCCGTGGCTAAGTTGACAAATGATAATAACATTGACGTTATTTTTTCTCGGAATCACTTTTTTCTTCAGGATCGCAGCACTAAACAGGTTCTGGCTCAAGGCAAATGTGAAGATGGCTTATATATTTTGACTCAAGATCATGCTGCTTTTGTCTCTACTTCATCCTTTTGTACTAAGGCCTCTTATGAACTTTGGCATAGCCGTTTGGGGCATGCCTCTTTTGATGTTATTAAATTACTTAATAAAGTTGGTATGATAAATGTGACTGCTCTTTTACCAAAACCGGAGCTATGCCCTCCATGTCAAATGTCCAAAAGCCATCGACTTCCGTTTGATGATAATTCAAAACGTGCCTCTTCTCCCCTCGAAATTATTCATTGTGATTTATGGGGACCGGCTCCTGTCACCTCACACGAAGGATACAGATACTATGTGGCATTTCTTGACGATTTTTCTCGTTTTACATGGGTCTATCCTCTTAAAACTAAAGACGCTTTCTCTAGTATCTTGCTCACGTTCATGAACTTCGTGCAAAACCAACTTGATAGAAAAATAAAAGTGTTTCAAAGTGATGGAGGCTCGGAATTTGTTAATAATAAAGTTAAAGCTATTTTTGATGCAAATGGGACGTTTCATCGTCTCTCATGCCCATACACACCGCAACAAAATGGACGAGCCGAACGGAAGCATCGTCATATAATCGAGACAGGACTTGCTATGATGTTCAATGCTAATATACCGCCCACTTATTGGGTCGAGGCGTTCAGCACGGCCATCTACATCATTAACCGTCTACCAACCAAAGTTTTGGATAACACATCGCCGTTTGAGTGTCTTTTTAATCAACTTCCGGTTTATGATATATTTCGCCCCTTTGGGTGTCGGGTTTTTCCCTATTTGCGTGACTACTCGGCACACAAACTTGCACCAAGATCTCTCCCTTGCATTTTCTTGGGCTATGCATCAAATTATAAAGGCTTTCGGTGTTTGGAGCCCATCGCCAATAGAATTTATATCACCCGACACGCTAAATTTGATGAACAATGCTATCCATTAAAAGGAATAATGACTTCCACCTGTGATTCGTCGCTACCTCTAACATCCTTTATCCAACCAAATTCCAACAACCTACCACATAAACCTGCTGCACCTTCCCCTCAAAATACAGAAACTATTTACTCTCCATGTGACATCCCTGATGTTGTTTATCCCTCCGGCCCACCTGAACCAACTCCCTTACCACCCACTCCATCAAGCCCAAACCCCTCCCCACCACCCTCACCTTCAAGCCCAACGCCTCATTCCTCCTCCAGCCCAACCCCTACGGCCCAAACAGAATCTCACTCACCTCCCGTTTACTCGACTGCCTCCTCATCTAATATTCATGCTGCTCCCATCTCAACCCATCCTATGCAAACCGGGGCCAAATCAGGAATTTTTAAGCCACGTCATCGGGCTGATCTTGCCCACGTCAATTGCCATAAACTTTTTTCGGCCGTCTTCTCCTGCTCTGATCCAAAATCCTTCAAAACAGCCTCTAAGTTCCCGCATTGGTGGACTGCTATGCACAAAGAAATGGCTGCACTCAAAGAAAATAACACATGGACTCTTGTTGATCGCCCACCGAATGTCAATATCGTTGGTTCCAAGTGGCTTTTCAAAACGAAACTTAGAGCGGATGGGTCCGTTGAACGACACAAAGCTCGCCTTGTTGCTCAAGGATTTTCCCAAGTTCCGGGCTTGGATTTTGATCACACATTTAGCCCAGTTGTTAAAGCAACAACTATTCGGATTGTTATTTCATTGGCCGTTCTCAATGGATGGAGGCTTCACCAACTCGATGTGAATAATGCGTTCCTACACGGCACTTTAAATGAACAAGTCTATATGGAACAACCCTCCGGCTTTATTGACTCGAAATATCCCGACCGTGTGTGTCTTTTACACAAAGCTCTTTACGGCCTAAAACAAGCACCACGAGCTTGGTTCCAACGCTTGAGCGCATTTTTGGTCAAAAGCGGCTTCTCGTGTAGCCGTGCGGATCCCTCCTTGTTTGTCTTCAAACAGGACACTTGTATCCTATACTTACTCGTTTATGTTGACGATTTGATCTTGACAGGAAATCAGGAGGCCGCCATCAACTCTTTTATCCAACGGCTACATGATGAATTTGCAATCAAAGATCTCGGTGAGCTAAGCTACTTCTTGGGCCTTGAAGTAACATCTCATGACTCGGGCATATTTCTTAGCCAATCCAAGTATGCTAAAGACATCTTAGATCGTGCTAAAATGCTTGATGCTAAGCCAATGGCCACACCTCTTGCCTCTGATGTAGTGTTCACCACAACTGGTCAACCGTTTGACGATCCCACCTTATATCGGTCTCTCGTTGGTGCGCTCCAATATCTAACAATCACTCGCCCAGATATATCCTATGCTGTGAATCAAGTCAGTCAATTTCTACAGCAACCTACGGTTATTCACTATCAACATGTTAAACGCATTCTTAGATACATCAAAGGCACTCTTGATTTTGGCCTCACTTTTTCACGTTCAAAGTATTCCAATATCCTTGGCTACTCTGATGCTGATTGGGCCCGTTGTATAGAAACTCGTCGATCTACCTACGGCTACTCAATATACTTGGGTGGTAATCTAGTCTCGTGGAGTGCAAAGAAACAACCCACGGTTGCTCGCTCCAGTTGTGAGTCAGAATATCGCGCCATGGCCAACACAGCAGCCGAAATTGTATGGGTCACTCATTTACTTCGTGAGCTTCACTCTCTTCCTCCCGATCGGCCTACTCTATTGTGTGACAACCAAAGTGCTATCTTCATGTCTCAGAACCCGGTTGCTCATAAACGCGCGAAACACATTGATATTGACTACCATTTTATTCAGGAGTTAGTTCTATCTGGGCGGCTTTACACCAAGTTTGTTCCTACCAAGCTTCAAGTGGCGGATATTTTCACCAAGAGTCTTCCTCGACCTCAATTCGAGCTCTTTCGGACCATGTTACGTCTTGGCTCTCCACCATCTCGCTTGAGGGGGGATATTAACGATTAATCTTATTTTACTCTTGTTTGTATTTTGTCTATAATTTGTGTACCTACATGTAATTTATTGGTGTATATATAGTCTTCTATCCTTCCATTGAAGGATATCATTTGTCTAATCAAATCCTCAGAGAATGAGCTCAACTAGTGTAAATAGTCCTCGGGTTTTTCTGGGGCATTCGTTGGCCGTTCAAAAAAAAAAAAGATAAGTTTATTATTATTTAATTATTACTTTTACAAATTAGAAATACAGAGAACGGTGTTATTGTACAATTATGTCGTCTAGAACGAGATGTTTACCCACCCCGCGCGTTGCTACGCGGTTGAATTTGTATACTGAACGAAAGTAAAGAAAAAAAGTTAAGTGGTATAAAACGTAAAAGTTTAAAAATCTCGTGGTGAAAGTATAAAACTATAGAAGTATATTAAAAGGGAAAGTAGAAAAGTTAAAAGTTTTGTGCCCAAAGTAGAAGACAAAAAAACTTAAAACAAAAAAAAAACTTTAAAAGTTAGAAGATTAAAAAATGAATGAGTATAAAACGTCAAAGTCTAAAAGTCTTGTGGTGAAAGTATAAAACTATACAAATATACTAAGTTAAGTGGTATAAAACGTAAAAGTCTAAAAGTCTTGTGATAAAAATATAAAACTATAAAAGTATACTAAAAACGAAAGTATAAAAGTTAAAAGTTTTATGGTTAAAGTTGAAGACAACAAAACTTAAAACAAAAAAAATTTAAAAGTTAGAGGGTAAAAAAGTTAAGGGATATAAAAGGTAAAAGTTTAACAGTCTTGTAGTGAAAGTATAAAACTATAAAAATATATTAAAAACGAAAGTAGAAAAGTTAAAAGTTTCGCGGTCAAAATAGAAGATAGCAAAACTAAAAATAAAAAAAAACTTTAGAAGTTAAACGGTACAAAACGTAAAAGTATGAAACAATGTGGCCAAACTATGAAAACTAAAAGTTTATTATTTCGTTAAAAAGAAAAAAATAAATAAATCGTAAAAGTTTAGGGTAGAAAGCGTCAAATCACCAAAGTCACGTAGCCAAAGTTTGAAAAACGAAAAGTCTACTATTCATCTTTAAAATTTGATTGTATAATATATAAATCAATAATTTTAGAAAAACACAATGAAAACAGAAAGACATAATGACGAGTAAAAAGACACAATGATGCACTAGAAAACACAAAGAGCTAAAAAATGTATTTTTTTAGTTTTATATATAGCAACAATGTACTCATTTTAAATATAAAAAATGATCGTTTTTATGATGTAATTTGAAAAAATAACGTCGTATATAAAAGTTATGAATGTTTAAAAAGTTTGGGGAACTTGATAAAAAGTCAACAACCACGAGGACTTATCTGAGTGGTTACTGAAGATGAAGGAAGACTTGGGACTTGAAGGTCACAAGTTTGATCCCTATGCTTTCAAGTTTTACCACCTGGCCGTTCGCGAAAAGGTATCCAGAACAAAGTGTATCCGCGACCACCCCTCGTTTCGCCAACGCCACTTTAGACGAAATTCGGTCTAGACGTGCTTGCCAAGCAAAAGAATTAACTTTCAACGGCCATGGGTGACAATGAAATTTCTTCGAAAATGTCCTTTTTGAGTAAAACATTTTAAGGGGAACGATAATTAGGCAAGTTAAACAATCTTAAGGTGGAACACATATTCTTAATTCTAGCTTTTCGTGAATCGACTACATAGGTCCAGTAAGAAATAAAGTTTTCGAATATATTTACTAGGAAAAAAACCCTACAAAACAACTATGAACATACAACTACCATAGTATATACATTTTATTTGTAGATCATTAAGGAAGCTAAATAGCTTACGACTGGTAATTTCGTAAAAAACTTTCGTGTCGTAAAGGCGCTATGCTAATTACATAATTGGTATCGCTCGGACTTTGCTCTTGAGCTTGTGTAGACGTGATACCGTTATCATTCCCACCTGTTACAATCTTTTGACATGTGTCGTAGAAACAATGCCTACAAGTCGGACACGATCAATGCGTACCAAGCCATTTATCCATGCAACGGGAATGAAACCCGTGATTGCATTTAGGTAATATCTTAACTCGTTCGCCTTTAGCGAAATCGCCTAAGCATATAACACACTCTTTACCCAATCCTGGTAACTGCAACCCATGCCAATAGTTGACTGTTGGGAAAGTCTTTAGCGCCTTTTTCCTGATTCCGGTTTTCGATAGCCTTGTTAAGCTACTTTCAGGACTAACAATGATTTTCAAAGTCGAGCACACGCATACATCTCAGCATGCATTTTATGATGGTGTTCAACCCCTAGCGAACAAACTAGCATGCACAAAAGCACTGATAAGATCATGAACCACGTTCGAATCAAAGTTGTTGTGACCCGAAGATGTGCTTGATGGGGATGGAGCCGGAGTAGTCATGATCCTGGCAACAAGTTTTTGGTTTAGGTAAATCTGAAGTAGTAGTTTTCTTGAAAGGATATGACTAAAGTTATCTTGAAATAACATGATGTTAGATAAACGTGACATTTGGAGTTTGTTTAGATGTGGGATATGATTGAAGTTAATGGAAGAAGAACATTATATATATGTCTAGAATTGGAGACACCATGTGCATTTTATCACTTTGTTTATATAGAACATGTGAGTCGGATCCTCCACCAAGTTTTGTGGATCTTTAATAATGGATTTTTTTTATCCAAATGGGGCCTATCCACTTTCTCCAAGTGAAAGGATGCCATGTGTACCCTTTTGTCATTGTAACATGTGGTATATGGGAGCTTCATGTATATTTTGTTGGAGATAATAAAGAGCTTTTAGATTTATTCTAAAAATCATCATGTCATTGTAACATGTGGTAGGTGAAGAGGGTGATACTTTAACTGTTACAATGGTTCAATTAAGAATACACACCTTTTCATCCCCTATAAGTATCACTTATAGAACAGTTATGTGTTGTTGTAATAAAAGAGTAATCATTCTCTCAAAGTCATAGTGTTCTCTTCCATATTTTTCATGTTAGTATGTGATGAAACAAAAAGTCTTGCTTATCTAATCAAAGTGTAGTATGAAAGGAATGTAATTGAATTAGAAACTCAGGAATGTAAATTGTGAAGTAAAAGAGAGCTTTATTAAGAAATGCACATGCGATTACACATAGTTAAAGTGTAAAATGATAGCATCCCTAAGCTAGCTAACTATTCGACTATTTATAGTAGTCAGACGCCCATAAGACCACATGTGCACATTGGTTCTTCATTCCGCAAGTGTCTTTTCTCATGCCCATAGCAAATACGTCTGCCTACTTGTGAAGAACCACCTGCAACAGTTAACCAGGATGGGACTTAATTATGGTGGTGCTCGATGTATATCACATCCGACACCTATGTAGTATCATTAGTATGCTTGTATATAATTTAGTCCCTTTGTACTACCTAATCTCTTGATCATCGTACAAATATAGATCTAGAGTACATTAATTGGAATAGTCTGATCAGTATTATGATTGTATAAGGTATGATAGTTATTATAGTTGATGGCAGTTATACCCAAACCGCCACAATGGTTCGGTGAAGGGGACACTGATGTGTTCAGAAGTACGCTAAAAACTCTAATTAAAACCTAGACCTAACCTAGACCTAGACACACCTAATTTTACCGAAAATCCTAAAATTAACCGAACACTAAAGGCAAGTGTACCTGTCGGATTGCAGAATAGCTAAGGAAGACCGGGTTATCGAACCTAAGGACAATACGAAGCAAGACACAACCTACGGCCTAAGAAACGGAAATACTAAGTAATTCTGGTTTTTGAATTTAGGAATTAACTTAACTGAACTAAATAATTAACTAATTAACCGAAAGCAGAGAGAACCTAAGAGAAAACCAGATGACAGAAACAGTACCACCTAGGCCCAGACTCCTAAATCCGCTATTGACTTTTAACGGCTATGACAAAGATGATGGAATCAGGATCTTAATGACAACTCTAAGAACACCCTAGTGGACCCCAGATCACTCTCCGGGTGTGACGCAATAGAAAATCCTAAGAATCGAATACGCTCAATGATTGGTTAGGTCACCTCCCGGCTTGTCCCTAACTGATAATTCTAGTGCTTGAACGATTGGTTCACCTTTTGAGTTCGCCCCAACCCACCTATCCTAACCACCTTCGACAGACTCTAGGGCACCTTAAGATAGAGGAAGCCTCACTAAAGTTCTACAATTAACACAACTAGCAGATAAATTAACTAATCTAGCGAATTTTCTTTTGGGATAATTTGGTCCTAAATAGTTAACCAACCAGACTAATTGATATCCCTATCACCTCCCGGCCACTACTACAAAAACTGGCATTCTTGACGTGCATTGCGCGTCAAGAAAGTGCCTTCTTGACACGCAAATGCGCGTCAAGGATGCGGGGGTCAAGAAGCTTCTTGACGCGCAAAATGCGTGTCAAGAGCTTCTTGACGCGCGAACAATGACACGCTATCCTTGACACTCCATTCTTGACACCCATTTTGCGCGTCAAGAAAGGGTGTCGTCTGTGATTAATATATTTTTTATTTATAATATTCTTTTGTGTCGTCTGTTTATGACACGCAGATTTGCGCGTCAAGAATGTAAAAATAAAAAATAAAAAAAATATTTTTAATAGAATCACTAATTTCTACATTAAATAAAAATTAACCTGCTATTACAAAATAAAATACACTTATAGCAAAATAATGCATTTCATATATATAGCAAACCAATACATTTCATACATTGATATATATCGATCTACATTATTCACTTAAATGTCAATAAAACTCATATTTGTTTAAGTAGTACTTGCACATATCTTGACTTGATAACAAGATTCTGCCTTTCTAGCTCCTTCCTCGATGAAAACATGTTAGAACATCAACTTTGATTTCCTGTGATATATCAAACCAAACAGAATCATCCCACTGTGATGTTCCAACCTTAAACATCATTAAAAGTAGAAAGGAACTAATATATTATATATGACATAAAGATGGACCGTATAACATATTATTTTTTACTTCAAGTTACCTTCTGTCTGGGGATCAGCAATGAATTTTTTCATGCAGTCAACAAAGTTGGTACCGTTGAAAGGATCCCCACCGATGCCTACACAAGTGGATTGACCTAGGCCGACGACAGTTGTTTGGTAAACCTGTAACAAAGCGAGACAAGCCATTGGATGTTTTTAAAATGATAAATAAGCAAAAGTTAGATAAACTAAGGTAACTTTTGTGAGCACAAGCTTCATTTCAACTCATGTGTAATGATCACCTCATCAAGTCCTCAACACATGTACCTACCTGGCACACAACCCGACCCGACCCACTGGAGATTAGATATACTTGTGAAGTTATGTTATATTATATACAACTGAGTGGTTTATGTGATTGTGGAGGGAAATTGATTGATTTAGCTAATCATTTTGTG
>JBCNJP010000012.1:13134241-13211459 GCA_039602395.1 Deinandra increscens subsp. villosa | reverse complement strand
ATATATATAGGAAGAAGATCAATGGAAAACCTCATTATTTTTTGGTTAACTTAGAAAACAATTCTCCACCAATCACATAATTTCATTAATTGTTGATTTTTATTTATAGTTGTGTTATTCTACATCCACCAAAAACTCTACATCCACTACATCCACCTTCTTTTTCACAATAAAACACTTTCTAACAAATTTTTTTTTTAAACACAATATCTCTAATCGCTATGTTAGCTTTCTAGAACACTTCTTTTTCCAATTTTTGTGGTGTTTTTTTTGGTTTATTTTAAAAAAAACCACCAAAAAAACACTTTTTGTAATTAAATTTTTTTCTTCTAAAAACACCATTCTTCTAGACGCACCAAAACACACATTTTTCTGAAATTTTATTTATTTATTTTTTTTTATTTTTTTGTATTTTTTGAAAAAAATAATAAAAACGCCATAAATAAATTAGAGGTGGTAAGTAGCCTCATTTGATAAACTTGATTTGGATATTTTTTATAATTTTTAATTTTTTTATTCTAAAATTATATTAGAATCCTAAAGATCCTAAACCGTGAACCAAACCAAAACCAAACCGAAATCAAACCGGAAGTAGCGGTTTGGTTTCGTTCGGTTTTAATTTTTAACGGTTCGGTTTAGGTTTTTGATTATAAAAAAACCGTAACTAACAATTTGGTTTACAGTTTGACACAAAAACCGTATAAACCGGACCGTAAACACCCCTACGTACAACATCAATTTGGGAAACGCAAAAATTGCTCTTGGTGATGATTTCTCTAGTGGCTACATCAGGTATCTTCTAAATCATTCTGAGGTGGAGGATGAACATTTTATCCTAGAATGGAACTATTAGATCCCACTAAAATCAAACTCTCTAATATGGAGAGCAATTGAAGGAAAAATCCCTACTTTTATGGCCCTCTCTCACAGGGGTATCATGTTAGATATAAGTTTAGTTTGGTTTATTAAACTTATGGGTAGAAACTGTAATTTCATTATTTCTGTAAGGGTGTAACTTGTAATTAGTTTGTTAGTTTCCGTTGTAGGTTTAGCTTCGATATAAGAACTCACCGGGTCGATTGGTTTTGTATCAGTTTTCCATTTTCAATAAAATTCCTTTCATTCTTGTCAATTTCTTGTTATCATCTTCATCATCTCTGATATTAATTTGGTATCAGAGCTCTGATTTCGTCTTCACTTCATCAATTTCATCGGCATTGCGATTCGATTGATCTTCAATCTGAAAAGGGATCTTCGATCCTCCTTTAGGCGAATTGCAAGATTCATCGATTATTGAGTTCATCGTGAAGGTCGCCGATAAGACCTGTAACTCCAAGGTCTCCTGCAACTCCAAGAACAATGTCAGGTTCAGGTGGTGGAGGGAATCAAGTTGTGAGAGAAAATTTCACCATAATTCCATTACAGTGCCCGATTTTAAATCAAACAAATTACTCAATTTGGGCGATTAAAATGAAGGCCATATTCAATGTACATGGGTTGTGGGAAGTAGTTTCACCAGAGGAAGGGACTGTGGTGGACAAAAAGAAGGATAATGCTGTTGTGGCTTACTTGTTCCAGTCTCTACCCGAAGATCTGATTTTACAGGTGGGAGAGTTAACTTCTGCAAAGGAGATTTGGGAGGCTGTTAAGACAAGATTTGTTGGAGTGGACAGGGTTATGAAGGCAAGGTTGCAAACCTTGAAATCTGAGTATGAAGCATTGAAGATGAGGGACAGTGAGAGCATTGATGATTTCTCAGGAAGATTAAGTGCCATTGCATCCAAGTCATCAAGTCTTGGAGCTCCTATTAAAGATCCTGTATTGGTAAGAAAATTACTTGATAGTGTCCCTGAAAAGTTTATACAAATAGTAGCCTCTATTGAACAGTTTGTAGATCTTGATAATGCCATTTATCAAGAAATTGTGGGTAGGTTAAAGGCCTTTGAGGAAAGGATAGGTTCTAAGGCTAAGAAAGCAACTGAAAAGGAAGATAAGTTGCTATTAACATACACAGAATGGCAAACTAGACATAAGGAGGCTAAGTCTAAGGGTAAGAATTGGGAAAAGGGATCTAAGAATAATAGGAATACAGGAGATTCCTATAAAGGGCAAAATAGGAATAAAGGGAATGGAGATGGAAATAATGGCAAGAATGGGAATAATGGAAAGAAAAAGGATAAATCTGGGATAAAATGCTTTAAATGTGATAGGTTTGGGCACTATGCAAGTGAATGTGCCAAACTTAAAAGTAAAGAAAATGAGGTGAATCTTTCTTATCATGAAGAAGAGGATGAACCTGCTTTGCTCTTTATCTCTAAAGATAGCATAAGTAATGAACAAGTCCTGTTAAATGAATTGAAAATTGACCCTAAAAGGTATTCATCAGAGGGTGAAAGTGAGGAGATATGGTACTTAGATAATGGAGCATCTAATCACATGTCAGGAAATAGGACTCATTTTTCTGTTTTAGATGAGAATATCACTGGAAAAGTGAATTTTAGGGATGGGTCAAATGTTCATATTGCAGGAAAGGGTTCAATATTACTTGAAGGAAAGAGTAATGAACAAAAGTTATTGACTGAAGTCTATTATATTCCCAGCTTAAGGAGTAATATAATGAGTCTTGGTCAATTGACTGAAGGGGGTTGTGAAGTCAAGATGAAAGGGGACAAACTATGGATCAGGGAAAGATCAGGGAGGTTGCTGATGCAAGTTCAGAGGGCTCCTAATAGACTTTACAAGATACAACTTAGGACAGGAACTCCTAAGTGTTTTCATGCCAACATTAAAGATCCTACCTGGTTATGGCATGGGAGGTTAGGCCATACCAGTTTTCAAAATCTTGAAGATATGGCCAAGAAAGGGATGGTAGAAGGACTGCCAAAGATTAATCATGTGACTCAGTTGTGTGAGGCCTGTATGGCAGGCAAACAGGCAAGACAACCTTTCCCAAAAGACTCAAATTTTAGAGCTAAGGAACCATTGGAACTGGTTTCAATGGACTTATGTGGACCAATTACCCCAACAACTAAAGGAGGCAATAGGTATTTTATGCTATTAGTAGATGATTACTCTAGGTATAGTTGGGTTTATCTGCTAAAGACTAAGGATCAGGCATTAGAAACCTTTGTGAAATATAAGAATACTGTTGAAGGGCAAATTGGTCATAAGCTTAAAACTCTAAAATCTGATAGGGGAGGTGAATTTACCTCACAAGAATTTGCTAACTATTGTGTGCAAAATGGGATTAGAAGGCTTTTAACTGCACCATACTCCCCTCAACAAAATGGAATTGTTGAGAGGAGAAATAGGAGTATTATGAATATGACTAGGTCCATGTTAAAGGCTATGAATGTTCCTTTAGATTTTTGGGCTGAGGCAGTAAGGCATTCAGTATATGTACTCAATAGGTTGCCTACTAAGGTCTTAGGTACTACACCTTTTCAAGCTCTAAGAGGATATAAGCCAAACTTAAGTCATTTGAAAGTTTTTGGTTGTGTAGGCCATGTGAAGGATGTTCAACCTCGTTTGAAGAAATTAGATGACAAGAGTCATCTTATGGTTTACTTTGGTGTTCCTGAAGGCACTAAGGGATTTAGAATGTTTGATGTGCAAAAGGGTAGAATAGTCATTTCTAAGGATGTCAGGTTTGAGGAATCCAGGAAATGGTTATGGGAAGGAATGGATAATGCTGATTTTGTCTCATCAAATCAAGTGAATGATAAACCTATTGTTGACTTTCAAACAACTGAGGTGGTTGAACCAGTGATTGAACATCAGCTAAATGATGGAGGCCAGGGGGATGATGGTTTTAGTAGTGAGGGGGAGCAGCCTTCTGACATAGAATATAAGGAAGAAGATATCAATATTCAATTTCAACCAAGATCATCAAATGAACCTGAACCACAACCTGGTGTAAGGAGGTCAGGCAGAGTACCAGTCACACCATTATGGTTGAATGACTATGTTTTAGAAAAGAGGTTGAGATCAGGTGTTGCTCATAGGACTTAGCAGGACCAGCAAGAGGAGTTAAATTTGGTTCAAGAAGATGAACCTATTACATATGAAGAAGTAGCAAAATTTCAAGAGTGGAAAGATGCTATGAAGGAAGAGCTTGATTAAATCGAAAGGAATAAAACCTGGGCTTTAGTGGATCCGCCTAAGGGGTGTCATCCAATAGGACTTAAGTCGGTTTTTAAAATCAAGAAGGATGCATCAGGAAAAGTGACTAAGTATAAGGCCAGACTAGTGGCAAAAGGGTATGTGCAACAACTTGGAATTGACTGTGAAGAGGCATTTGCACCAGTTCCCAGGATAGAAACAATAAGGTTGATTTTGGCTCATGCTGCAAAAATGGGTTGGCTTGTGTACCATCTTGATGTAAAGGCAGCTTTCTTGCATGGGGAATTGCAAGAAACTGTTTTTGTGAAGCAGCCACAAGGTTATATCGGGAAGGGGTCTGAAGGAAAAGTGTACAAGCTTTCAAAGGCCCTTTATGGGCTTAAACAAGCCCCTAGGGCCTGGAACATGAAGCTGAATCAAGTATTGAAACAATTGGGGTTCAAAAGATGTCAGCTTGAACAAGCTGTGTATACAAGAAGGAAAGGTAATTCTAGTCTCATAATTGCTGTGTATGTTGATGATTTGTTGGTTGCAGGAACAGATCACAAGGAGGTGGAGGAATTCAAGAAACAGATGCAAGTGAGTTTTGAAATGACAGACATGGGATTGCTTTGTTATTATCTTGGATTGGAAGTTCAGCAAGGAGCAAATGGAATTATCTTGAAGCAGTCAGCTTATGCAAGAAAGATTGTGTAATTGGCAGGCATAAAAGGATGTAATGATACTAAAATACCAATGGAACCAGGGGTCAAACTGAGCAAAGAAGTGGGGGGTGAGGATGTGGAAGCTTCAAGCTATAGAATATTGGTTGGCTCATTGAGGTATCTCACACAATCTAGCCCTGATTTGGCTTTTGCAGTAGGATATGTTAGTAGGTATATGCAATGTCCTAAACAGGCTCACTTGAAGGCAATAAAACATTTGATTAGATATGTGAGTGGGACATTGGACTATGGGTTGTTCTATAAAAAAAGGAACAGGAAATGGGAGAATAACTGGATATACAGATAGTAATCATGCTGTGGATATAGATGATGGTAAGAGTACATCAGGAAATGTATTCTACTACAATGACTCTTTGATTTCATGGCAATCTCAGAAGCAAAAGACTGTAGCTCTCAGAAGTTGTGAGGCTGAATTTATGGCAACCACTTATGCTGCTTGCCAAGCTTTGTGGTTATCAAGGCTACTAGCAGAAATTACTGGTGTAGAACAGCAAAAAGTCCAGTTGTTTGTGGATAATCAGTCGCCTATTGCTTTGATGAGAAATCCTGTTTTCCATGGCAGGTCGAAGCATATCCACTTAAGATTTCATTTTATCCGAGAATGCATGGAGAATGAGCAGATCTGTGTGGATTTCATAAGTAGCAATAGACAAAAGACTGACATTATGACTAAACCGTTGGCAAGGAACAAGTTTACTGAAATGAGGCTCCTACTTGGAGTGCAGGAACACACAGGAAAATCAAGATAGAAATGGGATTCTAGCACATCAATATGTTTACATCCTATGGGATCAATGGCATATGATGCTAATGCTGGTTTGTTATTTCTAATTGATTTGTGTTCTTAATGGAAGGAATTTGGAAGGAATTCAATGGTGAGTTGAAGCAGAAATCTTGAAATTAAGGGGGAGAATTGTTAGATATAAGTTTAGTTTGGTTTATTAAACTTATGGGTAGAAACTGTAATTTCATTATTTCTGTAAGGGTGTAACTTGTAATTAGTTTGTTAGTTTCCGTTGTAGGTTTAGCTTCGATATAAGAACTCACTGGGTCGATTGGTTTTGTATCAATTTTCCATTTTCAATAAAATTCATTTCATTCTTGTCAATTTCTTGTTATCATCTTCATCATCTCCGATATTATATCATCCCTCCCTCTCTGCTATGTCCTATGTGCTTAGAGGCGTAGGAGACCCATGATCACCTTTTTTACAGCCTGCTGGGACTTGGAACTGTGGGGACAGATAAAAAAAGTTCTTGTTATTTCGAGTAATTTTTTATCAAATTTTAACGGATCTTTGACACACCTATAATTTATTTTTTATAAAGAGAATCTTATTTAGGTAAAAATATAGATAATGAATTAAGAAAAAAAGAATTCATTTTGAACAATAGATGTCTTTCACATCCAACTATAATTATAATAATAAGTAACTTTTAAATAGCAGTTCCAAAAAAAACGTACTTTGATATCAAAAACGCGTAATCGTAAAAATATTTGGAAAGAGAAGAATATGGGGCGGCGTTAAAGCTTTGTCATTAGGGAATTCAAAAAGTTTTTTTTACGACAAACAAATAAGTCCTAAAAATATCAAAATAATCAGAATGAATTTGACTCAAAAAACGAGTTCAGTAATTTGTTAGTATAAAAGTTAATATAAAATGAATAAATGACAGTCCTTAGTCTAATCAATTTGAAATAGACCCTTAATTTTATAAAAAAATTCTTCTGTTTTCTGAATTTAAAAAAAAAGAATAAAGAAAAAAAGACAAAAATTCTTATTTATTTCTTTTTTTAGTATATTTTCACTCAAATTTTGGTGGTGGGGAGTCTTATTTTCCCCATCGACCTTTACAACAATGAATAATTTTTCTTTTTCTCGGGAAGACCAGATATAATATTTTTAGTTCAAATTAATGAAGTGTTGAAACTAATTGATTCCATGTTCAAAAATTTTGGATCGCTTTTTATTTATTCATTTATTTACTATATGGAATGTGTTTTCTATATATATCTAATTTTCAGTCCAATCAATAAAAGAACTTAATTGTTGCAATATTATATACAAAAAATGTGTCAATTTGGAGTAATCCAAAATAGACATATTTAAAATTCATGGATAACACTGATTTATTTTATTTTTCAAATTAATGAAATCAGATAAACCAGAAATAATGACAATAAAAATAAAAAATGAAACTAATGAACCATCAAATTGAGTTTTGAACTCATTTTTTTAATCAATTTGAATTTTTACTAAAAACTGATTTGATTAAATTGACTTGTTCAATCTCGACGATTGAATGAAAATAGGGTATTATTAGTTCGAGCAAGCCACTATGGTGAAATCGGTAGACACACTGCTCCTAGGAAGCAGTGCTAGAGTATCTCGGTTCGAGTCCGAGTGGCGGCATCCATCTTCTAAAAGAGATCCAATGGATCCTATAATAATAATAAAAATAAGGGTTATTGGCTTGTATTAATCCCAACTATCACGTATTGGCCGATAACACTCCCAACTTTACTCCTTTCACTTGTCACCAGGAACTATCATCATATTTTCCTCCATCACTCCCCCAGTTAAATTTACTTAACGAAATTGGAACTAAAAGTCGGGTAAACTTACAAAACATGGAATTCAAATGGGGTTAAGTAATTCATGGGGGAGTGATGGAGGAAAATATGATGATAGTTCGTGGTGGCAGATGGAAGGAGTAAAGTTGGGAGTGTTATCGACCAATACGTGATAGTTGAGATTGATACAAGCCAATAACCCTAAAAATAATTAATATATTATCATATTTTGTTCTCCCTTTTTTTATTTTTATGATATTTTTAACTTTAGAGCATATATTAACTCACATTTCTTTTTCTATTGTTTCAATTATAATTATACTTCATTTAATAACCTTATTGGGCAATGAAATCATAAAACCATATGATTCGTCATAAAAGGGGATGATAGCTACTTTTTTTTATGTCTAACATGATTACTAATCACTTGTTGAATTTATTCTCGTTTTCAGACTTGGTCAGTTTCCACAAAATTGTTCACGGTGGAGCAAAGATAAAAAAGATCGTTCATGCCATCATCTATGTTGCCATCTGGTGTATCTGGCGACCTAACGTTTGTTTAAACTTGTAGAACAAATTCAAGAAAAAATTTAATAAAATATATATATTCATAAGGAGACCGTAGCTACACTAAAAAATGCATTAACAAAACAACATAAAATTCAAAATATATCAGCTTGTAGGGTTTAAACCCAAGTAAAACGGCAATGCAAGAAACTCAAATGAAGCACTCTTAACCACTTTGATATGACATATTTGTATACAAAATGCACATAAAAATAATTTAACATAAAAAAAGAGATATGGTACCCCGCCCTCGCGTTGCGACGGATATAATATAAGTACATGTAAAAGTTAAGTAATAAAAATATATCGACATTAAAAAATAATTCATCGTAACCTTAATAGCAAAACAATACCAGAATAAAGATAAAAAAAAAACCTCATAATGCAATTGACATTAAAACATAATAAAACTATACAAATAGGACACGGTTGAACAACACATTACGTGAGGATGTTGGAAAATACGTAAAAAAACATAAAAAGATAAAAAGTAAAATATAGATTTCTAAACAATCCATGCCTAAAAAGTTTGTTTACTAAGGTATAGGAAAAAAATCTAAATGTAAAAGTAAAAAATAAAAATAAAAAAGCACGTAAAGAGAAAATATATAAGTTAAAAAAAAAGGTTAATTGGAAGAAGAAATGCCCACTGACACTTCCAACTATCACTATATTTTTCGTCACAACTCCTATGTTAATTTATTTTAACACCATTAACCCTTGCTTATTGGCTGTCCTAGGTGACCTATTTTATATAAAAAATTAACTGAAAATGCCACGTGTACATAACCCTAATATCTTTCTTTTCCTGATTTCTTTACACACAATCAAGTATAGAGAGAGACCAAGAAGAGATAAGAGTGCAGGGAAGGGGTCGATGCTCCGACGACTGTCCGGTAACCTTCGCGACTGGGTTTCCCGCGTCCACGAGCTCTGACCGACTAGCCATATAAAATTTGTTTACATGGTTGAGGACTATCGGCAGGGTTGTAAAAAGCGGCCCAGGCGGCCGATTAATCGGCGCCTAGGCGCTATGCGGGCATCGTCCGTAGTGCTTTTTGGCTAGGCGGGCTGTCTAGGCGCCCTGGGTCAAAATCGGTCAAAATCGGTCGAAGTCGGTCAAAGTCGGCTAGGCGGTAGGCGGGTTTTAGGCGGTAGGCGGGTTTTAGACGGGTTAAATTAAAAAAAAAATCTTTTTTTCACTTATATATTAATATTAGAAGTCTTTATTACTACTAGTTTTTGAAGTATTTTTAGTATTTTGACATATTACAATATATAATCTCTAGAAAATTTATAAATCTTTGTAATTTACTAGGACCGATTAATCCCCGATTAATCCCCGCCTAGGCCGATTAATCCTAATTCCCTAGTCGACCGCCTAAGTACCGCCTAGCGTCTTTTGCAACATTGACTATCGGTGTTTCTCCCCTAATTTTTGGTTCTTCTTTGTAGAAGAACACCTTTGATGGAAACTTATGAACTTGTTTTTCCCTTAAATCCTCCGATTCAAAGACTCTAATGGTTCATCATCACTCGAATTTACACACAATGGAGAAAGGGGTGTTCATTCTTGCAGTCTTGAATCTAATGGTTCATCATCACTCGAATTTACACACAATGGAGAAAGGGGTGTTCATTCTTGCAGTCATTGGGTTTCAGGTAAAAGAGGGTTTTAATCCAAATTAGGGCTTGAACTTTTATAATAACATGTGTTTGTAGATGTGGCATTAAAAATCCGTTTTTAATCAAAATATGACACGTTGACTGTCAAGTAAGAAAATGTTAACAGAGTTAAAGAAAATTAACGAATGGAGTGGTGACGGAAAATATAATGATAGTCGGAAGTGTCAGTGGGCATTTATTAAGTTAGGAGTAGTGGTGACCAACAAGTCAAAATTGGATTATTACAAGCCGATAACCCTATATAAAATGCAACAACAATGCTAAAACCGCTATACTAAAATACATTTGTATTAACTTTATAATAATTTATATCATATTAGAAAGACTTGAAAAACAAGGAAATAAAAGGATGACAAGTAGCCTAGGAAAAAAAAGAAACCGTTGAAGGAAAGATTCGAACTAGCGACTAGAGGTGTATAAAAAACCGATTAACCGAACCGGACCAGTTTTTTAACAGGTTATTAACCAATATACTAGCAACCGGTTCCAACCGATAGGAACCGACGATTCAGGACCGGTTTGGGGATTCCACGCGAGAACCCGTTTTAAATCGGTTAACCAAAATCGATTTTTCTAAATATGTAAAAAACCGGTTAACCTGTTTTTAGCGTTATAATAAAAAATTGAACCGTTTTTTAACGGCTATATACTCGTTTTTAGCCGTTGAAATCCAAACTTTTAGCATTTTAACCCTCCCCAACACATACAAATAGGTGGTGGTGGTGGTAATTTTATCACTACACTTCAAAACATTTTATAAACACTAACAACGCTCAAAAGGCTCACGATGACTGACAACAACAACAACCCTAACCCTAACTCCAATGACGAAATCGTTGTGTTTTAACCCACAACGACAACAACAAACGGTCGTCAGGGTCATTCACCCAAACAAGACACACAAGGTTTGGGATGATTTTGATTGTTGTGAGATGACAGATGGTACTAAGAGACCACATTGTAAAAATTTTGCTGTGATATTTAAAGCCATTTCAGTTACTAGTATGCGTACTCATACAAACCGGATGTGCTAGGCAAGACGTTGAACGTTTATAAGTGTTTTATGCGTGTTTTTAGGTGTTTTTTATGTTTCATTGTTTAAGTGTTGTTCACGTTTTGTTGTTGGTATTTGTTTGTTTGTGTTAATAAATGTGTCTTTTTTAATAAAGTTTAGAACCATTAATTTCAACTTGTTGGTGCATAGAGAAAGATGAAAAGTTGGTTGTTACTATGCATCTTGTTAAGAAGAAAACATGGATTCATGATCCCAAGGGTCCCGAAAGCGATGCTTACTGGAATGGAGTAAAAAAAATGCCTGACAATGATCGGTTAACTGAAATGTATGACGAAGATATGGGGTTATATGATCTCACTTCATCAACTCGTATGTTGGATGAATTAAAGGGAAAATGGGCAAAATCGCTTCTTCAAAGGTTTCAACTTATGTACGACGACCGAGTGATGTTGTATAAAGGTCCACATTACAATTCTCTTAATGACTACTGTATTGCCGAAACTATAATCGAATACGAACGGTTATATAGAAGGCCGTTTGCTCAACAATTTGAAAGTATTTAATGTCATAGTTTCAATACTGTAATTTCTTGGTAACTTTAAATTGAAAAAAAAATATGAAAAAAAACATTTTTTTCGGTTCCCGGTTAACCAGTCCGGTTTATAACCAAAACTGGTTTTATAGGTTCAAGTTTTTTTTTTTGAAAACCGATTTTTAACCAAACTGGTTTAGTCAAAACCCCGATTTTCATCGTTTGCTAAAACACTGGTCGTTTTTTTTTAACCGATTTGTGCACCTCTACCGCGACCTTACATTTAACAAACCAGCGCCTAACCATTATATATTTAATGTAAAAGAGAGACTAGGGAAAAGACAAAAGGTCAAAACTTACAATGTCATACATGTGCCTGCTTTTAACTTCCTAAATGTATTATAGGAGAATACTTTAGAGATAAACAAATATATAACTTTATGTTTAAAAGTGAGTGTAGAAAATAAATATCTTAGTCTTAACTTTTTAAAATAATTTAATAATATTCACTATAAAAATATTAAAGTTTCATACTCCCTTTTTACCTTTTTTTAGATATTTCATAAGAATATCTCTTTGTATGTGTTGTACCCTAGTGGCACGAAGGAGCATCGAAATTTCCTAAATGTTATGGCGATGTGTTATTTCATCATGCACTAAAGAAATAAAGCACTACAGAACAACCGTAGATAAGTAACTTAATAAAAGTAATGTTTATTTGACGTCTCTCTCAAGAATGAGGATGACAAATGGGTTTGGCTTTTAGATGATATCTTGATTTCTCTGTCAAAATGGTCCGCAAGCATATAGATCGTATCTTTATGTCGGTTGGCGAGTTTCCTACTAATTGTTTGAGGTATGTTCTGAAAAAAGTCAATATCATTGTTTAGAGATTGTTGCTGGACCTGTTGATCGAATCCTGAATCGTTATCATAGTAAACAGATAATAATGTAAATATTACCTGTTGTCATCTGGTTGAGATCAGCAGCGTTCAGATTATCCATCCTGTTAGTAGCCTTGGTTCCCCTTTAGGGTGTATGCTAATGATGGTGATACGTAAAGGGGATTACGATTTAGAGAGAGAGAGAGAGAGGTCGAAATATGTGTGTGGTGATTAGCCTCTAATCTCTCTAATAAGACTCTATATATACACCCAAGGGGAAACCCTAGTCTATCAATTAAGGGCAATTACGTCCATCAAATAGATGCCTGAAGTAATTGATTATTTAAGATAAATGATGTAGGCCACATAATATATTTATAATTATGTATATATATACGTAAATTCATATACATATATATATTAAGTAAATATATTTCTAACAGGACCGTCTCCCAACCCGGCTTAACCTTTCAAAACGAGGTATTAAGTTAGAAAATATTTTATGCCCCATGTGTAATAAACGTGTTGAATCATCTTCGCATATCTTCGGTGATTGCGAGCTGTATGCCAAACAGTTTGATTGAATAAAGGTATGGATTGATATGGGGAGCCTTTGCCCTTCCAACCCCAAGAGGGTGATTGACAATATCGAAGATTTGAGGATGTTAATAGTTAAGAAGGATATCATGCTTACTATTTTCTATACTACATGGTGATCGATTTGGAAGACGAGGAACATGCATATATTCAATCGGAGCAGAGTGCGAAACTGTGGTCTTTTTTATTCAATCGTATATTTTTCATTTTTGTGGTTTAGTACTAGGAACCATAAGCAAGTAGTTGTGTGGAATACTTGGATGTTGAATCCCATCCCTTTTTTTTATACAAATACCGCCGTTCCAAAAAAAAGTTATGTTTAGTTGAAAATTTTTAAATTTAATAAATGATTCTGAAATTGACATGTGTCTTTTTATTATTATTAAAGGATGATATTTTAGTTATTATGATCATTATGTCTTATTTTCACATTACTATTTCATTTTATTTTGTCATTGTTTTTATGTATTAGAGAAAATGTAATATTTCGTTATTATGTTTTTCATATTAGATGTACATAATGGTGTTATTTCACAATTATGCTCTCCAAAACTAATAGTTGTAGAAAAACACAATGACCAACAGAAAGACACGGTACCGAGCACAAAGACACAATGACACACTTGAAAACACAAAGAGCTTAACAACGTACTTTTTCTTAAATTTATATATATAGACACTATACTCGTTTTAAAGATAACAACCCTCGTTTTTTATGGTGTAATTTAAAAAGAAAATAATATCATATATAAATGTTATGTTAAAAAAATGGGGAAATTTAATAAAAAGTCTATAAAACTATAAAAGTGACCATCATTTTTTCACTACCAATTTAATATCAACTATTACTTAGAGTTTAATAATAAACCTAATAACCTCAAATCCTTCTATTATTATGAGATTAACCCACTTGGTAGAGGCTCTTGCCTTTTCGTTGGATGTCAAATGTTCAAATCTTGACATTGAAAATTTATTTGTAATATTTTGATAGATTAGGAGTAATATAGTTTACCGTTAAAAAAACCTTAAATTCTTCTTAAATTAAAGGCCATTCTCTAAAATAACTTCCCCCACCGTAGAAAATTCCAGATACTCTATTAGAATATAAATTTTAACTAGGTTTCGAGCCATACCGCACAGTGCGGCGGTCGTAGTTTTAAACATTTTACTTATAGGAACGTCAAGAGTAAGAGATAGTTAAGTACAACATTTATATTACAAAACCTAACGTTATTTACCCAGAAAACTTGTAGGCTGCGAACCAAAAAGTATAAACAACGGAGATGGTTTCATTTTTGTAACGTCCAAAAGTCTATAAGAGGGTCATATGTAGCAATCACTGGGTCCTGTGGGTCTTCTTGATCAATTCGAAAAATCTCAGCAGTTAGTAAAAAAGAAACGAATGAGAAGTTCGTTATTAAGAGATGTGTTAAACTTAAAAAAATGGTATTCTTCTAGGGAGAATTTTCTCTATATCCTATTCAATAGGCAAAATTAATAACGAAAAAAAACATTTATTAGGAAAAGAAACGAAGGAGAAGTCCTTTATTAAGAGATGATGTTAAACGTAGAAAAAATGGTATTTTTTTAATGGGGGGAGGGGGGGGGGGGGGGGGGGAGGTTCTCTATTTCCTATCCAAGGGGCAACAATTAATAATGGAAAAAAAACAAAAAAAAATCGATCTAGCATGATACTTATAAAAACACATGAGATTCATAAATAGAGTCAATGATACTAACTCATACCGAGCTATTGCAATCGTAAAATCTCCATCTTCATTTAAGTATAAAAAGCTTGATTGAGCGCCTTTAAGCTTCCAATACTGATAAGTGATGTTTAGATACACTTTATTTGATATATATTATATTGATAATGCACCGATATAGTTATAAATTATAGTGTTTTATATTATTATTGGTACTTAATATGTTATGAAGAGAATAAGCTTAAACGATGTAATTAAGTTGAAACTAAACTTTAACAATTCAATACTTGAGTTTCAACCATATTTACATATTACTAGTTCTCTAAACTTATTAAAATTTAAATGAATAATTAAATAAATTAAAAAGGAAAAACAAAAAGAATTCATGAGTTTTGTTTATGTGAGAATTAACGTGGACACTAGATTTTTATTTGGGCTTTGTGAGCCCAAATCACATAGACGTTGATTTGGATTTTGGATGGCACGTGGGTTTCAATTCATAACCCAGGCCCCAGGGATTAAATCGGTAATAAGAGATTACGTAGATTTTAGAACCCATTCTGGGGCGGCTTGGCGATCAAAGAGAAGGCAACACATATAAGGGAATGCCACGGAACATATGATAGTGAGGTTTCATGTTCTAGTTTTAATTAGATTCTAGAAGTGATTTAGTTGATTAAGTTTGATAAATGAATCTTTTAGTGACAATATTCGGTTTGTTTGTTAATATGATTGGTTAAAGTATCTTGTGATCATACCACAAGGTGTAGAGTTTTTCAGTTTAGTTTCCTGATTGTTTAGGTATCATAGGATTGATTTAGTTGATAAATAATGTCTGGTTTAGTCTTTGTAAAAAATTCAAACGTTACAATCCTTAATTGTGAATGAAATTCGGTAATGTACATATTATAACCACCTAAGTTAAATCTCACATTTTCACGGGATTAATTCTTCGCACCACCCCTTAAGGACGTCCTAGTTAAGCAATTAAGAAGTGTTTGGATTTTGTAAACCCGAACACTAGGTGTGATCATATCTTTCAGTTATTGTTTGCAATTTAGTTTTCAATTTAGTTTACATCCTTCAAGAATTATAAACCAATTTTTACACTTTTTAGCTTTTTAGATAATTTAGTTTAAATAATCCAATAAAATATATAACACTTACGATATGCTCCTCGTGGATATTACCTAACTTACCTAGCTACTTTGGTTAACAAGGTTTTTACATGACCTTAACGACAGATTATCAAATACCAAGAGCACCTTTATCTTTACATGGCAAAGCTAAATTTTTTTTTTTAGAACAACAGTATATTATAAAAGGAAGCTCAAGAAGAGCAAATTACAGAAAAAGTAAAGGATTTCTCATCCAGTTGGTCCACGACACCGACACTTTACGACACCTAGCCGAAAACCAAGTGAAAGAAAAAATTACAACCGAATCAAAAATATTAACATGTCTCGGATTTTCCTTGTTAAAAAGTTGCTCGTTCCTTTCCCTCCAAATGACCCACCAAGTAGTGAACAGAATCGCATGGATCACTTGTTTCTTTATGCGTGACACATTCAACTCCTCGACCTTCATGAAAATCGTGTTAGGAGAAGACTGGGACATAAGATCCAGATCAAGCCATCTCATGACTTTAGAAATGACACAAGACGCCAACGAACAATCTCCAAAAAGATGCTCCGTAGATTCCGCATGATGATGACAGATAACACATGAGATCGAATCAATTTCCATCCCTCTTTTAGAGATGTTCCACCTGGTTGGAAGCCTATCAAGAAAAAGGCGCCAAGCAAAAATGTTCACCTTTTTTGGAATCACCGAAATCCACCTAGTGGAATGAGAAGCCGTCGGAAGATTATGATTATCCAAATGATTACGAATGTCGCGCACCGCAAACTAAATTTCATTTGATCCAATGCATTTTCTTTACATTCTCATCACCTCCCCAAAAGAACTTGACCTTTTTCCCTTCAAGAATTTCGTCACTTTTTTAGGCATCCTAAAAAGAGATAGATAATATGTCGGGCGAGAACCTAAGACCGAAGAAACAAGAGTAGCTCGTCCTACGATAGATAATAATTTCGCCTTCCAATTAGTTTTTTTTTTTTTTTTTTTGCATCTTCTCAATAATTGGTTTCCAATCCTTTATAAAATTTATGTTTTCTCCCACCGGAAACCCCAAATAACAAAAATGGTGTGCTCTGGGTGTATATAGAAACATATGACAATTATTGGTCGGTTTCAACACCACTATTTCATTTGAGCTTTAAATTTATAAACATGATAACGAACAATCACTATACGTCACATACACGGGCAAGTGCACCCATCACGCATAGTATAGCGAAAGTAAGATACCGAGGTCGTCCAAGGACACAATGTATGGAAATGAGGGTTCCCGATACTTCGTCTCTGTTAACATCTAACCAGGTCTTACTTTAAAGTTTAGATCAAAACTGAATTAAGAAATGAAAAATAAAATGAAGATAAAAATTGGTTATAAGCATTGACAGTCAAAGAAAATATCACTTGGGAGGACTAACCAGTTGCAGATTTAGCAATCTGTTTATTTATAAACTTTTCTTAAGATTATTACTAACAGAGGAGGGGACCGCCTTTCAGACTTAAATCCATTCTCACTTTCTTTCTGTTAATCACCCAATTGGTATGAATTCTAGAAGTGCTTGTGCTATTAGTAAAAAATATAGTGCGTATGAATGCCATTTAATTGTAGGGCCTTATGGTCAAAGTACAGTTACACTCGGATACGCTGTCATAAACCAGCAAGAGAACAACCCTCACACCGGATTATTTTATTATAAAAAGATCTTTATAAGGGACTAATGTCCATTTCCTCCTTGCACCACTCTCGCGCATACATGGGCGGTCGTAACCGAAGCCATGTCCACCAACGCATTCACCACCGGATCTACGCGGTGACAAAATATTACCAACCCTTTATCCCAACCATTACCTTCAGACCGCACATGCATGAAAACCGAGTTTATTTACATAGACATAAAACACTCGAATGTATTGCTTTGCATGGGGTGCAAGTCACCAAAATGATCATGCATCGTCCCCCAGTCGGGTGTCACGTGTCCGACTGATGAGCTTTCGATTCCTCAAATGGTCCACAATACATAAGTCACATTGTTCAAAAAAGTGACAATAAACTTTTAATATAAAGAGTTTTCATAAAGTCATTCGTGTTGATCAATTCAATCAAGTAATACACAAAACATATAATGTGAGGACATACCGATAGGGATTGAGATTATAGATAATGATGATGATGTCATAGCCATGATGTTCCTCTTCCCTTTAGATGTCTTCTATTGATGGATTTTCTGACTATTGAGAATAGTGTATGTAGTGGCGTTGTTTATGTTCTATAGTCATATATTTATAAGACATCAAAGGGCAAGAGACCTTTCATATTATGTCATTATTCCCATCAAATAATGACTATATTAATAAGGACTTTATGTCATACATAAATAAGGACTTTATATGACTTTATATCATTTTGGCAATTATTAATAAATGATCCCAAAGGACACATTCATGTAGGTATATTTCTAACATTCTCCCACTTGTCCGATTAATCATTTATGATGAGCATTTCTAAAGTTTGGCCAAGTTAATAACACTCATCAGATTTCGAATTTAAAACTGTAGTAGAAAAATACAGTCATTGAGTTATTCTAAACTCAAGACCCCCATTAATCATACTACAATCGCAAAACGAACATAAGAAATTAAGGACCAAAATGAAAATGACTAGATTGATGCCCTTAACGTTGATTTATATGTAAAACTGTCTATATGTCACTTAGGCATGCATAACATATTCAGAGACAAAGTAAATCAAAACTGATGAGGAATAATTAATAATTAGTCATTCATATTATGACATGATCGGTCATTAGTAAACCTCGTCTTTATTATGAGCTCTTAGAAAAGACTTATGAGGATAGACCTTAAGTTATAGGATCCTTAAGCATATCATGAATGTTTTCAATACAAGGACTTAGTTTCCTCTACTTGTTCTTAAATGAATAATAATCTTGTATCGAAAATAATGCAGCTCCTCTCAAAACTGATAATGTTTTAAGAGATTAGGATAGCTGACTTTATCACAATGAGTCTTCAATATGTTATATATGGAGTTACGGAATTATTAGTCTACTAATAAATTTACCAACAACATCTAGTGACAAACATATCATGTCATAATAACTTATGTTGTTGTTATCAGTTTCTTATGACTCATCCATGATCCATGAGATAAATCTGTCCGCAGACATAAGGATATACCCCTGAGTTGACATTTAATATCCTTTGAATACAATAAAGTCAAAATTTATAGATAGTCAACTATTTTAAGTTTCTCACTTCTTCTATAGTTTAAATTTTATAGTCTTTCGTTTCTTATAGATATTGAAATGCCATCTTAAATGCTTTATGATGCACTAAACTTAGGAAATGATTTTCATCATTTCTTAGTATTTCAGCAATGAAAGCAATATCTTAAAACGAGTATAGACTTGAACATAAGATTTGAACCTTTATTAGTAATCTCCTTTAGTTACTAGAGTTACAAATAAAGAGCAACGTTGCATGTTGTAATGTGTTCAACACATGGTTAAATCTAATAAGACTTAATTAATGTCTTATTAGTTTGATCTTGATGTATTTTGATGCTTATTGTATAAGAAGCATCTTCAAGACTTTAATGTCAAAATTATGCGAAAATAAGTCGCTTTGACTCATGCAACAAAACTAACATATTACTTGCCTAAAATAATGTATATATAAGGGCAAGTATTGTATTAGTTGCTCCCACTCATCTTAAGGTAGGCCCAATTATCCACTTATTCTTGATGAAGAATTGTTACATTTATAGCTTCATCAAATTTTAAATTCACTTGTAAATTTGCTTATATTAACCCTTTATATTTACTCATCTTAAAGACTAAGTGTTCTTTAACTTTCAGGTTTGAAACCTTAAGTTTAGTTTATGAACATGTCTTCATGTTAAGTGAGTATTAAGGAAAGATATCTTATAAGGCCGTTAAATGTCACTCGTAATTATGAGTGAGTAATAAGGACAATGATTATCTCTCAGAGAACCCTTTAGAAAAGGAATTCTTAACTTGTTAATCGCCATTAGGAAAACAACAATTTATAACGTTTAATTTCTCCTTTCGGAATTCAGTTTAGCTATGAAAAACTAACCTTCTAACGTTATTTTGATTTAGGGAGTTAAGCTCATTAATAATAGCTTTATTCCATCAGATGAGTTGATTGATTTCTAATAATGGCTCTTAAATCAGAGATACGATTAGTAATCTTTCCAATATCCATGTAAGCTTTATTAAGGTAGGTTCACAATCATCAAAATAAATAGGAAACTTCATACCTTGATGACCTACTAAGCTGTATCTAACGAGTTGAAGCAGAACATCAATAGTTTCATACATTTCCTCTTGAGCATTTAAGTCAGGTATATTAGGAGTAACATTATTTCTAAGTGTGTGGAAGTGGATCAGTGTTATAGTAGCGTGGTGTACAAGAGGTGTAATCGGAGTTAAATTCAGAGTTAAATTTAACTTTGTCTCTCCCCCACCTATTGTACTTTTAGGTAAGTCATAAGTAAGGACTTTTCACTGCTCCCACTGACCTCAGAAGAGAAGTCATTGATAAGGACTTTGATTGCTCCCACTAATCTTAGAATTTCTTAGGAACTTGGTATGCAACATGCTTAGTGTTGAGGATTTTTAAGGTTTAATTGCGGCTAATAACTAATCATATGGTTTATACTTAGTTTCCTTCATGTCCGGATTTCAGAAGGAATTTTAGGGACATATTAGGTAACCTTGTTTAGCATATGATTTGTTGTTTATAGAGCCTTGGTATATAGAAATAGATGTATAACTTAGATGACATATTTATTATCATGTTTATAAGGATACTTAGATGCATAACTTAATAATGTATCTTTAGAAGTACCATACATGATCTACTAGTTCACACTAGTATGATCCTAATGGATTTGAGAGTGTTACCATAATTTGTATGTCAATCTTAGTATTTAATCTATTAAATCTAATCTCGCAACCTTTTATTTTATGGTTAAGTTGATTTTCAACTTCTTCCTTAAAAGTTTAAGGTGAGAAAGATATTTTTTTTCCTTATTTAAGTACAAGAATAAATAATCAGTAAATGAGTGATAAATGTGTTACGCCCAGATATTCCATTTTAGGATAAGGTCCACTAATATATTTGAGTTTTGTTGAGTTAGAACTCTTAGTGGAAACTTATTTATTCCCTTATACACATATTGTCTTTGTTAAGTTCTCACTTACGTGATAACAAAGATTGTGAACATTTATTATCTAGTTATAAGTTATAAAGATTTCAACCCACGTAAAGACAACTAGATAAGTATAACCAACAACTTTAAGAGTTTAGGGTAGTAGTGACATTTGTCATAGTCGTTTGAAACCTTATAACCGTCGATGTCTTACTTTAGTAATGATACTAGGTTCCAAGTGATCTTGGATCATAATAAGGTATCATAAAGTGTAGTACATTGATAGATTTTCATGGTTTGTACAACTTTGACATTGATTTTGTCACTTACTCTCATAATAGTGGTTGTTTGGTTTATTCCTAATGTATGGATTATAAGAGCTCTTTATAAGACTAGATTTAATCCACTATGTTAATCTTAAAATTAATGGGCACAATTATCATTGTTGACTATTCTTTGTTAGCCAGTTGTTCCTATAAGGATTTAGAACTGGAAGTTTTCTTGTATCTTATTTTAGAATTTAGAACTATCCTCCTTATTTAATTTATTTTAATTATATAAGGGTTAGTGATTGTGAGGTGAACAAATCCGCTTTTCTAATTTAAGGCATTATATATCCTTTATGCACAATGCTATCAAGCACTCATTTTCCTTCTAGTACTTATAAGTGTCATGACTAATTTTTAAGTAGCATGTAATTGTGCCAAGAAAGGATTCACTAAGAAATGCACTAGAAAAACCTTCAATTTTGAAACATGTGTAAGCCCTTTAAGGATGTTTTATGATGTGTTCACTAAATCATTAACCTAATTTATACTTTACACTAAGCATATTAGATGTTAAGTGTTTGCATGCATTTAAGAAGTTCATTTGAATTTTTATTACTCACTCAATGTTTAGATTAGGATATCTAAAACATCTCTACTGATTTTGATATTTGGGGAATCTTTATCATCATAAGAGACATTTGACTTTACTCGTTTATAATGCCCTAACTGTAATATATTTATATCGTAAGGCAATGAGAGTCTTTTGTCTTAACAGATAATCAAGATCATTATGATAAGAGGAAAAGTTGTATGGAAACATTTAGTGATTGTAAATCTAGAGTGGATAATTTATGGAGATTAAAGGTTATATTAGTTTGAAAGAAGATCTAAGAGTGACTATATAGGGTACTTAAAAAAAACTAAGGCACAATAATTATGATAAACTAAGGCATAATAGAAATGTACTATCATAAACTAAGCCATAATAATACATTATGATGAACTAAGGCATAATAGAATGCATAATCATAAATTAAGGCATAGTAATAAGACAGAAAGTTTTAAAACAAAAAAGAAGATGTGACATATTCTGTTATAACACCAAAATAACAGACTAGTTAGGTTCTACTTAAATGAATCGGCTTTCGCTTTTGTTACTTGCCTATCACCTAAGCATTATGAACAAATTGAATATAAATTTCTATTTGAACATTGGCTTCGCTTTGGCTATGACCAATACTCAAATGTTATGAGAAAATTTAGTATAAAGTTCTACTTAAATATTGGCTTCGCTTTGGCTATGACCAATATTCAAGTATTATGAACAAAGTAAATATAAGGTTCTACCTGAACATTGGCTTCGCTTTGGCTATGACCAATATTAGGCATTATGAACAAATTTAAATATAAAGTTCTATTTGAACATTGGCTTCGCTTTGGCTATGACCAATATTCAAATGTTATGAACAAATTAAGTATAAAGTTCTACTCAAACATTGGCTTCGCTTTGGCTATGACCAATATTCAAGTATTATGAACAAAGTGAATATAACGTTCTATTTGAACATTGGCTTCGCTTTGGTTATGACCAATATTCAAATATTACGAACACATCAAATATAAGGTTCTACTTGAACATTGGCTTCGCTTTGGCTATGACCAATATTCAAGTATTATGAACAAACTTTAAGAGATAAATTATGACATATAAGTACAACACATCTCCTTTGGATAGAAATGCAATATTTATGTAATTTAGCCTAAAGTAATCATGTGTATCACTAAATAATTAACAACACACATGACTACTTTAAATGATAGCATTAAACTTCAATATAGGAACCAAAATAAATTCCATTAAAGTTACAATTAAGTATTTAAGTGTATGATTAATACAAAAGTTCTAATAAATAACACTTATGAATACATTAATAGTCTCAAATAAATATTATATGTAGCATACATATGTAATCATGTACCACAAATACTACATTTATAAAACACACGTAGATAAATATAATATTTATCAAAACATATGGAATTTCGAGATTTGTAGAATTTCAATTCACATGGCATAATAAACAAAATTCTTAATGACACTGACAATTTAGTCCAAACGTAAAATTTATAACTAAAGTTGTGCAGATAATAGATGCAAAAATAACACCATTTTATATGATAAATTATTATTAACAATTTTAAAAGACTAAAACAACCAGATTCCAGTGATGAATATTTGGCGCATTTCTTCAAATGATGAAATTCCATAATATTAATGAAACCAATTATAAACATATATATTGTTTCGGTTTCGGTTGAAATCAAAAAGTAAATAAAGTGATTACAAGATTGAATTGAAATAATCAACATCGCTCTGATACCACATGTTGATCAATTCAATCAAGTAATACACAAAACATATAATGTGAGGACATACCGATAGGGA
Source organism: Deinandra increscens subsp. villosa (assembly GCA_039602395.1). Taxonomy (NCBI): domain Eukaryota; kingdom Viridiplantae; phylum Streptophyta; class Magnoliopsida; order Asterales; family Asteraceae; genus Deinandra; species Deinandra increscens. The sequence continues at coordinate 13,188,005 of JBCNJP010000012.1, read as the reverse complement.
TTGAGATTATAGATAATGATGATGATGCCATAGCCATGATGTTCCTCTTCCCTTTAGATGTCTTCTATTGATGGATTTTCTGACTATTGAGAATAGTGTATGTAGTGGTGTTGTTTATGTTCTCTAGTCATATATTTATAAGACATCAAAGGGCAAGAGACCTTTCATATTATGTCATTATTCCCATCAAATAATGACTATATTAATAAGGACTTTATGTCATACATAAATAAGGACTTTATATGACTTTATATCATTTTGGCAATTATTAATAAATGATCCCAAAGGACACATTCATGTAGGTATATTTCTAACAATTCGTACTCACCTTAAGGTGAGTTTATAAATTCATTTTACTAACCCACAAAATGCTCGTTTACCCCCAAGTGAGTGTAAGAGTTTAGCCAAGCATGACCATAAAGATTTGCTTAACAAAAAGTGAGTAGTTCATAAACAAACTCTAAACAAAATCTTATTAAGTTAATGTTTCTTACAAACTTGATGTCGAATACTTAGGAACACCGAAAACAAGTGGCTCGAAAGGAAAAATGAAAATCTAATCTAAGAAGAAAGGGAAAAATTGAGCAATTTTCAAATGGAGGATTGGCTGGCTTTTATAGGAAGAAATGGAATTGGGCACGGGTCGTGCCTGGTCAGGGGTACGGGCCGGCCTGGCAGTCGATCTTTAGGGAATATATTGTCAGTGGACATGGGTCGTGTGGGTCTAGAGACACGGGTCGTGCTTGTCAGCAGTCAGGGGCATGGGGCGTGTTGGATCAGAGGCATGAGACGTACTGTGTCAGTAAAAAAAGGTCAACTTCTAGAAGCTTGCTGAGGTGTGGCATGGGTCGTGCCCTAGGTTAGACACGGGTCGTGTCTAAGGCCAAATTTCACAGTTTCTTCATTATTCCATATTTTTCTGCATTTTCAGCTCCTTTTGTGATTTATTAGGAGTACACTGAAAAACTAAAAAGAAAGCAATATGGTACTGTTTGTTATTAGTTAAACCGAATGTGGAGAATATTTGATATAAAAATATAATTTGATATATATTAGAAACGGTAGAGTTCCTTCCCGACATCCCTTAGTACACATGACCTCCGATATGGCCGTCGTAGCAACACCAATCCCCAAAACATTCGATTTTTCATTATTATTCTTGAGGCTCGATACAAGAAAAAACTAATCAAGAAGACGAAGCATACTATGAAAATTTTCTTTCGACCATTCTCCCACAAGGATCATAACATTCACATAGAACATAAAAGATCACACAATCTCATTTTTCCCTACCATGAGTGGTCTAATCAATCCCAACCCCCACGGATTCATTAATCATAACATTCAAACCCTCCATAGCCAAAACAAACAAAAAAGAGACAACGAGTCACCTTGGTAAACCTCTATAAAAAGAAAACTCCTTAGTCAGGCTACCCTTAACAAGAATCGATGCTCTAGATGATTCTAGACAAGATTTAATCATCAAAATCCATTTTCTGACCAAAACCCATGAAGTCCATCACATCACATAAAAAAACTCCATGAAAGAGAATCATACGCCTTAGCAAAGTCCACCTTGAACATCAAACATTTTTTTTCTTTCGAGTCTAGTCTACCACTTCATTAAGAATTAAGGGTTCATCCAAAAATATGTTTGTTTTTAACAAATGTCGAATGAATTGGTCTAACCACCTCATCCAGAACACTAACAAGGCGAGATGCAATAATTTTTGCAATAATTTTTTATTGCAAGTTTATCAAACTGATCAATATGTAATCAGAAATGAGAGTCGGATTATCAATCTTCGAAATGAGCATCACAAAAGTTGTGGTACACCCTCTAGGAATTTTATGTTTATGAAAAAACCGAGAACAAATGCCATGATATCATTTTGAATTAACGCCTAATATTTTTTTCGCTTTCACATTCCCAAATCGCATCTTTAACCTCACCAAAAGTCGGATTTCGCTCCAAAAAAGATACCGGTTGAGGATTGAGATTTCTAAATCTCGATCATCCCTCCTCTAGATGCTGAGTATGTATCACCTTGAACCTGCTCGAGCGAAACTCAAAAAAACGCATCTTTAATTCAGTCTGGATTATCTATCCAACACACTATATTTTTTAATTCCCATAATTACCAATTGTCTTATTCTTTTTTTGATCAACATATGGTAGAACTTTGAATTTTCATCCCCATCATTTGCCCAGTTCAATTTTAATTTTTTAAGAGATTCTGAAATACTCCAACATTTTCAAGTTTTCAATCTCCTTTATTAGTGATATTATTATTTAGAGGCAAGATTGTATATTTATGTAGATTGATTGTAAATTGATTTCCTTGATTTCATGTCAAACATACATGTACCCTATATATAGTTGTTAATACAATTGTGGAGACAAAGATTTCTCCCATTCTTACATGGTATCATTGATATCATACGATCCTCCCTCCCACCACCAACCCTATTTTTTTTTTCGGCAGCCCCTTCTTGCTACCTCCTTCTTCCCTTCGAAACTTCTTCATCATGGACCCCAAATCTCATCCTGACTTCACTGTTTCGAACATCAAAACTTACATAACCCTCACCCTGGATTTTAACACCGAGCTATACGGGGCTTGGTCCTAACTCTTCAAGGTCCATCTTCGAGCCTTTGAAGTCTTCTCCCACCTCTCCCCACGTCTAGCTGCCTCTGCTGACACTACAAAACAAGATCTTTAACCGACGACGTTTGGTCTCGCTTGGATTCCATAGTCCTTCAATGGATTTATGGCACCATAACCCCGACTCTTCTCACAAATATTATCAAAGCCGACCAAACTGCTGCTGATGCATGGCCTGCCCTCGCCAATATCTTCAACAACAACAAATAGACTCGAGCCGTCAACCTCCAGAAAAAGTTCTCGAACACCAAACTTGAGACCTTCAAGGACGTGATTGCCTATTGTCAGGAGCTTGAATCGCTTTCTGATCAATTAGGTCAAGTTAACGTACCCGTCTCCAACCAAAACGTGGTGCTTCAACTTATCGTCGGTCTCTCCAAGGCCTACGACGACATCGCTACTCTCCTCCAACAGACCACCCCCTTCCGGACTTCTTCGAGGCACAATCGAAGCTTATTATCGAAGAGACTCGGAAGGCGGGCCATGCCGCCTCTACTGCCTCATCCGTTGCCACAGCTCTCGTCGCCTAGGTCTCCCCGTCGGCGCCTTCATCAAATCCTTCATCGGATTCTCGCCAGCAACCGAACCGGGGTCCCCGGATCAATGGACGTGCTCGGCCCAGGAAAAACCGTCCCCCACAGGGACGTGGCTCTCTTCCTACTACTGCCTACCAGCCTTGGGTCGTTGCACCTAATGGCGCAATCATGCGCTACCAGCCTTGGGCTCCCACTTTTGGGTGGGCTTCGCCACCGTGCCCGTATCCGACCGCCCCACAGCCCCGTCCCGGCACCCCCCAACCATCCATGGTTCCTGGTATTTTGGGTCCTCGCCCTCAACAGTCATATGTCGCATCAGTGGTCAGTTACGTGCCAACCGAGTTGGATCAAGCATTTAATACCATCACGATGAATCCTCCGGATAACAATTGGTATTTGGATATCGGCGCTACCTCTCATATGACCCATCAACCAGGTAATCTCTCGTCTTGTTATAGTAATAATTTTGCTCGTAATATTCTTTTAGGTAATGGCTCCACAGTCCCAATTGAAGCAACTGGCCATGCGACCCTTAAACCACCCTTACCCCCTCCATCTAAACAACCTATTTTATGCTCCACAACTCGTTAAAAATTTAGTTTCTGTTCGTCGGTCACCACCGACAATAATATTAGCATTGAATTTGATCCAGCTGGTTTTCTTGTGAAGGATTTAGCTACCCGGACCCCTATTCTCAGATGTGACAGTGTTGGCGACTTGTACCCGTTTCAAGTCTTCTCAAGCTTTAATGTTCCAAGACCTTCCGCTTTCTCTGCCGTTTCCCAAGACACCTGGCATCACCGCCTTGGTCATCCAGGCGCTTCTATTTTAAGTTCTTTGAAACATTGTTTGTCTTTTAATTCGAAACTTTCTTCTAATAAATGTCAATCGTGTGTGTTTGGGAAATCAATAAAGTTACCTTTCTATACTTCTACTTCTTCGACTTATTCTTCATTTGATATTATACATAGCGATTTATGGACCTCTTCGGTCCTCACCTCCACTGGGTGTCGCTGTTATATTTTATTTTTGGATAACTATAGTAATTTTTTATAGACATACCTATTAGCACAAAAATCACAGGCCTATGCCATATTTCTAAAATTTGTCGCCCTAATCAAAACTAAAATTTAACAAAACAATCAAAACATTCCAATACGACAACGGCACCGAGTATAATAACTCGTCGTTTCATTGTTTCTATGCCTCCAACGACATGCTTTTCCGTTTTTCGTGTCCTTACACATCCTCCCAAAACGGTAAGGCCGAGCGAAAAATCCGCTCCATTAATAAAATTATGCAAACCATTATCGCTCATTCGGCCATTCTTCATAACTTCTGGCACCATGCCCTTGCCCACTTAACCTATCTCCTAAATATCCTACCGTCTAAACTTCTCCAAAATAAATCTCCAACCTATGTTCTCTATAATCGTGAACCCTCCTATACCCATTTAAATTTTTTTGGGTGTCTATGTCTCCCACTTATCCCCTCTACCACAATTAACAAACTATCACATCGCTCGACACCGTGTGATACAGGAAGCGTGATAAAACCTCGGATGAATCCGAGCAAGGAGCCAAAACTGGCGATCCATAGGGTTCTTGAAAATCCTCCAAAGAATAACTTTAAACTTTATTCAAAATCAACTCCCTTAATTATGAATTACCGAACTGTTTAAATAGGAAAAGAATCACACTTAAACTATGAAACAAATAAAATAAAAATAAAAGCTAAAATAATGATAGATTAGGGAACAAGAAACCCAATGAGAATGGGTTTCGAATCCCCCCAAAAGGATTACGGGTCGACCTCGAGATATGGATCATCCGATCCGTATCATCCTCCCTTTCTTTAAAAAACTCGTCCTCGAGTTTTAACATTGGTTCAAAACCACCTGGATCAAATGGAACATCCTTGCTTCTTCCCCTCAACACCTTCGTGACAAAGATCATCACAACCAACTCTTTAAGTTTATTTTCACAAGTGACTCGAGTCATGTAAGGGCCCAATCCCGTTTAACAAGTTTAAACGTTATTAGAAAATCAGAGTTAGAAAATTTCTTCATATAATTAAGAAATTCCACCAATCATTATACATCATTCCCATATCATAGTGTTAAACACAATCAACTTCATCCCCATATGGTTACAAAACATTCATTTCATCAAAACATGACATGTAGTTCCCAAAATATATGGTGTTCGGTTCCATAGCCCTTCGATTCGATCTTGACCCGTTAACTATGTTCTACCTGCCAAAAACACTAGTAACACATTAGCATTAATGGCCTAAAGCAATAAACCGCATAATACAATACATTTCATGAAAAATTCTGAAAAATGAGCCAGGGGCGTAGGCAGACCCCAAAAATGGCGTCCAGACTCACCATGCGTCTGGAAAAGGGCGTCCAGACTCGACAGGCGTCCAGACTCCCTTCTGGGCGTCCCAGACTCCCCCACCTGCACATTTAATTAGTTTTTCGCTAGTACTTTGCCCCATTCTTTGTGCTCTTCTAACCCGGATTAACCAAGTTATAAAAACACCCATATATATATATATATATATATATATATACATATATATATGTATACATGCTATTAGACCATTCTTTAGTTATCCACACCAATTTAACGGGGTATAGGAGTCATTTACATTACCCTCCTAACCCGTTTGACATGTTAACACACTTTTACAAAAACAACTCTTTAAGTATAATTCCAGCTGCAATTCCCTCAAAATATCATTCTCTTGCCACCCATACAATGTGCCAAACCATTTGATTTCTTGTTGGGACAATTTGAGGACTATAACCCCCATAGTCCTTCGCCTTGTCTCAACTCTACAGCTCGACCCAAACGGGGCATAAACACTACATCTCAGCTTGATCATATATCATGACCATTACATTAGATCCTCTAAACAATCCAAACTCATTATGCCACTAGTGCTATAACAAATTTAAATTCAAGATCATAATTCATATTGACTCCTTGCACATAATTATCTAACTGCTAGGTTTTACCATTAGGATTTAGCCTTGCCTTCACGATGTTGATTTGCACTTCCACTAGCTTCACTTGCACTCAATTGAGAAATTAAGAAGAGTATGATGATCTAGAAGTCTTCTACTTCCTAATTTCGGTTTTCCTTCAGCAAGTTCCACCATAATTTCTTTGAATTCACAAGATTTCATGAACTAGGGCTCCTCCCCCTCTTCTCTCTTCTCGGTCGCGACTAACAGGTCTGGGGAATACCCAAACTTGTTTAATCTCCCCTATTTTCATCTATGGCCCCTCTAATTTCATATGTATATAAAATTTAGCCAAAACCCTTATTTACACAATTAATCGTCTAACTTTCTTTAAGTTTTAACATCTATTAATAAAGTTAACTTATTAACTAGGAACCCCCATTAAATAACTCAATTAACCTTCTAAACCCGCTTATTACACTAAAACTCAAGTAAATCATAGAGTTGAACACCCAAATTTATTACGAAACATGGGATGTTACAAGTCAGTTTTAAGCGAACATTATTCTGAAAGGCGGGTCCCGGGTCTATTGGGTTATCGGGTCCTCCCACCTCCTTCTCTCTCTCCCCTTCTTCGAAAAAGACTCGTCCTCAAGTCTTGAAAACGTTGAAGAGAGTGACTCCTTTTTTCTTAAACTTACATTTAATCACGAACCACACCAAACAAAATAGATAAATATTTTTTCCACCCCAAGTTAAATAATTAGCAAGATTTTCCCCATAGCTATCCACCAATCGACGAACTTTATTTATCCACCAAATTTGTAATATCACGTGTATAAGATTTTCCAAACCAAATTGTAGCCAATCACCATGTTGCATGAAAAGTACAAGATTATGATTTATCCCCATATCACAAATGCACTCCAATTGTTTAATGATTTTGCTCCACAAATCATGGTCACGAAGGAAATATTTGATTGTGATAGGAATTGAATACCTCAAAAATCTCCAAAAATAATGTGGATTAATTACATTGTTTTGGAAACCTAAAGGTACTGAATCCCTAAAAGTATCAACCTATGTGTTAAATTGTGTGATATCCCAAAAATTCGATTCCGAACGTGATATTCTTGTGTGGGATATTGTGATTTTTTTCTTGCATCCAAATTAAACTCAAACTCTTGATGAGTTAAGCTTCCAAATTTACGATTACCCAAAAGGAGCAGAACCAAAATTATAGGAATTTCTATTATATTACCTAACTTTTTTTTTTTTTTTACAGTCTTAACTTTTTTTTTACCTAACCACGGATGTAAACCGGGAAATTCCATAAAAACAATTAAACTAAATAGTTTTAGTCTTCCATGAACTTTGCTCCTTATTTTGTTCCATATTAAATGCCAAATTTTACGGCCACAATCAAGGTCAAATTGGAATTCCATCATAATTAACTTCCAAGAATCATGGGCAACAGTGAATGCACGATTAAAGTTGATGATAATGGCACTCACAAAATCGGATGAATTGTGCACCAAAATTAACCCTGACTTGATCCTCTTAAGTCCAAAATCTCGGAACAAATAATATAAACGCTGCATATATACCTGCTTAACTTGAATCTGTGAACTACATCGGGCATGAGCCGAGGGTACTGGTGGTAAAGCGTGAGACGCAGTAATGGTAGTAAAGGCGAGCGGGAAAACATGTGTTGGCGCGGGGTGCGCGGATGGTACGGGTGGCGAAAGAGTAACCCAACCCAAAAGCGTTTGGATCAATAAACATTCTTCCTCGTCTGGTTCAAGTCCGTCTTTATCGTATCTCGGTGCGCCTTCGTAGAACGAACACAACGCGAGTTCATGAATACGTTGTTGCAACCTCTTGATTTCTTCTACATCTCGGGGATCACACATCTCGGGGATCACGGTGATAGTCGTCGTTGCCTCCGACGGCGAATCTACGTCGATGATCACAGTGGTTCCTCCGATCCATGTGTAACACCCGTATAAAATTTGATGCCAAACTTGAATATTTATAACGTTAAAATCGGTCCCAGAAATTTTTTTAATACAAATTCCATAGATTGACAACCATAAACCCATCACTGAGGTTTACATTTACAAAATATACCCGTAGGTAGTGTTTGACATCCAAAAGTTGTTCACTATGCTTCACATAGTTTCATTATACATAAAGGGAAATCGTTTCGCCAGTATTCGTGTGATTGGTCCACCTTGCTTCTTGATGAGCATCTTTCAAGCTTTCACCTTACCTGTAACATACTCACTTTCAATAGTGAGTTTCTATTGATAACAAATATAATCAATAATTAACAATGAAATAAAAACCACAAAAACCAGATTTTTGATCCCAAGCGTATCGCCTAGGATGAATGAGGATCCAAGCGATACGCCTGGTCCTCTAGGCGTATTGCCTAAGGAATCAGTTTCTCCAAGCGATACGCTTGGAGCCAACTTTCCAGGGATTTGGCCAATTTCGGCCAAATCTATACTTAGCCAAATTTTGGCCTCCTTGCCCTGTTTTGCACCAGATCATTTTGAACCAGCTGGGGTCTTTGATTATGCTTCATAGAACTTCAAAACACATATAAATCATGTTTGTTATGCATACAACAACCACTAACCAATGTTTAATAATTCTTACTTATCTAACGGGTTTATCTAACCCGTTTGACCCATGAAGGGCTCATTGCCCAAAATGCTTCATTTTACCCAATGTTATGATGCATCACCGTCATACAAATCAGATTTATAGCTTGTAAATCATTAAGGACATTAAGCCTGGTTAGCACCATCATCTAGTCAATGTCTCCACTATGGCCTTCATGACTATATCATCCTTTTTGCTTAAGGTCTAAGGACCCGGATCACATATTCATATTATTAACACACAATTTTTTTTTTGGGTTTCATAGTCACCCATTTTCATAAGTTTACAACTTATTTACCCGATTGACCCGTTAGGACGGGTCCATGCCTTTGGCGCCTCCCAATTCATTGATTGACCATTATTCTAGCATTGGGGATCTATGGTTCTATAAACCATTTATGATCCTCCATTACCCGTTACATGGCGATGGTTCCATTAACCCATTTCCGCCCATTGCAACTTATTAAGTTATTTTGTGATTCCTTGGAATCTTGCTTATGGTCAATTCTGTGATTGGAGAGTCCTTAGGCAATGAGGCTTCATGGTTCCTAACCATTCATCACCCCTTGGTTTAGAGTAGCTCAAGGCTTATTTCATTATTATGAGAATACACATACTACATTTCCATAAATTAATACTTGTAACATAAACAATGTTACCCGAAAATAAAGCAATTTCATATTTGTGGCTCTTTAGAGCCATTTAACATGTTTGACCCATTAACCCGGGCTTCAGCTACTCATATAACCACCAGGCAACATTTTTTTTGCATTCTAGTGTGGTTTTTGACGAACCGTATATGTATTTCAACCCGATATTTAAACACACACTTTACCCTGACAATTCAAGGTTTCCATTTAACTTTCTGGTAATCTACTTACTCTTATGTGGGTACCTTAATTGGTACATAATCCATTCATATCACGGTAGGAACATATATCATATCACATTAGCTACCTTATAGGGTGTAAGTAATACTTACCTCGATTCTTCCTAAAGTCCTTTACCACTTCATCCGGTTGACCCATTTGATTCCATGCTCAAAACCTAGCTTTTTCAATGGTCAACATTTAAGTCATTAGTATTCCCTTTCATGACTTATCTAGCCATTTAGGTACTAACAATTTCCATATGCATATTCATCATATTTTATGTTCGAATTGAAACCATCACTTTGACTTATAAGTCCAACCAACAATTTACATACGAACACATATAATTGCACTATTCACATATCATATAGGTTATATAATATGCAAATTCAACTTTCATACATGTATAGAGCAAGTATAATCACAACTTCAATCTTAATTGATTTTAGAAGGTAATATTTTTGTGTACATTTTTTTTTCAGCTATGCTGCTGTAATTGGCCATTTTGACCATCCTGCTATTTTTTCCAGTATTCCATGTTCAAAGATGGAATGTAGTATAGTGAAAGACCTTTCTAGCCATATATGGCACACCCTATAACGAGTTTTCTGTGATTTTATACATTTTTTCTAAAAACAGGACAGCGTCTACATTTATTTCCAAACAGCATGCTGGAAAATTAAATGGCCATATTAACGTGTAGTTTTGACCCATTATAAATCAAATTCAGTTTCAAGTGTTCAAACACGAAACATAGTATTCACAACAGCTTTTCGATCGTATATCATACATCCCAAACGGACATACGAGTGATCTTATACAACACTTCCAAAACAGCCCCACAATGAAGAATGTTGTTTTTATACGGTTGGGTTTTGCTATTCAAAAAGGGTTGGCGGCGCAGCTTGTTGCCCGTCTTCCCTGCGTGTTGACTTAGGTCATGTTTGTTACCTTGCGGTTTAATTATTAAAAAAAAAATTAGTATATCATTCTTACATTTAGTCATGAATTCCAACATTTCATCTAGGATAGGCATTTCATCGAGCACTTGGCGTGCTTAATATTATAGGTTCATGAAATTCATTCTTCTAAACATTCCAACCTACCATTTAGCATCAATTAGGTGGAATCCCTACCAACCCATCTTAATACAACCAATTTCATCACATCACATCATAATCATGATAGAAATCAGTTAATGGAACAAACTTTGACTCTCTTAAGTAGTCATCTAACATGGAGACTCAACATGAAGTATTTGGTGACTACTTCACCAATTGACTATCAAATTCGAAATTTATGCTACAAATGATGTTCCTAGCACCAAGGGATTCACATAACATCAACAATTTCAGATTTTGAACCCCTAATTCTCAAAATTAACACATGCAACATAATGGGGTTTTACTTACTTGCTTCAAGTATGAGTTTAGACAAGGAATTAGACTTCCAATTCCAAGTTAGTAGCAAAATTCGCAACCCCAAGCCACCTAATTGCAGAATTTTCGAGTTTGGAGAGAGGAGAGGGGCTTGGTCGTCCTCCAGGTCGTATATACGACCTCCTCCTCCTCCCCTTCTCTTGTTTATTCTACAATTGTTTAATTACAAATCGGGCCCCTCTAATTAGTTCCATGTTTTAATTTTTAACCAAAACGTGAATTTACCAATTAAACCCCATGGTTTCACATAATGATTAAATATAACCAAGTTGGGGGGTTTTTAACGTTTCATGTTACATACTTTAACGTGTTATTTAACGTATGTACCCAATTTAAAAACCAGGATGTTACACCATGGCTCTGATGTCAAATGACACAGGAAGCGTGATAAAACCTCAGATGAATCCGAGTAAGGAGCCAAAACCGAAGATCCTTAGGGTTCTTGGAAATCCTTCAAAGAATAACTTCAAACTTTATTCAAAATCAACTCCCTTAATTATGAATTACAGAACTGTTTAAATAGGAAAAGAATCACACTTAAACTAGGAAACAAATAAAATAAAATAACAGCTAAAATAATGATAGATTAAGGAACAAGAAACCCAATGAGAATGGGTTTCGAATCCCCTTAAAAGGATTGCGGGTCGACCTTGTGATATGGATCATCCGATCTGTATCACCGTGTGTCTTTCTCGGATATCCTTCGGATCACCGAGGATACAAATGCTATAATCTTCACTCCGGCCAAATCCCCATTTCACGCCACGGCGTCTTCGACGAGTTGGTGTTTCCTTTTCGGTCTCCCTCCAAAGCCCCCTCACCCGTACCACTCAACGGTGGTGACACCAACTCTTTATGGTGGCTATCACATTTTCCGACTCCCTCTACAAACACTGTTAGCCCAGACCACACTTCCATGACCCAAAGCCCATCGGCCCACCCCCTTTCTCCACCCTCATCTGGCCTAACAACCTCACCCGGCCCAGCCCCTACTTCGTCTGGCCCACATTCATCACCCGATCAGCATGCATCCCCGTCCGGCTCACCAAACTCCTCTACTGCCGGGCTGGCCACCCCTACGACCACCCCCTTGCTTCGCCTAACTCGTCGCCGACCCCACCTTCCCCACCACCCCCACCGCCTATCCGCTCCATGCACACACGGAGCATGTCTGACATCCACAAACCTCGTCAACCGCTAAATCTTCATGCCAGTCCTGCCATATCCCCACTCTCGAGAAACCCATCCGATGCCCTATCCAACCCAGATTGGCGTGGCGCCATGCTTGACGAGTATCGGGTTCTTATTGCTAACAAGATGTGGGATTTGGTCCCTAAAACCCCCGACATGAATATTGTGCGTAATATGTGGATTATCAGGCACACGAATAATTCAGATGGCACATTTGAGCGTTATAAAGCACGACTAGTCTGCGACGGGCGTTCCCAACATGTCGGTATTGATTGTGGTGAGACCTTCAGCCCCGTGGTCAAACCGGCCACAATCTGTACCGTGCTGAGCCTTGTAGTTTCAAATTCATGGCAAATACATCAACTCGATGTCAAGAATGCTTTTTTACATGACCACCATCAAGAGACTGTTTATATGCACCAACCCATGGGATTCCGCGACCCGCATTATCCAGATCATGTCTGCCTATTGCGCAAATCCCTTTATGGCCTCAAGCAGGCGCCTCGATCTTGGTATCAACGGTTTGCGGACTACATATACACGCTTGGTTTTCATCATAGCCAATGCGATCATTCTTTATTTGTCTACAAGAACGCGATCGACAGTGCATATTTACTTCTATACGTGGACGATATAATTCTTGTCACGTCCACCGATTCGCTTCGGCAAAAGTTTATGGCTCACATGTCAAAGGAATTCGTCATGAAAGATTTGGGAGCACTAAGTTATTTCTTGGGCGTTTCAGTAAATAAGGTTGGCAATTCTCTATTTTTATCTCAAGAAAAATATGCCTTGGAAATAGTTGAGAAAGTAGGCTTATCTTCTTGCAATCCATCGGCTACACCAGTGGATGTTCATGGCAAAGTCAGTGCCGATGCAGGCACACCTCTATCTGATGGTACCACTTATAGGAGTCTCGCATGCGCACTTCAGTATTTGACATTCACGAGGCCCGATATTTCCAACGTCATACAACAGGTGTCCAAAACTGCTCACATGCATGCTTTAAAACGGGTGCTTCGGTATGTCAAGGGTACAACCAGTCACGGGCTATTCATCTCACCGTTGGGATCCACGTCTTTAGTCGGTTATATGGACGCCGATTGGGGCGGTTGTCCGGATACCCGTCGGTCTACATTTGGTTATTGTGTGTATATGGGTGATAACCTACTTTCGTGGTCTTCTAAAAGACAACCAACATTATCTCGATCCAGTGCCGAAGCTGAGTGTCGGGGGGTCGCGAACTTTGTTTCCGAGGTATGTTGGCTGCGCAACTTACTTCTCGAGATGCACTTTCCTACATCTCGCGCTTCCATTGTCTACTACGACAATGTGAGCGCCATCTATTTAATAGGTAATCCTGTACAACACCAGCGAACAAAGCACATCGAAATGGACATTCACTTCGTCAGAGAAAAGGTTGCCAGGGGTCAAATTCGGGTGCTTCACGTTCCCTCCAGGCAACAGATTGCAGATATATTCACAAAGGGATTACCACGGGTATTGTTTGATGACTTTCGTGCCAGCCTCAACATTCGGGAACCTCCAATTTCGACTACGGGGGTGTATTAGTAAATATTATTATATAGAGGCAAGATTGTATATTTATGTAGATTGATTGTAAATTGATTTCCTTGATTTCATGTCAAACATACATGTACCCTATATATAGTTGTTAATACAATTGTGGAGACCAAGATTTCTCCCATTCTTACATCCTTAACCACCTTTTTTTTTCTATCTTGACTATTTTCAATAATATTCGACCCTCTTCCCAATTCCGCATCAATACATTAAGTCTTCTTTGCAACTCGTTTTGCTTCAACTCTTCCATGTCATTTCGATTAAAATTCCACTCTTTTAATTATTTTTTCAAGCATTTAAGCTTCTCTTAAAACGAATAAACGATTATGATGACATGCAAATCTTTCACCTCCCCATAAATTTACCACCACATCCAAATTACCTTCCAAAATAATCCAATGATTAAAAAATTTAAAAGGAATCGGCACAAAGTTACCATGATTAAGCCTCAACAAAATCGGACGATGATCAACTATCTTTTTAATTAATCGTAATCGCCTCCAAATTATGAAATCTATCACAATTCCCTCTCGTAACCAAGAACGTAACCAAAAACCGATCAAGTTTACTACATTTAGTCCCACATGAACTAATTCTCATAAAAATAAATCCTTCCATTTTTATTTCGAAGAGTAGGAAATTCTCAATAAAGTCATTAAAATCATTAATATAAACACATTTGAAGGCATTCCCAATCTTCCCCAATCATTCTTTATAGCATTAAAATCCCCCAACCCTATATACTTCCCGGGATGAGCCCGCATAAAATGCTCAATAAATTTCCATAATCTCTGTTTCGCCCGTAAGGCGTTTGAGGTGGATGTGATCCACCGGCCCCCACATAAAAAAATTGCCCCGCCACATAGGCACATTGACCCTAGCTCGTGCCTATTGTCCCTCACGCCTCGAAAAGTGCTACCACAACGATCCTAATTAAAACGCCCCCACCTTAATCAACTATAGATGATCTTATCTTTTTCTTCTAAAATTGCAATATGTGTCTTTAACTTTTTAAATATAACCAAGATAACAAATATATAGTATCTGATTTTTTCGTAATTAGTTAAATCTTTAATTTTATAAGTAATTATTATAATGTCATTCCGATTTTAAGTCCATTCAACAATCCATCAACTTAAACAAGTAGTGCGATGAGTTCAATGAACGGTGTAAAGCCCATTCAACCCATCAACTTTAATCATTAAAACCCATATAGTGAGAAAATAATGTGATGTTAGTTAGTGGTATTACACGTAACACGTCTGAAATTCTTATTTAACTAAAATATACATTCTACTAGTCAGTGACCCGGGTATATACCCGAGGCTGTGATATGAAAAAGAATTATACAAATAAAAATATGAAGCAAAGGTGAAAAGAAAAATCGAAGTGAATAATACATAAATCTAAGTCCACCCTATGCAATGTTACTTAAATTCATAATACTACATAGATATAAATTTCATAATACTACAGAAGAAATAAGACCTAGTGATGTATAAATTTCACCACAATAGAAAGGGTTGCCATGTCACTTAAATTCATAATACTATAGATATAACAACAAATTGTCTTTTACACCTTGCTTCAAAAGCAAAACAGATTAGAGAACATATATGTAAAGGATTCGCAACCGAAGACTCCTGTCACAGAAAGTTCACAAAGATTATTTGACAAACCAGAGAAGAAGAATCTTTACAAATCATTATCATCCGGTAATACAAATAGACACTTAATTAGACACAAAAACAATAAGATATTAGGTAAATGTATCTGTTAGTTCATTTATATCATATCATATCTTTGTATATTTAGAAGCTGATCTTCAATAATTTATGCACAAAGCAACCATAAAGTCTAAGTTACTAACGGCAAATCCCGCCATCACAAAAGTGGTGTAAAAATAGCTACCATCACAAAACTATGAAAGTAAGCAATTATATACCTCAAACGTGACTGGTGAAGGAAAAACAATAAGACCTCCACATACGCTAAAAACATGTAAAAAATATATTAATCACGGATGAACGTATTCTGATGAATATAACATAAGAAGACACTATAATATGAGAAAAGTTCTATGAGAGTATATCCTATGATAGAGGTTGGTCCGCCCGTGTGTTGCGGCGGGTAACCGTTTAAGATAGACTGAAATTCTTTGATCACATGGAAATTATAGCCAATGATCTTTCGATTGCGATTTGCTATCGTAAACCTATTTAAGAGTACAATTTTTCTGTTCCTATTTTTCAATCACATGACATTGAATGTATTATAGTAGTGAATCACCCGAAACATGAACTGAAAATATTATAGTAGTGAATCAGTTGGATGTACATGTATTTTAGTAACACATTTCTTCCCTTTAGTAAGTTTCCAACTGTATTACTTCATATTTGCAGCCTTACAAAAGTAATTTATCGTAGTGATAATTAGATTAACACAATATAAGATCTAAAAACTTTGAAAGGAATCATAACTAATGTTAGGGAAATCATGGAAAGAAGGAAGGAAAAGAAGATCATAAACAAAATCACTTACCCGTAAAACATTAAAGGAACTTAAATGGCATTTTAGTTAGTACCTGCAAGAGTATCCAAACAACCTAGAATTTAGAGGAGCAACATCACAACGACTGGTGTCTACCTACTTATCGAAAAACAAAAACCTAGGTGAATTGTAAAGTCTAAAAACAGTCAGTGTTCTTGAAAAAAAAGAAACTGCGTGGAAATCAAGTGAGGATATAGGAAAAATTAAAGTACTAATGATACTATTACTGCTACAAAGGATCAGAAACATCGTAGTGATTCGTAAATGGAGATTTGAAACCATTAACCATCTCATTCATAATCGGCAGCAAGTTTAACATCAAATAGTCTCCTAACAGCAAAATCTAAACCCTATGTGTACTCATTCCAAATCCTATTACAATTTCTTCAACATCACAAGTCAAAATCAACTTACACGATACATATTCTTCTCGATAAATTAAAACTTAAAATGCGTCGTCACATACACATGCAATAAAATATATCAGCGAAGAACACGAAGGCTCAATTACAGAAAAAATTAAACTTATAAGGACTGAAAATCATGGAAATCTAGAGGTGGAAAACAGTTTTGTGTGTAGCGATTTAAGCCCTAACTAAAGGAATATGGCGATAGATTCCGTGAAATGACGAAATCGTACCTTAACTTGATGATGAGGATGATGAAGCATTTGCAGAGAGAGAGAGAGAGGAAATCGTAAATGATTGAAGCTTAGATGTAGAAGATGGTTCGATTGCAGGAAATCTAATCGATTGAAGGACTCATAAAAAATCTAATCGGCGACATTCTTGATATCAAAGATCCTTGACTGCGATGAACTTCTTGGCTTCAATGATACGGCGAGAGAGAAAGTTTGAAAAACCCTAAACGGGACACTGAGAATGAAGAACAGAATTATGTTTTGGTTGCTTAAATACGTCGGGTTTATAAATTTCCGGATCATAAAACGGGTGGAAAAGATCCGCACGTACATAAGAATTTTAGTGAGATATTTTAATTCAAAATTCTAAGGAATTGACACATAAGCTAAATCCAATGTGGCATACCTTAAATTGTGACACTTGAACTTTAAAAACTCATGTTTATTATAGGTATAGATTTAGACTAAATTACAATTATTAACCTTTATACTTTATGAAACTTTGGATTTTAATTTTTTTTTTAAATAACTTTCAAGTTTTACCCTTTATTTAAAAACTTGTTTCATGTTTTAACCTTTACACTAACTTTACACTAACCCAGTTAAATTTCTCTGTTAGTTTTCTAATAAAAGGGGTAGAATTGTAACTTTATTTGAAAACTTGTTTCATTTTTAACCTTTACACTAACTTTACAAACCATATTTGGATTTTTTTTAGGGTAGTAGTTAAAAAAATCAATTAATTTGTTGGTTTTTTATTTTTACGTTTTAATATATATTTTTTTAATAAAAGTAGTTATATTTCTTTATATCTCATTTTAATCTTGTCAAAATATTCTTATGTAAAGTATAAAGGTTAAAAATTGTAATTTAGTCTTCTATTTATCACATTATTCATAGCATACTATATATATTATTTTATCGAAAAAGGTTCAACCCAATATTGTCACGTGACATGAGGTTTGAGTCAGGGGCGGATTCAGAAAAAAATTCAGTGGTAGTGTTTAAAATATTTTTTCCGGCCGGGACTAATGGGGGTTCGGGGCAGGGCTCCGAGAGAAGTGGGGTCCAAGGGGTGGCAACCCTTGACTAGGGTCGAAATACATCAGAATTTTCTGTCCGAAAATGCATAAAGTTAAAATGCATCAGAATTTTCTATCTGAAAATGCATAAAGTTAAATTTAAGGGGCCAAAATGTGTCGGTTTCCAAAGGTTAATGGAAAATGTGTCAGTTTCCAAAGGTCAATAGGTCAAAATGTGTCAGTTTCCAAAGTTAAAATATAAGGGGCTAGAATTTTCTAATTTAAAATGCACAAACTTATTAGTTGTTCAGTTTTAGGTAATTACCAGGTTGTTGATCATATTTTCATGCCATGATTTAAATAAAAACCATAAAAAATGCTTTGAGGGGTAACGTGAAATATTTTCAGGGATAGCGGAAAATTCGTTTCAGAGGTAGCAAAATACCAAAATACTAAAAAAAAAATACACATTGCAGTAAAAGTTTAGGGCTAGCGGACGCTACCCCTAGCGGATGCTACCCCTGCCTTGTGGGTAGGTAGGCCCCTCACTCGAGTGATAAAAATAAAAATTTTACAGAAATACAAGATAATGATATCTAAATCAGCCCAAGTAACCTTCTGCATATATTTACTAGAATAAAAGACCAACTAAACAACTATGAATATATAGATACCATAGTATATACAACTTATTTGTAGATCTAAAAAAAGAAACTAGTACTTACTACTCGTAATTTCGCAAAACACCTTCGTGTTGTAAAGGCACTATGCTTACTAAACATGTATCGCTTGGACCTTGCTCTTGAGGTTGTGTAGACGTGATACCGCTATAGTTCCCACCTGCCACGATCTTTTCGCATGTGTCTAGCAGACACTGTCTGCAAGTCGGACACGACGAATGTGCACCAAGCCATTTATCGATGCAACGAACATGAAACCCGTGATTGCATTTAGGTAATATCTTAACTCGCTCGCCTTTTGCGAAATCACCTAAACATATAACACACTCCTTACCCAATCCTGGTAACTGCAACCCGTGCCAATAGTTGACTGTTGGGAACGTCTTTAACACCTTTTTCTTGATTCCGGTTTTGGATAGCTTTGCCGAGCTGCTTTCCGGACTAGCACTGATTTCAGATCGGAGTACACTTGTGCATCTCAACACACATTTTATGATGGAGTTCAAAGCTAGCGAACAAACTAGCGCGCACAAAAGCACCGATAGAACCATGACCACGTTTGAATCGAAGTTGTTATGGACCGAAGATGGGCTTGACGGTGGAGCCGGCGTTGTCGTGATCCCGGAAACTAGTTTTTGTTTTATGTAACTTTGAAGTAGAAGTTTTCTTGAATGAATATGACTAAAGTCATCTTGAAATAGCATGTTGGATAAACTTGCCATTTGAAGTTTGTTTAGATGTGGGATATGATTGAAGTTAATGGAAGAAGAACATTATATATATGTGTAGAATTGGAGACACCATGTGGGATTTTATCACATTGTTTATATAGGGCATTTAAGTCGGATCCTCCACCAAGTTTTGTGGATCTTTAATAATGGATTTGTATTGAGATGGGGCCTATCCACTTTCTCCAAGTGAAAGAATGCAATGTGTACCCTTTTTTTCATTGTGCCATGATGTTGTGCCGACAAAGTTTTTACTTTTTGTAATTTACCACATTTGCAAGTGATTTACCACATTAAGCTTACGGGTAGTTTTTTCAGGTAGAGTTCACGAATAGTATAACCCAACATAAATGAGATAAATGTTTTTTTTAATAATCTTTTAGCGCTAGAATTATCATGGGTTTATGACCTTAGAGGGTTCCACCCAATCTCTTTCCTATCTTGTTTTTTTGTTAATATATATATATGCCTACCAATTAGCCTCTTCGTAACACCAAAAAAATGCATATCATTTTACCATATCATTTAAGAAAGCATATTTTATGTCCATGTATTTAGGGGAGGGGGTATGGTTGGCTTGTGGCTTCAAGGAGCCATGCTCCCCAACCAATCATAACATGCCAACTCAAAATGCAACAATTTGGACCACTTTGAAGCCATACCACATGGTATGGTTGTGGTGTGGCTTCTTGAAGCCATGCTCTTTTTTTTTTAAATTAAACACTTTTAATAAATAATCAATAATAAAAGTAAACAATATTCATTAAAACAAAAATAAAATTACAACTTTAACAACATTCATTAAAAAAAAAATTACAACTTTTAGTAAAAAAAAAATACAAATCTAGGGTTGAGGATTTGCGTTCACCTCCTCCTCGGTTAAAAACACTTCCATTGTGTTTTGGATGTGCTCGGTGATATCGAATCTGAGTTTAAAATGAGTCTCACTATCTCGCAATTCGAAAATAACATTCGGGTCGAGAACCCGGTTAACTGGCGGATCTCGAATGTGGACCGGTGATATAGCAAGGCCATCGTCTTTGAGAGTCATGTTGTGTAAAATGATGACAGCGTACATAATGTTCTCCATTAGTTTTTTTTTATTGGACGACCCTTTCGATCCACTATTGCCCACTTTTCCTTTATCCGACCAAACGCTCTTTCGACGTCTTTTCTAGCCCCCTCTTGTATCTTCTTCATTTTCTTCTCTTTAATCTCATTAGGATGTGGAAATGCCTTCACAAAGACCGACCAAGGGGGATATATGCCATCCGCAAGGTAATATCCACGTTTGTACTCTCGACCGTTGCAAACAAATGGCATTCTAGGTGCAACTCCATGCATCTCATTGTTGAACAAAGGTGACTGATTAAGCACATTGATGTCGTTGTTTGAACCTGCAACACCAAAGAACGCATGCCAAAACCACATATCTTGGGAGGCAACCGCCTCGAGTGAAATTGTTGGTTTTTTATGATCGCCACGATGATATTGTGCCCTATACTTTCTAGGACAATTTCTCCACTCCCAATGAGTACAATCGATACTACCTACCATACCCGGAATACCATGCTTTTCTAAATGAGCATTATATAAAAGAGTGATATTGTGGCTAGTAGGTGCACGCAAAAATTCATCTTTGTAAAGCTTAATTACGGCGTCACAAAAATAGTGTAGGCATTCACGTGCAGTTCTTTCAGAAAAATCTAAAGATTCATCATATTCGTCAGGAACGTTACCGTATGCGAGTTGACGAATAGCCACCGTGCACTTTTGTAAAGGCGTGAAACTTTCTCTCTTTGCCGCGTCCAAACGGGGTGTGAACCACGGAAAATTGTTTGTGATGTCGTCAACAATCTTCAAAAATAGCCGTTTAGACATACGGAATCGGTCTTTAAAAATCCCCTCGTGGTAACGGGTATTTTCGGCAAAATAAAGCTCCACCAATCGTTGGTGACCGTTTTCACGATCACGGTAAATACGTCTCCTCCGTTTAGGAGCGGAAACCTCTCCTTGTTCTTCTTGTTCTTCTTGTTCGATGACGCTAAGACATAAGTTAAAATACTGCATCGCGTCCTCGTACGAACCTTCGGAACTGCTTGACGATGAAGTCGGAATTTCGGGTGGTGGTAAAATTCCCTCATCGTAAAGACTCATTTTATAATTTTTTTGGTAAAGAGTTTTGGAGATGAAATGAGAGTATGATGTGTGTTTTATAAAATGTTTGGTTGTGTATATATAATGAAATAAAGAAAACAAAAAAAAAAAAAAAAAAAGCCGTTGGCTCTCAACGGTAAAAAAAACGGCCATATTTGCCCGGCTCGACCCTGCTCGAAGAAACCGCCCCAGCACCAAATTGCGGAGCCGTGGACATGAACCGGGTGACCCGGTATGGTTGCCGGCTGGAACCGCGCGGCAGGCAAGGAGCCGCCTAGCGGTAACCCAGCCCATACCGCCCCCCCCTTAAGGGAGATGCAGGAGAGAGAATTTGATTGTGAGAGTAAAAAGAGAGAGAAAGTGAAGAGATTATATATAGAGGAAAACAAAAATAAAAAATAATTCATATAGGATGCATTTAGATTATTGTATTGGAGATGGTCTTATTTTATTTAGGAAAAAAAATATCTTCTTTTATTAAGGAAAATTGGATTTAAATAATCTTAACTTTTACCTATTGGCCGGCAATAATCCCACATTTGAAAATCCTCTCCAGCAGTCCCAACTTTCATCTATTTTTTTCCTAATGGACCCGTCGTTAACTTTTTAACACCGTTAAATAAATGTTGACGTGGCATGCTGAGGTGTAATACTTCTTTTATTTTTTTAATTCCTTAGTCCACCTCATATTCCATGTCATATTTTTTCTTATTTTTCAATTAAAAATCCTCCAAATTAAAAAGAGCGATGTCAAATCTCAAACCCCATATCCCATTCTTCTTTAATCGAACCAGCCATACGAGAAACCCCCAATTCAACTTGCAGACCACACCCGAATGAATATAAGTCAAACTGATGTGTGAAATTTAAATGGCTAGCTGAATATTCAACAAATTGCAGAAAATACAGGAGTGAATATATGTCTAGCTGAATAGAAATTCAAGCAAAAAAGCTTATGGGTCGTTTAGTTGTGGAAAATGTTTTCTAGCTTTTCATTTCTAATTTTTTAGAAAATGAAATGAGTTTTCCATCTCTAGAAAAACATGAAAATTTTTGAAAACACGTTCAAATTTGAAAGATGGAATTTTCATTTTCAAAATTAGAAAACTAGAAAACATGTTCAAATCAACTGTTTTCCATTTGTTTTCAATCTCTACATTTCATTAGATTTCCTTACATATGACAAATTAAAGAACAAAAATATTAAAATAAAACACATAAGTAAAGACAATACATATATAAAAGATTTAAAATAATAAGTATTTCTTAACGGAGGAGATGTCGACCGGCTGTGCGTATAAACCCTAGAAAATGAACGCCCTTTTTCTTTTGTATATATTTGGAAAACGAAAATAGAAATCAGAAAACTATAAAAAAGGTCATTTCCATTATTAGTTAAAATTTAGAAAACACTATTTTCTGTTTTCCTGGAAAACGTTTTCTAAAAAATACAATTTGAACGCATTTTCTGTTTTCCTTGTTTTCTTGGAAAACGGAAATGGAAAACACCCCCTGTTTTCCACAACTAAACGCGCCCTTAGCTTCTTGGTGGCACTGGTGGTGGTTGTACCGATTCTCACGACGTAATCCCGCAAAAATCCTGCAAAAACACCGCGATTCACCTGCAATCCCTCGAACGAAACCCGCCGGAGATTCTCCGGCAACCGGAAACCAATCTCGCCCCAACAAATCACAGTTCCCGACGAGCACTTAATTTGCCCTAATTCCGCCAATTCACAGACGTAATTGTTCCGACGGAGACACCCTCCACCGCCGGAGGTAAATTGGTCTGATAGAGCAGGGAATTGTTGTTAAATTGAACCCATTGCCAGCAGAGCAGCTGATTCGTGTCGCTAACAATCCCGCAAACGTGCGAATCGCCGGAATCAATGGATTTGAGAGGCAGACTGAGGTAAACCCGTTTGAATTGTCCCGTGGTTCCATTGGCGTGAAAGCTTCGGCAAAGGAGAAATGAATTGGGGGTATCGATTAAAGAATAATGAAATTTGGGTCTGGGATTTAACGTGGTTCTTTTTAATTTGAGGATTTTTAATTGAATGGTTCTTTTTACTTTGAGGATTTTTAATTGAAAAATAAGAAAAAATATGACATGGAATATAAGGTGGACTAAGGAATTAAAAATATAAAAGAAGTATTACACCTCAGCATGCCACGTCAGCATTTATTTAACGGTATTAAAAAAGTTAACGGCGGGTCCATTAGGAAAAAAATAGATGAACGTTGGGACTGCTGGAGAGGATTTTCAAATGTGAGATTATTGCCGGCCAATAGGTAAAAGTTGGGATTATTTAAATCCAATTTTCCTTTTATTAAAGGAAAAAGTGGATATACCATTGTCTTTCAATGTGGAGGTCAAGGATTCAAATCCCACCAGACACAAAAAAATTAATGATGTATGAAAAATTATAGAGGTGGGTCAGAGGTTTTACCATAGTGGGTCTTAGGGCGTTGGGTTTCCTCTGGGATGGATGTGCAATATAGAGGGTCTTGATTGCTCGCATGGCTTGTGGTCGCAGCGTTTCGTGGGTAGCATCGTTTGCCATGATGAGACCCCGAGTAACCGAGTGTTTCCCGTTCAAAAGAAAAAGATTAAAATAAATAATAATAAGTTTTTTAGATTTAAGAAGTATAAGAATGATTCTGGTTGGTTCTAACATATCCTTTTATTATTTTTTAAAATGTGTATTTTAGTCATTGTCTTATGTTCAAATCATTGTCTTATGTTTCAAATCATTGTGTAATATGTATTCATCATTGTGTTTTTATGTTTTATCTCATTTTATGTTATTGTTTTTATGTATTAGATAAGTTTATTATTATTTAATTATTATTTTTACAAATTAGAAATACAGAGAACGGTGTTATTGTACAATTATGTTGTTTAGAATCAATAATTTTAGAAAAACACAATGAAAACAGAAAGACATAAATGACGAGTAAAAAGACACAATGACGCACTAGAAAACACAAAGAGCTAAAAAATTTATTTTTTTAGTTTTATATATAGCAACAATGTACTCATTTTAAATATAAAAAATAATCATTCTTATGATGTAATTTAAAAAAATAACGTCGTATATAAAAGTTATGAATGTTTATAAAGTTTGGGGAACTTGATAAAAAGTCAACAACTGATGAGAGGTTGAAAAGTACACTTTATTATATATTAACCACTCCTCATACACACTAAATTGTGTATAAAATATATTCTTTACTAGGTTTTTGTGTCTGATGTGTTGAGAAGGTAATTGAGCTTAAATTGTATGTTTTAATTGAGTCTGAGTCATAACTCGTTAAAAAGTCAGCCTTCATAACTAGCTATTTAAAGATTAGCTCTTATTTACTAATTTATTTTAGTATGAAAATATTACAGAAGTAAATTAATGTTGGAATGGATTTCTTGTGAATGAACAAGGTAAATGAAAGATCACGTGGGCCATGGAACATTGGAGCTTAGGATTGGTCAATGCCAAAGGGTTAGTTTGAATAGGCTGCACATGGGTGGAGAAAAACGACAAAAGACATGGAATATAAATGTGAACTTACGCAGGGATCGCAAATAAGATTCGGACATTTGAAGTTCGGGCGTACCGCCCAACCCGAAGCAATTTGGCGCTGTACGCCTACGGGCTAAGTCGGCAGAACTTTATTATTTTTATTTTCTAAACCTATTTAAAGGGTGTTTAGGATCTAGTTCGAACCCTAATCATCCCCAGCCGTTTTTGGGGTGAGAATTACGAACTTGGAGACGTTTTTAGAGATTCTTTGAAGGTTGTAATCATCCGGTAACGTTTTTTATGCAATCTTTAATTGTGATCATGTTTGTTTCGTTAGCCATGTCCGGCTAATCCACCACTAACCGCTTCTGGTGATTGGTTGGTGGATTCGTTCTATGATTAATCTATTGCTCAACTAGTTATTCCGGAATACTTGCTACCGTTGAATACCTGCATGCGGAATTGTTAAATTTAACTAGTAATCTAGGGTTTTAGTGGTCCACTGTTTATTGATCTAGCACTTTCTTGCGGCAGGACTAATCAGCCCATTAGGAAACTAGGTTATTAGGTCAAGGAAGCAATTGGGGGGCATGTCTATGTGTCACGGTTAAGTAATTAGGTTTTTCTAGATCGGTAGCCAACCAGGATCCAGAAGTGGTTAGATTTGTCTCACTTGAATTCAATTAAGTCTTTAGGTTAAAGTTAGTTAATTTGTTAGTTAAATCACCCAATCAATCAAAACAGCTAAGTGGCAAAGTAGATAATTTTAGGTTAATCAGTAATTTTAGTTAATTTAATAATCAGTTAATCAATTTCCACATATTCCCTTGGTTCGATAACCCTAACTTACCACTACTACAAATCAATCTAGTTGGGGATTTGAAACGGCCTGACGAACCGTTATCAAATTGGCGCCGTTGCCGGGGAATTAGTGCGCTTTTTGATTAGTTGATTTTTATTTTTTATTTGCATTTTTAGTTAATTTTTTAAAAAATCCAAAAAACCCAAAAAAAAAATCCAAAAAACCAAAAAATAGTGTTTTTATTCTAGTAATTAATTTCTGCATCTAAAAAAATTAATATTTAATTTTTGCCGAATTTCTTTTTGGGGCGGTACGCCTAGAATTTCCAATTTCTGGGCGGTACGCCTTTGGCCATTTTTCACAGAAAGTTTTCAACTTTTTGACCATCCAAGTTTCAATTTTTTCTGTTCCATTGCATTATTTACACCCCGTGGAACAGTGCTACGTAATTGGTTTGCTCTTTTGTGACCGATTTTGCAGGTTTTAGGTGAAATTGCATGCATACGCGACATTCCCGCAAGACATCCCCGCTGATTTACAATCCGGAGATTGAGAGGACAGCTCGGCAGAACCGAGCAGAACAGAGAAATAGAAGAGCAATGGAGGGCCAGAACCAACATCCCAACCCCAACCCGAATCTCAACCTCAACCCAAACCAAAACCAAAACCAAAATCCCGACCAAAACCCCAACCCAAATGCAAACCCCAATCCACATCAATACCAACCACAAAACCAACCCCAAAATGAGCCAGTGAACCCCGCCATGCCACAAGCTCAAGACCCAAACATTCCTCCAGGTCAAGTTCCACCGTTTAGGGTGCACGGGCATAATTCTTTACCATCCCTTTCCCCTAAATCTTCATACCATGAGGAGGAAGGTTACCACTACCGGGTTAGGCAACCAAGTCCACCTCACCAACAACAACCACCCATATTCCGCCGAGTTCCACCACAAAATGCCAACCCACCCCACTTCCGACAAAATCCCGTGTACGAGGACCAAGAGGCGCAGTGGGAGCATGATGGGTATGACCAAATTGAAGATGACGACGGATATGGGTATGGAGCGGAGCCATATGTTGAAGCTCCGAGGAATCGGGCACGAGCTCCACGACAAAATGTTGCACCACAAGCGCCACGCGCCCCTCCCCCAAGAGGAGTGCCACAATTCAATCAAAACAATGGGGGGGCTCGCATTCAAGTGGAAGGTGGAGTCCCGAGACTTGTTGTGAATCCACCGGTTCAAGGGGTAGCTGCTCATTTCAAACCAGTGGTTGTTCCGAGTTCATCAGCGGTAGTAACCCCCATGGGAGCAAACAGACGAGCTTTCGAAGTTCGACCTCAATACTTAAGCCATCTACCAGAATTTTACGGGAAGAGAACCGAAGAGCCCTACCATCATATACACACATTCGAGTCAACTTGCATCCCTATTGGTGCAACGGGGTTTACATCGGAAGACGTAAAGTTGATGCTTTTCCCATACACCCTTAAGGATCGGGCACGAAGATGGTTCGAGAGTTTACCCGCCGGTAGTATCTTCACTTGGGCTCAAATGCAAGAAGTGTTCCTTGAAGAATACTACCCCATGAGCAAGACGAGCGAGGTTAAAGAGGAGATCCGATCCTTCCAGCAACATTCCGGTGAACCATTCCATGAAGCTTTCAACCGTTTCAAGGATTTGTTGCGAAAATGTCCACATCATGGGATTGATACATGGGACCTCATCAAAACCTTTGCGGATGGCCTTTTTCCAGAAGACATCCGAGATTTAAACTCCATCAGCAATGGCACCTTCTTAACTAACACGGAAGAGGTTGATTGGGGGCACATGGAAAGATTGAGCGCCACATCCAAGAGGCTTGCTCAGAACGGAAGACGGTCGAGATCCGCATCGGTCAAATCCATTGACTATGAGGCAGAAGAACGAATCGAAAAACTCCGTCAACAGACGCTCCTATTGGAGAAACAGGTAGCGCAAATGAAGTTGGGAGGAGCACCAGAAGAAGTAAAGGCAAGTGCGCAAATTCGGGTGTGCACTAGTTGTGGCGAGTTGGGACATTCAGATGGTTCTTGTTCAATCGGGGTTCAACAAAGTGAAGATGTCAATTATGTGCAAGGAGCCATGAACTCCAACACTTATCATCCTAACCTTCGAAACCACCCAAATTTCAGGTATGGTAATGCTAATAATCAATTGAATCCTAATTTTCAAAGTTCTAATGTGCAGGGTGGAGCTCCAATGCAATATCAAGGTCTACAACCCGGGTACAATCAAGGGGGCTACCAACGGAACACCTACACTCAAGGTGGAAATCCGGCCCAAGGGAGCTACCAACAAGCTCAACCGAATCCGGAAGATGGGATGCAAGCGCAATTTGCCGCCTTGATGGAGAAAATGAACTCACTCGTAGATGGTCAAAAGCAGCTATTCGATGAGCAAAGACAGTTATCCGCCAGCCACAGACAGTTGACCGACAAAGTTCAAGGGTTCGATAGGAGGTTCGAGCTCCAAGATAAGACAATGGGAGCTGTGCAGAAACAATTGGGTCAACTAGCTGCTGAAAATTCAAGAAGAGAGCCAGGTAAGTTGCCTAGTGATACTAACATTAATCCAGCTCACCAAGCTTCTACTTCAGGTGTCAAGAATGTCCGAGGAGTTCCTATTAGTGCAATCAACATGTTGGTAGATGATGATGAAAGTGATGCTGATGAAGAGTTCGAAGAGTTGAAGACACCATTGATTCCGGTTAAGATTGGAGAATTCTCAACCAACAAGGCATTGTTGGACTTTGGAGCATCGGTGAGTGTTCTTCCAAGTAGTATCTGTGAGCAATTTCAGTTGGGCGACGTGCAAGAGGTCAAGACAAAGGTGGTATTTGCGGATGGATCATCAAAGAAACCACGAGGTATGTTGAGGGGTGTAGTAGTTCAAGTCGGTGAGTTTTACTATCCCGAGGACTTCTTGGTCATGGATTATGAGGATACGGGGCACGAACCGCGGGTTATACTCGGGAGACCATTCTTGTCCACCGCAAACACACAAATTGATTGCAGAGCAAACACATGTACAATGCAGTTTGGTAGCCGGGTATTATCTTTAAATTTATTTAATCATGTTTTTAAATATTCGGTTATTAATACTATTCCAAAATTGTTTGCTACTGACAAGTGTCCTCCTATTAAAATAGAGGAGGATACAATGGAAGGTGATGTTGTGGTTGACAGGTTTGAAAATTTGGAGATACATGATCCCAAGTGTGGGGATACGGGAGACCCGGTTGGTATGGTGGCATCGCTCAATCATGAGGAGGCTGGAAGAGGTTGTGAGAAGAATAAGAAAAGTTCAAAGGCTACGAAGAGTTCGAATGGTAATTCGAAGCATGATCGAGGTAAGGATGATGGTCGAGGAGCTGTGAAAATGAAGGAGGAAGGTCATGTTGAGGAATGGAGATGGAGCAATGATGATAACGGGGAATGTACTCATCGTTCCTCTACTAAGTCAAAATGGGGTGAAAGTTACATATTTAAGCCTCCGTGAAAGGGAAGTACGGTCTGGCTGAAGACCTTAAAAACTTAGCGCTAACTGGGAGGCAACCCAGCGGTTTGTTTTTCTTTTGATTTTCGTGTGTGTTCGTAGTTTTTGTTAGATTTTACATTTTTGGTGTGTTTTCAGGAAATCGGAAAGCTCGGGAATGAAATTGTGTTGTTTACCGCGTTTCAGGTATGTTTTATAAAAAATGTTGCAGTAGAGACGTTTGGTGGTGCAAAACAAGTGTTTTTCCAAGAGATAGAAAAATTTTGAGTCCCCAAAAATTTTCGAAACTTTCTGCCAAAAATGGGTCTGGACGGTACGCCCAGAATGTTACAATTCTGGGAGGTACGCCCCAAAATTCAAAAAAAAAAAAAAAAAACTGTTTTTAATTTCAGGGAGGTACGCCCAGAATGTTACAATTCTGGGAGGTACGCCCCAAAATTCACGAAAAAAAAAAAAAATTCAAAAAAATTAAAAAAAAAAAAAAAATCAAAACCCTTAAGCGGGGCGGTTCTTCACACTCACACACCACCGCCGCCATTCTCGTTCGCAATCACCACCACACCCACCACCCCCGTTCGAAGCGCACACATTCATCATCACCGACCGCTATCGAGATGATCTGGAATTCACGATCTGTTGCGAGAGGGTGTTGGCACGACTTCCGAGGAGCTTTTGTACGATGATATCAGGGGAGTGTGTTCCAACTTGTACTTTTTATTTATTTATTTTTGCATTTTATTTTATTTTTTTATTTTATTTTCACCACCGTGTCTGTATATTCGTCATGTGCATGTTTCCTATCACATTGAGGGCAATGTCGATCTTAAGTGTGGGGAGGGGGACAGGACGTCAGTTTGAGTAGTTTTTTTTTTAATTTTTAGGTAGTTGTGTTTATTTAAAAAAAAAAAAAAGTAAAAAACATCAAAAATCCAAAAAGATTTTGCAGTTTTTGAGTCATTTTTAGTTTAAGTATTTGAGTCAAATCTGTTTTGGGATAATTGCCGGTACATGGAAAATGATAGTACAATTGGGAATCGATTTTCAAAATAAGTTATAATTAAAGAAAGGAAAAGTGGTAGAAAAAGGAGAGAATGGAAAATATATCTAATTTGTAATGTGTCGGTAGGCCCAGCTGATTTAGTAAAGCTTAATTATCCCATTGTGTTTATTTGTGTATAAATAGGTAATTAAATTAGTTTGCTAGTGGGTTCCCATTTTAGAGGTAATAGTGATGTTGAAACTGATGATTAGGAGGAAAAAGACCTTTTTAGATTAGAGACTTATATATCCTCAGAATAACTGGCACGTTATGATCTTTTTGCGAAAGCAAATCCGAGAAATAACGGCGCCCCATTTTTCCATATTTGAGCATATTAGGTTAATAAATTGGTTAATAAATTAGAGTGAAGGGACAAAATACTCACGTACGAACTAAGGATAGTATCTCGTGGTAAGTGCCTCTGATGATATTCTGGATCTCGCGGGCAAAACACTCACGTATGATTTCGGGGGTAAGACCTTGTGAAAGAATGCCTCTGATGATGTCCGTTGGTAAATATAGTTAAAATTAACCAACTATAAAAAAAATGAAAAAGAAAAAAAAAATAGAAAAAAGAAAAGAAAAAAAAATAGAAAGCAATAGTAGACAAAAAAATAAATGCTCAAGCGATTTCACTTATCCATTCAAATCCACCATTCTTGGGATATATGAGTATCTAGTTTAACTAGGGTGGGGAAAATATAAATAATACATCTTTATTACCCTTTACTTTGACCGAATATGAATCGGGATTAGATTGAGCTAGAATTTTCTGAATGTGGGGCACATTGGCGGGTTGATACAAATGATTGGTAATTTATAAACACCTTGGGGGCTCAAAGATCAGTGGTTGGGTTTAGTCGGACCGAAATATCGGCGGTTGCAATTAGTATATATGAATACATTTTGGAATGTGGAGTTGAATTGGTTGATAAATAAAATGATGAATGATTTTGAGTTGATTTCCCAGTTATGATTCCATGGTAGTTTTTCCGAGACGAAAAAAGTCAAGTGTGGGGATGTGATGAGAGGTTGAAAAGTACACTTTATTATATATTAACCACTCCTCATACACACTAAATTGTGTATAAAATATATTCTTTACTAGGTTTTTGTGTCTGATGTGTTGAGAAGGTAATTGAGCTTAAATTGTATGTTTTAATTGAGTCTGAGTCATAACTCGTTAAAAAGTCAGCCTTCATAACTAGCTATTTAAAGATTAGCTCTTATTTACTAATTTATTTTAGTATGAAAATATTACAGAAGTAAATTAATGTTGGAATGGATTTCTTGTGAATGAACAAGGTAAATGAAAGATCACGTGGGCCATGGAACATTGGAGCTTAGGATTGGTCAATGCCAAAGGGTTAGTTTGAATAGGCTGCACATGGGTGGAGAAAAACGACAAAAGACATGGAATATAAATGTGAACTTACGCAGGGATCGCAAATAAGATTCGGACATTTGAAGTTCGGGCGTACCGCCCAACCCGAAGCAATTTGGCGTTGTACGCCTACGGGCTAAGTCGGCAGAACTTTATTATTTTTATTTTCTAAACCTATTTAAAGGGTGTTTAGGATCTAGTTCGAACCCTAATCATCCCCAGCCGTTT
Source organism: Deinandra increscens subsp. villosa (assembly GCA_039602395.1). NCBI lineage: Eukaryota > Viridiplantae > Streptophyta > Magnoliopsida > Asterales > Asteraceae > Deinandra > Deinandra increscens. The sequence goes on along the minus strand of JBCNJP010000012.1, from coordinate 13,155,786 downwards.
TTGGGGTGAGAATTACGAACTTGGAGATGTTTTTAGAGATTCTTTGAAGGTTGTAATCATCCGGTAACGTTTTTTATGCAATCTTTAATTGTGATCATGTTTGTTTCGTTAGCCATGTCCGACTAATCCACCACTAACCGCTTCTGGTGATTGGTTGGTGGATTCATTCTATGATTAATCTATTGCTCAACTAGTTACTCCGGAATACTTGCTACCGTTGAATACCTGCATGCGGAATTGTTAAATTTAACTAGTAATCTAGGGTTTTAGTGGTCCACTGTTTATTGATCTAGCACTTTCTTGCGGCAGGACTAATCAGCCCATTAGGAAACTAGGTTATTAGGTCAAGGAAGCAATTGGGGGGCATGTCTATGTGTCACGGTTAAGTAATTAGGTTTTTCTAGATCGGTAGCCAACCAGGATCCAGAAGTGGTTAGATTTGTCTCACTTGAATTCAATTAAGTCTTTAGGTTAAAGTTAGTTAATTTGTTAGTTAAATCACCCAATCAATCAAAACAGCTAAGTGGCAAAGTAGATAATTTTAGGTTAATCAGTAATTTTAGTTAATTTAATAATCAGTTAATCAATTTCCACATATTCCCTTGGTTCGATAACCCTAACTTACCACTACTACAAATCAATCTAGTTGGGGATTTGAAACGGCCTGACGAACCGTTATCAACAACCACGAGGACTTATCTGAGTGGTTACTGAAGATGAAAGAAGACTTGGGACTGGAGGTAACAAGTTTGATCCCTAAGCTTTCAAGTTTTACCACCTAGCCGATCGCGGAGAGGTATCAAGAACAAAGTGTATCTGCGACCACCCCTCGTTTCGCCATGTTTAGATGGAATTCGGTCTAGACGTGCTTGCCAAGCAAAAGAATTAACTTTCAACAGCCATGGGTAACAATGAAATTTCTTCGGAAACGTCCTTTTTGAGTAGAACATTTTAGGGGGAAAGATAATTAGGCAAGTTAAACAATCTTAAGGTGGAACACATATTCCTAATTCTAGCTTTTCATGATTCGACTACATAGTTTTAGTAAGAAATAAAGTTTTCGAATATATTTAGTAGGAAAAAAACCCTACAAAACAACTATGAACATACAACTACCATAGTATATACATTTTATTTGTAGATCATTAAGGAAGCTAAAGAGCTTACTGACTGGTAATTTCGTAAAAAAACTTTCGTGTCGTAAAGGCCCTATGCTAATTACATAATTGGTATCGCTCGGACTTTGCTCTTGAGCTTGTGTAGACGTGATACCGTTATCATTCCCACCTGTTACAATCTTTTGACATGTGCGTAGAAACAATGACTACAAGTCGGACACGATCAATGCGTACCAAGCCATTTATCCATGCAACGGGAATGAAACCCGTGATTGCATTTAGGTAATATCTTAACTCGTTCGCCTTTAGCGAAATCGCCTAAGCATATAACACACTCTTTACCCAATCCTGGTAACTGCAACCCATGCCAATAGTTGACTGTTGGGAAAGTCTTTAGCGCCTTTTTCTTGATTCCGGTTTTCGATAGCCTTGTTAAGCTACTTTTAGGACTAACAATGATTTTCAGACACGCATACATCTCAGCTTGCATTTTATGATGGCGTTTAACCCCTAGCGAACAAACTAGCATGCACAAAAGCACTGATAAGATCATAACCACGTTCGAATCAAAGTTGTTGTGACCCGAAGATGTGCTTGATGGGGATGGAGCCGGAGTAGTCATGATCCTGGCAACAAGTTTTTGGTTTAGGTAAATCTGAAGTAGTAGTTTTCTTGAATGGATATTACTAAAGTTATCTTAAAATAACATGATGTTAGATAAATGTGACATTTGGAGTTTGTTTAGATGTGGGATATGATTGAAGTTAATGGAAGAAGAACATTATATATATGTCTAGAATTGGAGACACCATGTGCATTTTATCACTTTGTTTATATAGAACATGTGAGTCGGATCCTCCACCAAGTTTTGTGGATCTTTAATAATGGAATTTTTTTATCCAAATGGGGCCTATCCACTTTCTCCAAGTGAAAGGATGCCATGTGTACCCTTTTGTCATTGTAACATGTGGTATATGGGAGCTTCATGTATATTTTGTTGGAGATAATAAAGAGCTTTTAGATTTATTCTAAAAATCATCATGTCATTGTAACATGTGGTAGGTGAGGAGGATGATACTTTAACTGTTACAATGGTTCAATTAAGAATACACACCTTTTCATCCCGTATAAGTATCACTTATAGAACAGTTATGTGTTGTTGTAATAAAAGAGTAATCATTCTCTCAAAGTCATAGTGTTCTCTTCCATATTTTTCATGTTAGTATGTGATCGAAACAAAAAGTCTTGCTTATCTAATCAAAGTGTAGTATGAATGGAATGTAATTGAATTAGAAACTCAGGAATGTAAATTGTGAAGTAAAAGAGAGCTTTATTAAGAAATGCACATACGATTACACATAGTTAAAGTATAAAATGATAGCATCCCTAACTATTCGGCTATTTATAGTAGTCAGGCGCCCATAAGACCACATGTGCACATTGGTTCTTCATTCCGCAAGTGTCTTTTCTCATGCCCATAGCAAATACGTCTGCCTACTTGTGAAGAACCACCTGCAACAGTTAACCAGGATGGGACTTAATTATGGTGGTGCTCGATGTATATCACATCCGACACCTATGTAGTATCATTAGTATGCCTGTATATAATTTAGTCCCTTTGTACTACCTAATCTCTTGATCATCGTACAAATATAGATCTAGAGTACATAATTGGAATGGTTTGATTAGTATTATGATTGTATAAAGTATGATAGTTATTATAGTTGATGGTGGTTATACCTAAACCGCCACAATGGTTCGGTGAAGGGGACACTGATGTGTTCAGAAGTACGCTAAAAACTCTAATTAAAACCTAGACCTAACCTAGACCTAGACACACCTAATTTTACCGAAAATCCTAAACTTAACCGAACCCTAAAGGCAAGTGTACCTGTCGGATTGTAGAATAGCTAAGGAAGACCGGGTTATCGAACCTAAGCACACTACGAAGCAAGACACCCAACCTACGGCCTAAGAAACGGAAATACTGAGTAATTCTGGTTTTTGAATTTAGGATTTAACTTAACTGAACTAAATAATTAACTAATTAACCGAAAGCAGAGAGAACCTAAGAGAAAACCAGATGACAGAAATAGTACCACCTAGGCCCAGACTCCTAAATCTCGCTATTGACTTCTAACGGCTATGACAAAGATGATGGAATCAGGATCTTAATGACAACTCTAAGAACACCCTAGTGGACCCCATATCACTCTCCGGGTGTGACGCAATAGGAAATCCTAAGATTCGAATACGCTCAATGATTGGTTAGGTCACCTCCCGGCTTGTCCCTAACTGATAATTCTAGTGCTTGAACTATTGGTTCACCTTTTGAGTTCGTCCCAACCCACCTATCCTAACCACCTTCGACAGACTCTAGGGCACCTTAAGATAGACGAAGCCTCACTAAAGTTCTACAATTAACACAACTAGCAGATAAATTAACTACTCTAGCGAATTTTCTTTTGGGATAATTTGGTCCTAAATAGTTAACCAACCCGGCTTGTCTAAGGAAAGCAGCCCACAAAATAACTAATAACTGATTCTGTGATTACCAAATAGCAAACATGTCAAATTGCAAACACACAGTCACACAATCATAACTACCCTACTCAAACTGGAAGACATCCACAAGCAGAGCAAAAATCAATCTCTAATCATAAACCTAAATCATGTAGTCAAACGCATTAATTCCAGAAAATTAGTAAACTTTAAAGAATATCAAATCCATACATACTTTTGTTATAAACCGCAAGTAATCAAAAACATGAATTAGTCATCAATTGGCCTAGACGGCACTAAGAAGTTTAGCCAACGCACATAATGAAGTTCAAAAATATTTACTCCAAACTAAACCCTAGCAACATGGTGTAAACTAAAATCCAAATAAGAAAATAATATTCAAGAATTAAAATAACTAAACCAAATGGCTCTGAAAATATTGTGGCTTGCTTCCTTCGAGTTCTTGTGTTGCTCTCAATTTTCATCACCCCCTTTCAAAGTTGCCGTCTCTCTTTAATTTGTACAGCCGTCAGAAGGGTTCTCCTCTCTGAATGATATTTGTCATCCCTTTTATTTTTTTTTAACAGCTTTCATTCAACACCAAAATCGACCAAGAATTACACCAAGAGCATTAACAAGGAGATAATGCAACAAAAAACACAAAGAAAACAAAAAAAAAGGCCCAAAACAAACGGCCAAAAATAACAGCAGCTACGGATCTCCTCCTCTAATTTTGGACCAGAATCTGCATAAACTCAAGGTGTTACACATGATGCTCTCCACACTCACAGCCTTGTTGTTAAACACAACCTCGTTACGTTCTTTCCACAAACACCAAACCGCGGAGTACCCCAGGGCATGAATCCAATTTCTTTTTGCCAAATCACCTTCCACAGAGAGGTGCATACAAACCAAATCATCGAAAGAGAAAGCAAAAAAATCCGGAATATTTCCCCATCTCGCAACCCCCTGCCATAAAATCGAGGCAATCTTACATCCCGTAAAGAGATGATCGACCGACTCATCCATATCGCTACACAAACGGCACAACAACGAAAGGATACAAACATTCCTCCGAACCAAAGCCTCTCGGGTCGCTAATTTCCGCAACCCCGCCTTACAAAACAATACGTTAACTTTCAGGGGGACATACTGACACCAACTAAATCCGTAAGGGACAGAAACTTCCCCATTGCCCTGCACCAATTTACGAAGGGACTTAACCGAGAAAATCCCCGATTCGTCCCCTTTCCAAAAAATTCTGCCTTGCTCCTCACAAATCAACTCCTGAAGCTTGATCCCCGCAGCCTCGAATCTGTCCACCACGCCAGTTAGACGGTTCCACACACCAGTCAAACCCTTCCGACACGGAACGAGACCGCCGCGATTCCTAGACCCGTGTAGACACACAATAACTCTGCACCACAGCTTCGAGGGATAATTTTTAAGCTTCCAGAACCACTTCGCTAAAAGACACTCGTTTACGACACGGAAGGGCACCAGTCCCAACCCCCCGAGCTCCTTAGGTTTACAAACATTCTCCTTGTTTACCCAGTGGATAGACTTACCGATCTGTTTCCACCCCAAAGGAAGTTTAACCTAATACTTTCCAACTTGTTTAAAACGGCTACCGAGGCTTTATAAAGGGAAAAGAAGTAGGTCGGGACAGCCTCTAACACCGATTTCACCAGAGTAAGCCTTCCTCCCATAGATAGAGTCCGAGCCTTCCAACTAGCTAGTCTTTTATGAAAGATCTCCACCACCGGATCCCAGCTTCTAATCAAATTCATGTTTTCCCCCACCAAAAGCCCCAAATAATTGAATGGAAAGACACCTTAGCCGCCCAATCCGAAATATCCGCCACCGGCACATTGATGCCAAATAATCCACATTTATCAAGGTTCACACACAACCCCGATGTGAGATAGAACGCCTGAAGCATCCTAGTTAAATTTAACACATTCTTACTCGACCACTTCCCCATAATCATAGCATCATCTGTGAATAGTAGATGGGATAAGACCGGACCCTCTTTAGGGAGGCATAAAGCCTCCAACAGACCACAAGACACCGCCCTACACATCATGTTATGGATAGCCTCCATAACAATAATAAACAGAAATGGAGAAATAGGATCTCCTTGACGTATACCCCGATAGCATTGAAATTCCCAGGTAGGGGACCCGTTCACTAGAACCGAACACCGAGATGCCTCAAGCAAACCCGAGATCCACATCCTCCACCTAGGAGGAAACCCCATTTGCTCCATAATCGCATCGATAAATCTCCAATCCAAGGAATCATACGCTTTATTAAAATCCACTTTGAAGAAGAGACCTTGAGTTTTCGATTTCTTAAGCCACGCCAGGACCTCATTAATGATCAAAGGGCCTTCCAAAATACTCCTCTTTTCCACAAACGCCATCTGATTTTCGGACACCACCGAACCCAAGACCGTCTTCAACCTCAACGCCAAAACCTTAGATATAACCTTAGGAATACACCCCAACAATGAAATAGGACGATAATCCTTTAAGCACGCAGAATCTTTCTTTTTGGGAATCAAATGTATAAAAGTAGACCCACACCCTTTGCCAATCCTACCATCCACAAAAAACTGATTAAGAATATTGAAAAATCATCTTCAAACATACCCCAATGACTTTTAATGAACACGAAGTTGAAACCATCGGGACCCGGGGCTTTATTGCTCCCACAGCCCAAACTGCACTCTTTAATTCTTCTCTTGAAAACGGAGTCACAAGCCTCTCACAATCCGAAACAGAGACTTTATTCAAGTTAGAACAAACCATAGGAGGCCAAGAGTGCTCTTGCTTCTTAAACATATCTTTGAAAAAATCAAAAATCATCTCTTTCACCCCATCAGGGGACGAGACCCACTGACCACCATTCCAAAGCCCATTAATTCTACAAGAAAAAGAATTCATTATGCACATCCGGTGAAAAAAACTAGAGTTTTCGTCGCCCTCCTTTGCCCATTTGATACGAGACTTTTGTTTTAACTCATCCAGACGCCGACCTTCAACTTGAATAAGTTTCGACCTAGCATAAACCCAATCATCCAACTCCTGTTGTTGAAGTGGACCAATTTCCGAGCGGCGTTCAAAATCCGCACACACTTCCTTCAACTTGATTGCGCAGACCCTATCCTTCTCCTTCATCTCCAAAGCCCACTTCTTTAATACACCCTTGATCCCTTTCAATTTCTCTTTAAGGATCACATCCGGTCTACCCTCACCATGAAATAATTCCACAGCTTGAGCCACCGTATTATTAAAACCTTCCATACTCATCCAAAACGAAAAGAAACGGAAAGGAATCGGTCCGAAGTCCTTTGCCGATGTCCTCAACAGTAACGGACTATGATCCGAGTAGATCCTAGGCAACGCCGTTAACGTTGCAAATGGCCATTGATTCATGAAATCGCTACACACCAAAAATCGGTCCAATTTACTAAAATTAATCCCTTTTCCGTAAGAATATGTAAAGGCCGAACCCCCCATTCTGTATTCTTGCAGCCCATTCTAAAAAATAAACTTGTTGAAACGAGCAGCATCGGCATGACTAAAAGTAGATCGTAATCGTTCCTCTTCGCATCTAGCAACGTTGAAATCGCCACTAATAATCCACCACCCCTCCAAATTACCTATCCAACCCCCTAACTCATCCCACAGAACCTTTTGCCCCGCCCCTCGATGCGGCGCATAAACGTTAACAATATTACATCTTTGTTGTGTCACCAAACAGAGACCGGAAAGCAGCAGAAAATGTTGATTCTTAACCACATTCGAAACGGAGAACACCGACGGGTCCCATAAACTAATAATACCACCCGACCTACCCACAGAAGGAATCCAATCGTAACAAGCACTATCATTACCCCACAATCCCAAAATCGGCAAGCGTTCCGCCTCCGCCAAGTGAGACTCTTGAATACACAACACAGAAATCCGATACTCCTTTCGCATACCTTGAATCCAATTCACTTTCACCAAATCCCCCAGCCCACAAGCGTTGATAGAAAGAAAATCCATTAAACTTCTTCCACCACCCCATCTTCAAGTACCAAACCTTTAACCCGATCTTCACAATCTATTAATTGAATTCCTACCAATGTAGCCGAGTGTAGAGTATTAACGACCTCGTTCGCCAGAGCGAGGTCAATTTGATCTTGAATACTAACCTGATCAGACGAGACTGATTCCAGTTGGGGTTCGTCTCGATCCACACCAGAAATAGACACCGCATTCCGCAGGCAAGCTCCAAAACCATCGCCCTCCACTTGCGAGTCAGAGATTGACACCCCTTCATCCCCAATCGACTTCGAAGAGCTTCGCCCTTTTCTGAAGATCTCTTTAGGCTTCGGGATCACTAGAGGTTTAACTCTGGGAGTAAGTGGGGGGAAATTGAGATCCATAGCATCTAAAGGCCCTTTAGCCCTTTTGTGCGGCCCACCACTTCACCAAGTTCAGGCCCAAAAACATTTTCTCTCCCTCTAAGGCCCAAGATAGAAGGAAACGGATCCGGGCCCACCGGATCAACAGGGACCCTTTTCCTGAGACGATATCGTTTCCCAATACCAGCACGAGGAGCCCTAACTTTCTGAACGCTCTTGGGAATGACAGCCGCCGAACTCGTACACCGAGACTCCTCTTCTTCACCCTCCATCTGCTCAGAACCCGAACAGTCACCCTCCCTGAAGATTCGAAAGTCCACCGGACCTTCCGGCGAACACACCACACCGGAGGACGACCCCCTACCTGATCGAAAACCTTCTTCCGCGAGGATCCCCATGAAATCAGGCTCCCAATCTGTATGCACCTCCACCACGCCGCCGGAGAAGGAACGGTCCTCCCAGTTGATTACGAACGAGCCCTCCACTTTAGACCACTGATCCACCATTAAACCAACACAATTTCGAGCCATATTGCAGTCACTCAAGTCAGCGTCCGATCCATGTATCACTGTGCCGAACCGACCACCGATGGAATTGAACACCTCTCCATCCCACAACTAAGGAGGAACTCCATGAATATTGATCCAAGCAATGCGTTTGGATGGGAACGACTGACCACGCCACACCGACAGCTCAGAGAACCAACTGTCCCACACCTCCTTACGATCCAAAAACTCCGTCACCCTACCCAGATTGAGTCCGGTGAGCAACACATGCAGACCACCCAAGTATCGGGCTTTCAACTCCTTGGCTTCCTCCTTAGCTAATAATTTATCCAGATTGCACAGATGGAATAAATTAGTAGCCTTCCCCAACAGAGAATACCCATGCCATTCACTCACCGCCGGAAACCGACGTTTCTGCTACTCTAGAACCACCCCCTTGCACACCTGTTTAACACTACAGTCTCCTGCCACCACATCAGCAAACGACTTACCAACCTAGACCTTCTTCCATGCAAAAAAACGGTACCACCCTCCTGCATATTACGTCTAAGGATGGGCACCGGTTCGTACTCTCCAACCTTCACAGGTTTACCCTCCCTATTAAATTTTTGTAGATTCACTCTACCTTTCATCACCCCAACTGTAACACCCTTTAAGCTCCTCTCCAACGCCCTTTTATCCTTCACATTTCTGAATTTCACAAAACCGAAAACGTTACCCACTTTATTAGTCTTTCTGGCAATGTATGAATCAACCAGACTACCATAGCCAGCCACCGCTTCCGCCAACCATTCCTTCCGACACCCATTAGGCAGAACGAAACCAAACCTTCTTCCTCCATCCCTCCAACAGTGGTCCTATGTTCCTTCCTCTTTCGCTCACGTCCGCCAACCTGAGTCCAACCTTCTTCATCATCATCAACTTTGCTTCGTACCACCGTTTCTTCGTCTACTCTTCTCTCCATAATGCACTAGACACCTGTCCACCAATAGAAGAACTCGTTCCACTGATAACAGCACCCGAAGGATACGATCACCGGAGGGGATGGGAAAACCCTAACAACCCACCGATGAGATCACTACCCGCTTGATGAACCAATGAACACAGGAATGCTATAAGTGTAGGTGAATAGCGACAAAAGAAGAACCGGAATTCCGATGAACGTACAAGATGTACGCCGCCGGAAAACAACGCCGACGGATCAGTGTGAAATGAAAACTTGTTATTTTTCGTCCCTTTTATTTATTTCGAATTATATGTTATTCATAAAATCGGTCTCCACCGACTTTATTTTCTCGTCCCTTTCCCCGAGATCACTTTTGCTCCAATTAAAATAATTTGCGCACAATGAAGTCGGTTTTTCACCGACTTTTACTCTGTCCCCCTTTATGAATTAATAAGTAAATCATATTTGATTTTACATAACTACAATTCAGCCCGTCAACTTATGTATAACTCTACCTCAGTCCCTGAACTTTATTAATTAAGGTGCTGTTTGGTTCGTCTGTTTCATTTGGTACTGAATGAATAAGCTGTCTGTATGGTAAAGAAGTGCTGAACAAGTAAGGTGTTGAATCATTATGTGCTGTTTGTTTGGACATCTAAATGACTGTATAAAATAAACTCAAACCATAGTCACATGATTTGAATAGAATCAAAGATGTACTGGCAATTCTTATGCTAACTATTTCTATTCTTATGCCAACTAATTCTTATGAATAGAATCAAAGATGTACTAGAATAAAAAACAAGTAACTGATGTAATTTATCCAAAATACCAAAACAAACAGGAAGTGAATTTCCAAAACATACTAGAGATACTTGTTGATACATGGTTCCTGATCGTCATGTGAAGTATCGAGAACAAGACGGAATGTGCAAGTTTAGGTCTGGCCGAACCTTGGCCGAACTCCAGGTTCGGAGCCGCCGAAGCTTGGCCGAACCTGAGGTTCGGCCAGTCGTGTTTTCAGCCTATAAATATGTTTGTCTTGTATAGATTTAGGAGCTTCCGTGTTATAACTTTCTCTGAGTGTACTTTGTGGTCTCTGTGGTTAATACAAGTCTCAGTTGTATTTACTCTCTGTGTTTTACTCGTTTACATTTATTTCTATACGACTAAGTAGAAGATTCTCACGCTCACGCACTTTCAAGTGGTATCAGAGCATTAGGTTTACTCTACTAGTCGGAGATTAGTGTTTTTCGAGTTATCGAGTTCAAATTCACGTTTTTGAGTTTCAAAATTCGTTTATCATCTTCATTTCTCAAATTTATCGTTCAAAACATCATGATTCACGTCAAATATGTATGTGGTTGCTCATTTTCAGTTGATTGAGTGTTTACAGCTCGAGAGGTGTCGATTTCAGTGAGTTTTTCCAATTTTTTCCGAAATTTCACGTTCGGCCGAACTCCTCGTTCGGCGTAACTGCTCCGCACTTCAGGTTCGGAGTACGCTCGGTCTAACTACTCCGAACGCTAGGTTTGGAGTTCGTTCGGAATTTGTTCGGTGAGTATTCGGACCATATTGTTCGTTCGGTGTGTGTTCGGACTAGATTCGGAGGAGTTCGAAGTTAACGGGATTCGGTGAGAGATCGGAGAGAGTTCGGACCACGTTCGGAGGGTATATTAGGTTCGGACGAGGTTCGGAGTGAACAGTAACCAGTTTTTCGAAAATGAGTGCATCACAAGCTAGTTCTATGATACCTATCTTGGTAAAATGGGAAGACTATAATAAATGGAAAGTTGAGTTTGAGGTTTACATCAACGAACATTTTGAAGAATTCTGGAAAGTAGTTGCTAAGCAATTTGCATGGCCAACTTTTGTTGATGGCTATGTCAAACTTCATCAACATCTTTCTTTATCTGAACGAGAGTACATAAATACTGAACACCAAGCCAGAGATATTATTAAGTCTGATCTTTCTGAAGAGTTATTTCTTGAACTCACAGTGGGTTGTACTGCTAAGGATAAATGGAATGATTTGCAAGAAAAAGGTAAGATATATGCAATCATTCAGACTATGAAGGATAATTCATATTCTACTGATTCTAAATCTTATGATTCTGCATCGAGTGGTTTGGAATCAGGAAGTGATAAATTGTCAGACAAAAAGGATTGTGATGGTGTTTTCAAGACTAAACAACGTGATGGTAATATCACTGATTCTGATTCTGATTCTGAAACAAGCCCTGGTGTTATATATGACAAAGGGGATGAAAGTGACATAGAAGAAGTTCAGAATGGAAGTTTGTTAGTATGTTCAATGTGTGCAAATCTTACTAAGATTAACAAGAATTTGATAAAAGAAAAGGATAAATTGTTGGTTGAATGTGAAAACGCAAAAGCTGAAGCTAAAGATGTTGCTGCAGATTTTGAAGCATTGTTCAACAAGGCTTATCCTGTGCAACAGAAGTATGAAAAGGCTAATACTCTTGTGATTGAATCAGCAGTTACAATTGAAAAACTTCAGCACAAGATTTCTATGCTTCAAGATGAAAATGTTCTTTATCGCGACAAGAATGAAGTGTTGACAAAAGATATTGAGATTTACAAAAAGAAAAGCGAAATTGTGCTTGAAGAATTATTTGCTGAATGTGACATTCGTAAAGTGCAGATTTATGAATATGATGAGCTTAACGCAAAGTTTATTCAGTCACAAAAGGAAGTGTTTGATGCTCAACAGAAAATCAATGATTTGAAGTTAGAAATTTTGGAGTTAAAAAGGCAAGTGAAGAATTGTAATTTGTCACCAACATTGTTAAATTTCTTATATAAACAGGATCAGGGTGAAGATAGTTCTAAGAAAAATGATATTCACATGGTTCCTCAACCGGTGGATTTATCTGCAGTTACATCTGCTTCACTTGATCCTAAGGATGATTTGCATGATTATTCTAAGTTTGCCACTCCACCTAAGAAGCACAAGTCTAAGTCTAAGAAGAAAGCAAAACCATTGGGTGAAGCTCCGAAGTTTACTTCAAAGTTTGTTCTTCTGGAAAATGAACAAATTTTTAATAAAATTGTTTCAAGTACTTCTTCTGCAACTGATGAAGGAAAAGTGTGGATTGCAAAGAATAAACTGAAGGATATCAAGGAAAAATTCACTAGAGAAGCTAAAGGGAGAGATGCTTCTGGTTCTTCGTCTGTATTTACAAAGAGTTCTGGATTCAAGTATAAAGGTTTGGGTTATGAAGTCAAGGATGTATTAGTGCAACAGACAACAAAGAAACCAAAGAAAGTTGTTGTTCCGCATGTTCCTCGACTTCAGCAACAATCAAAGAAAGAATTTGTTCAGACTCAGCAGAAGCAAGCTCCTCAGAAGAAGCCGAATAGTTCTAGATCAAGAAATCGATGTTATCATTCTGGAGGTTCATCTTACCACAAAGATCTCCTCGGTATGATTCATCTGACAATTTCTTTGATTCATTTGCTTCTGAACATTCTTTTGGTTACTATGATTCTCCTGCTACGAATCATAGTTGGAAACCAAATACTGTTTCCAAGTTCTTTTCAAAATTTCGTGAAAGAATTTGCTATGCATGTCGTCGACCTGGACATATGGCTGCAAATTGTCCGACGACTGCATATGTTCACAAAAATGCAAAATATGTGGATAATAATGGTAAAATTTTTGATGAACCATGGTTTTCTAAATCTAAAACAACTAGTAAGTCGTTTTCGTCAAAGACGCCAATTGAAACATTTTCAGGTTCTGATCAAACATTAAAATCTTCAATGCAATGGAAACCGAAAGTTGTTTCCAAGGCCAACAGTGACTATGTGGAAGACACCGGGCGACCCGATATTGTTAAATCGGGTCGATCCCAAAGCATTTGATGTTTTATTTGATGTCTAGCAGGTATTTCAGGAAGATCTTTCGGTGATTGGACAATTGCTGATTGTGAAATATCTGTTTTAATTAATCTGAATTTCCAAATCATTTTTGTTTTCACAAAGCTAAACTGCAAAGTCTTCGTGTTGGTTGATCAATTTTTCGTTTGTTTTCCACTCCATCTCATTCTGAGGGGGAGTTTGTTTTTGCAAAAATACAAAAATAGTGTGTTGTTTTTCAAATCGTAAAAATGAAAATCTATAAATAGAATTGTCATTTTTAGGGGGAGAAATTTGAAAAAGACAAAAATATTGAAAAATGCAAAAAGCCAAAAACATTGAAAAATGAGAAATTGTATCTGACATGAATGGGAAATGATGGTACATTGGCTGACATTGTCTGACTCATGGATAAAATAGATGAAAAAGCCATAAGACCATTTGATCGATGTGCAAGGTAGGCTCGGCAAATCAGAAAATATACAAATGTGATATACACTAAATCTGATGCTTGACCTAGTGGACAACATCTTGATGCATATCTCATGATATATCAAGAAAAAGATATGTGAAAAATAAAATGAGAAGTCACTGTGTATACATGTGTTCATTTTGCAAAGATTTAAACTTGTTTGATTTTCTTTATTTTGTCAAACGATCGGACTTTCTCTGCGTGTCGAAAGACCGACCTGATTGTTGTTCGTTTGACGTTCTGCTTTATTTTCTTTGGTGTTTCGTATAACTCATCGGGCTTTCTCTGCGTGTACGGAAGTACCGACCTGATTGTTGTTGAGTTATACAATTTCAACTTGTTTTATTTTCTTATTTTGTTAAATCCGAGGCCTTATCTGCGTAACGAAAGATCGACCTTAAGGTAGACGATTTAACGTTCTTATTTCTTTTTGCATGGAACACAGTTGACTATTTCATGGTTACAATCATTGTGTGATTAAAATCACAAATGAAGTCACAAAATGTGATAAGCAAAGCATATCTGAGTATGTCTGATAGTGTGGAGTACATTGGTCAATGCAAATTTAATACATACATTAACATATCCAGATGTTATGAGTATGATTGTGCCAGAGTTTAAAGTTGGACAAAGTATATCTGCAATCGGCATGGCTTATGTGCTACAATAATCGAAATTGAAGTGTAGTTCAGCATGTTATAACCAATATGATCCCAAGTTGTGATCTTTCTCACAAAAGACAAAAATAGTGTCTGTTTCTGTATGGCATTTACTTTCTTATCAGAAAATTCCAAAAAGATTTTAGGTGTGTTTTGATATAAAGTTTCTAAAAGTCAAAAAGATTTTGTTTCTGATTTGTTTTCGATTGATCAACACGAATTACGAATTCATTTTCAAAATCAAGATATCTTGGAGTCTCGAAGAGACGTTTTGCGCCAAGATTATTTATGTTGGCAGGTTTCTAAGTGGAAAAAGAACATCACAACTTTAAGTCTTCTGAAGGTTGTTGATAAAGAGACTACACACGTTGCAATATCAAGTATTCAAAATTGAACTCATCGTCTAGATCGAGGAGGAGTTTGATTGAAGATATAAGATACAAGTTTTATTAAGAGGAGATGATACTGCACATGCCGAGGGGGAGTTTGTTGATACATGGTTCCTGATCGTCATGTGAAGTATCGAGAACAAGACGGAATGTGCAAGTTTAGGTCTGGCCGAACCTTGGCCGAACTCCAGGTTCGGAGCCGCCGAAGCTTGGCCGAACCTGAGGTTCGACCAGTCGTGTTTTCAGCCTATAAATATGTTTGTCTTGTATAGATTTAGGAGCTTCCGTGTTATAACTTTCTCTGAGTGTACTTTGTGGTCTCTGTGGTTAATACAAGTCTCAGTTGTATTTACTCTCTGTGTTTTACTCGTTTACATTGAATTCTATACGACTAAGTAGAAGATTCTCACGCTCACGCACTTTCAATACTACTAAATTTCCAAAACAAAATGTACCAAATTACTCCACCCTGTACGATGTCTTCCCCATATCCAAGAACAATAAAATCATCCTCATCCTCCTCCGCAACAGCCTCAGCTGGTCTTCTTTTAAAACACCATCAGGGATGATCGTCGACTATAATACCGGAGTAGAAGATTGAAATAAAAGTATCCAAATTCGTAGGGGAAGCAGCGAACCATGTAACTATGATTCAAACCATCATATAGTATCCAAATAATCTACACAGATCAAAAAAAAAAACAGCCCTTAAGTACTGTTCTGAGGTCACCTATCTAACATTCTAACCCTAATTCATCAACTACCTATCAATATTTGGATCAAGCATGATCAAAAAGTTAGCAAGTCATTACAATCATCATTTAAGCAAGTCCACAACAATCAATCAACAGGCATACATATATCACTAACCTGATTTGCATTAGAGCTGCCATTCGGATCTAGTTTCTTAACTAATTTACACCTCAAAAACGATAAAAAACCAAACTCTTCGATCCACGAAACAAGAAATTTACAGAAACCGTAACTTTAACATGTCGAAACAAGGTATTCAAGAGCATACCCAAGTATTCAAGAGCATACCTAACTTTAATAGTTGATGAAATTCTATCATCGTGAAAACCTAAGTTTTCGTTAACATCATCTCAATCAACTGCGAATTCTCGATCAGAGAGGAACTTAGGTCAAAAGGTTGATGCTTTGCTTACAAAATCAGTAACTGGTGATGCGAATCGAACAGAATGAATGGGAGAAATCGGAAATCTATGAACAGAATGACCATCGGAGGAGGAGGATGGACCGAGTGAGGAGGCGGAGGGCAGCGGCATGGAGGCGGAGGGCAGCGGCGTGGAGGCGGAGGCAGGGTGGGAGCGGAGCCTCTGTTTGGACGATAGCGAGAGGAGAGAAAGGGGGAATGAACGTCCCGTTCTTTTTTTTCTTTTTAACATTGGCTGAATGATTAAGGAGGTTTTTTTTTTGCTGAAGCATTAAGTTAAAATTGTCTTACCGATTAAGACTTTTTTGTCTCAACCAAACAGTCTTTCCGATTAGGACATTTTTCAAAAAGACATTTTCTCCATTAAGAAGCTATATAGTTCCAACCAAACAGCCCCTAACTCTTTAAACCCTTGATCTTTAATGTAATGTATACCATCCCTCTGACTCGCATATCAACCTACAACCAAATATATTTGGAAAAATGTATTTCAATAATACAAGTTTTACCTTGTTAGCGGATAATAATACGAGTTTTGAAATTTCCTCACAATAATACGAGTTTTGTGGGTATTGGATTCTAATGATACACCGTTAGTTTTTTACTAACGGTGTTAGTCTGTTGCCTACATGGCACCTAACGTGGACTGTTTTCCTCCTACATGACACCTGATGTGGCACCTTCCATGTAGGCAACATACTAACACCGTTAGTAAAAAACTAACGGTGTATCATTAGAATCCAACACCCACAAAACTCGTATTATTGTGAGGAAATTTCAAAACTTGTATTATTATCCGCCAACAAGGTAAAACTTGTATTATTAAAATCCATTTTTCCAATATATTTAAACAATTTTAAGCACATTGATATAATTAAATTCACGACTCAAATAATCATCTAAACTCACACCAAAGTATACAAAAAATAACTCAACACACAATTAAGACTAAAAAACTATAAAATATATAAAAACCAAATAAAACGACTCAGAACCGACTCAAATATTACACAATTTACAAGGGAAATATAGATGTGTTTTGCACACATCCGACACACATGTTCATCCCTTAGAGATAGGTTGCAAACATCACTTGTAAAACATTATGCATTTTTATGTTGAAAGAGTGAACATTTTATCGAAATCATAGTGTTCATATGTTATATATTTTTTTATGTTAATATACAATTTAATCTCTAAGTAATACCCTATGATTTTCTAATCATCATACAACAATCTTTTGCTGATTTAATCATGTGTAACAACCTTTAGATTATAGGACTTTACATAAGGAATGGATATCATTTCAGCTTATGAAAGAACACACCATCACCAACAACATCTCATACACGTCACAAACTCGAACCACCAGTTTCAACCGTGTCCAGGACTAGAAACTTTTCTCACTAATTGAGGCGAAGTTTAAAAAATACAAAGGTTAATCACTCTCAAGCTGCTCATGATGATGTGAAGTGCAAAATGTACCACCAAAGTCTTACATGACGATCATAAACCATGCCATGCTTGCGGATGCGTGCAAGTTAAGGTATTTCACACCCTTTAGAGTCTACAGTTTTGTTCACCTTATATTCAAAAATACAAAGGTGACTCACAAGTGACGCGTGACGATATAGCTATGCGACGTGTAAAGTGCACAGTTAAAGCGTCATATTGCATTCTAGCCATGTGCGTGCGTGTGTGCTTTGCACCTTTTAGGGTCTCTTCTTTGCCATGTGCGTGTGTGTGTGTTTTGCCCCTTTTAGGGTCAATTCTTGTGTTTACCTTAAAGAAAATAATACATACATGGAGCTCTCATATATACCACTCCAAATATCCACATACCATGATACGGACACTCCACCCTAACACATGACCCACGACCCATGACCCAGTCAACCTGACTTTTGCTTCATTTAGGCTCACGTTTTATTATTGTTTATTTTAATATTTTAGTATTTGGTTTAATTAAGAGAGTAGGTGGTTGATTAACCCATGATCTGGTTCCATGCATGCATGGTTCTGTTCTGCTTAGCTTATTTGTAAGCCTAGTTAAAGGGCTCATTATCATGAATGAATTAGGAAGAATTTAGCAAGCAACTTGTTTCTTTAATTTACGTATTCTACTTTGATTTCGTTATTTGGAGATCGCCAATCTTAAACTTGACTCTATCATACCACCAATGTATGGTCAAATTCCATCTTTTTTATTTTAATTTCTCCGCTTTCACATTTTCAACACGAACTGGAACAAATATATTCAGAAAAAATCAACATTATTGCATGGAGAATATTGTTGGATAGACTTCCTACGAGGGTTAATTTGTGTAACAAAGGTTTGGAAATTCGCTCTCTTTTTACCCTCGGTGTTTGTTGGAGATAGAAAGTGACGACCATATTTTTTTGGAACATCTCTTATGGAGGAAAGAGTTTAGAAAAAAGTGTTGATTTGGTTGGAGTTACCCATTGCTTTTTTATTTGTTGAGCATTCTTTATTTCTTTTTTTCAGGGAACCAAATAATATTAGAAGGGCTACGCATCTCAGTTGTGTTAGCTCTTAACTCAAATAGTTTATAGATACAAAATGTAGAGCTTTAAAGGTGAGTGGAGAAAATTAATATCTTATCTTAAACTCTTTACAATAAACTTATTCACTATAAAATTAATAAACTTTCATACTCCTTTTTACCTTTTATTTTAAGATATTTAAGAATAATACCTCCTTATATATGGTGTGTCCTACATGGCAGGAAGGAGCATGGAAATTTCCTAAATGTTATGGTGATGTGGAATTTTATCAAGCACTAATGAACTATATCTAGTATTTGTATTTTAGATGTGTTTAACTACGTTTTCTGTTACTTTGTTAAAACTGAATTAATATACACAATGAAATATATCACTAGAAATTCTTAAGCAAACAAAATACTTTATGGTCCTTTCGCTAAAATATACTAAATACTTACGTTTTATATTGAAGTAAGTATATAGTTAGAATTCGATCTCGCTACTCAAATAGTTAAAAGATAACAAAACATAGAATATCATATAGAAAAGTGAGTATAGAAAATTGATATCTTTGGACATATGTACTTTTTTGTAGCAATGTAAGTATATGGTTCAAAATCAATCTCGCCATCAAATATATTAAATTGATTCATATGATTTAAAGATCACAAAATATAGAAAATAATAAAATTAAAAAAGTGAGTGTAGAAAGTTAATATATTTGGAGATATACATGTTTCATAGTGATGTAAGTATATATATGGTTAGAAATTGATCTTTCTACTCAAAAAGATATTAAACTCAAATGGTTTAAGATAAAAAAAACATAGAAAATCATATAAAAAAGCAAGTGTGTCGAAAATTAATATATCTTTTGATCGAAATATGTACGTTATATAGTAGTGTAAGTATATGGATAGAAATTGATCTTGCCACTCAAAAAGATATTAAACTCAAATAGTTTCAAAATAACAAAACACTGAAAATCATATAAAAAAGTGAGTGTAGAAAATTAATATCTTTGAACACTTTAAAATCAAGATTGACTTTAAAAATATTTAAAAAATTGTTAATTCTTTTCCTTTCGTGATTTCCCACAAGTATACCTTTCTAATATGTCTATGTGAATTAGTGGGCGTATGAAGAACCGTAGAAAAGGGTTTATAAGAAGCCAATTAAAAAGTAACATTATTATCATATCATGGTGCACCATGATTCAGTGAATTTTCTTATCTTAAGTCTATTGTTTGAAAAGTATATTAAAGGGCTTTTGATAGAGCTTATGAAAGAGTAGCACTAGAATCATACTACATCTTCCTTTCTAAAAGTAAATATTGAGTTTAATGTATATTTAAAATATGGTTAAAAGAGAAATTTAAACTTTAATTAGGACCTAAATGGTTTTGCACAAGGCCTTCGGGTATGGGTACCAGGTCATTTAGGCCTGATGCACTTATTCTTCTCACGTGTATTAATAATTGTCTATATTCACAACTTGAGCATCTGAAATCTAGGTCACATGAAATATGATCGAGGGCAGATCCAAGATTTTTTTTATTGGGTCCACTTATTATTTGGTGGTCGGAATTATAAAAACTAAATGTCAATATATTTGGTTTAGTCGGGTCAGGTAAGGTTGAACAACACAATCAGACAAGTTAGACAAGTTTTATGGGCATCGGCACAATTCCATTTCTATATAAGTACATAATGTTTCGTAAACTGACAATAGGTATATGTAGTTCAGTTGGTTCTTTCTAAACCTTGCATGCTACAGATGATTCGTACATAATGATTCGTAAATTGACAATAGGTACATAGTGATTCGTAAATTGTGTTTATATTGTTTTTAAAAAAGGAAAACTGGCGATAGCAAGGATCAAACTGGGTACCTGAAGGTTAAAAGACATGCAAAGAACCATTTGAACTAGAGAAGAATGTGTTACCAAGATTCGCTCATATAGCTATGTGTGGATTCACTCCTACTTTTTTATATATAATTCTAAAAAAGTTCGAAACCCATTGGGTTCCCCTGAACCCGATCATCCTTACTAGATCCATCATATGACAATTGTTTGCTGATAATCTTGTGAGTTTGGTTTAAAAGTGACCACGAGGTTGTTTTTGACAACAGTTTACATTACTCACAAACCGATAATTATCACTAATATTTAATGGAGGTTAACACATACCAGACTTGACCAAGTTTCAACGGGTGACTTGGATTTAGACTTTGATCATATGTTCGGACCATAAGGTGTCTTATATAATTTAGGGCATGGTTAGGTCGTCTTCATTCACGGACTGTTTGCATATTCACACCTATGATACATGTGAGTTTCACGACCCCTTTTTATTGTTTTCATTTGGTGAAGAATACATATTTTTTCAATTACATTTCCACATGGATACATATTACTTAGTGAAGTGATACATGCCTATTGTTAAAACACGTACGGATCGTTTCCAGGTTAGAAATCAATACGAGACGAAGAGTTTATCATTAATATGTGTCGAATGCTTACAAACTGAATGAGTATACATCGATTAAGCTCTAGATGAGGTTGGACAAAACATCCCATCTCAACACAGATCTCTAAGCACAAAATGAACAAAAATCTAAGTTGTTTAACTAGGTGACAACTGCCCGACGAACCAGCCAAGAAACGAATCGTTGATTCGTTGCTCATGAACCTTTGGTTTGTGGCCTGGTTCGTTGGCATTCTAGCACAAGGCCTGGTTCGTTGGCATTCTAGCACAACATACATTCACCCTATTCATTCTATTCGTACAGTAAAGGCCACACATGATTATTGCTCTAACAGATTCTCCCTTGGACGCTATTGTCGAATGCAGGTCTTGATCTTCTAGCAGTCTCCAGTCAGTCAGCTGCAGGCGCCTCTATCTTTAGCAAGCTCTCCTTGAACTGAATTTCAGGTATGCAGGAACCAGTTCGTAATCTCGTACGATCACCA
>JBCNJP010000012.1:13104741-13133741 GCA_039602395.1 Deinandra increscens subsp. villosa | reverse complement strand
AATTTTGTCGGAGTTAGGTTCCTAGCTGTAGACATGTAGTAACTGGAAGGGGAAAGGCACCGGTAGCCGGAGATCTATCTAGGCAGGCATTGCGTATAAAACCTGATCAGGCGTGTGGACCGGGATGCTACCTAGAAGTCTTTGGTGAGAGTGTTGGAACCTATTAGGCCAAAGCATATCAATTACTGCTACGGATCCCAACTAACTCTAATTAGTCAACGGTTATAGTTTCACGATCAAGAAACGAGGGCCATTCCATTATATTTTACTAGAACAACATGATTTATTCTCTATCACTTATTTAAAACCTCATGATTTTTGAATTCACATGGTTTGTAACAATATTCCCCTTCATAATCCAAAATCAATTATCAACCATGCCTTATCTATTATTTCATGAACATTCCTTCTCTTCAGAATGTCGATTCACTTCAATGGACAACGCAAGTACAACTCAAGCCGCAAGATAGTCTCGCTGATTGCCAAACAAATGGCAAAGGTCGTCCCAAATATGGTACTCCAACTTCATCAAAACCTAACTGCTAATCCTACCCATCATGGTGTTACCACCACTTGCTCCTTTAAACACTTCAGCTCTTGTAACCCTCTCAAATTCACTGGATCTGAAGGACCTACCAGTCTACTTCAGTGGTTCGAGGGTATGGAGAATACCTTCACTCATAGCGATTGTCCCGAGAATTTAAAAGTCCGCCATGCTACCAGTTCTCTAACCAAGAAAGCACTTACCTGGTGGAACGGCGAGAAACGACTTCGTGATTCTGAAAACGCTCTAGCTTTGCTTTGGAATCAACTCAAGGATATAATGAAGGAAGAATACTACCCACGTAGTGAGATAGAAAATTTCGAAGATGAATTTCACGATCTAGAACAAGAAAGTGGAGAAAGCCAAGCCTATATTGATCGTTTCCAAGAACTAAAGCTCATGTTGCCTGATTCGGTCCTCTCTACACAACGGTGCATTGAAAAATACATCGGTGGTCTGCCTATGCTCATCCAAGACGCTGTATGGGGAAGCAATTCTACAACACTCGACGATGCTATGCGTCTCGGAAAAGGTGGACTGATAATCATGTTAGAAAAGGCAATTTGACCCGGAAAGGACACAAGAAAGAAGTTAAAACCAAAAAGGCGGGAGTTGAGAAAGAGATTCATGCTGAGTCTTGTTTCCAATCTACTCATCAGGTGAGTAATCTCTGCCTTTTTTCTCATTTTCACTTTGGGGTGTAACATGTATCCTATATCGATAAGCTTTCCAATGGTTCTCAATTGCAAATGCGTATGTGCTCTGTGAATGAATTATGTGTTATATAATGTGTGGTAGGAATTGCAAATAGGTGGATTTCAAGGGATTTCAACAGGTTTTTAATAGGTTATCTAGTTGCCAAATATACTGATATGTTATGTTTCCCATTATTCTGACATATGTAAATATATATATATATATATATATATATATATATATATATATATATATATATATATATATATACTTAAACCAGGATTGCTCACCAACTACTTTTGTAGTTGACACTTGATTTTATACATGTTGCAGGAATTGATACTTGAGCTATGTTGTGATCACGCTAAGATTGCTGGACCTAGATTAAATACTTAAAATCAGTTTGATATGTATTACTACATGTTTAATATTCTTGTACAATATCTTAAATTGATTAATAAAAAGGGCATGTTTAAGTATTAAAACTTATTTTAGTTGTCATGTGCATCTGGACAATCATTGCGCCCCGATATATTCCGCCGTCGGTTGGGGTGTGACAGACATAGCCCTAAAAATTGACGAGGGAGATTATTCTGGAGTATAATATGGAAATGCTCCTTATAGACATTCTCAAACAAAATTTTAAGACTCTTAAAGAAACCATGTTAGAAAGGGATGAGGTCACAAAAAAGCTGTTGTAGATGCCTAAGAGTGCCTCAAAGAAACCACACAAGAAAGGGATGAGGTCACAAAACTGACCTCGAACAGATGCAAGATGTCTCAATGATGCTCAAGGCCCTTGATGTATCTGTTGTTTTGAAATTGTCGTTTTTAACAATATATCAGTAGCTTCTATATTTTGTAATCTTTAATTTAACACAACTCATCTCTTATCATCTTCCTTACATCACATACAAACAAACATTAAAAAATGTAAAAGTTCCACAATCACGTCAACACATTAATAGACACACAAGAACATTAATAAAATTACGCAAGAATATTAATAAAATTACCCAAGTTTTGTTACATAATAACGCAAAGTTTTTATTTAATCACACAACAATGTTCAACTTAACTTAAAGTTATTGTTACATGACATAACACAAACTTATTCATGAAACTATACCTACAAAATCACATTTTAAAACACGCAAATGCATTTCTTAATCACGCAAAAGAAAACACAAGTTATCAAAATATACACAACTTAAAAAACAAAGGTTAGGAACATATGAAAATAACGCAAGTATGTCAAAAAATCAAGCAAGCTATGATTTTTAAACAACACAAATGTATTTCTTAATCACGCATCAAACTCCGGCATCACATTACTTTCCTCCTAGATTACGAAAACATTAAGAATAATGCAAATAGAAATTGAAATAATGCAAGCTTTATTTTTTTAAACACGAAACTCCAACCTCGGAATCATATAGCACGCATACATAAAAACAAGAACATTCACGCAAAAAAAAAAAACAAAAAAAAAAACAAACAAACAAATAGATATCTACTGACTTACATCTGCCACGATCTCGTTAAAGGTATCGAAAATTACCTTTCGGTAATTGATAATTCAAATTAAATGACTTCTACTAGACTCAACTTAGAGAAAATAAACTATTTTAAAAAACAACCTCACAGTTTGTAAGGTTGGTCACTTTATATCCAAACTCACAAGATTATCTAACAGTAAAACTGTTGTCATATGAAGGATCTAGTAAGGATCATCGGGTTCACGGGAACCCAATGAATTTTGAATTTTGAATTTATAGTAGAATTATATATAAAAAGTAGGAGTGAGTCCACACATAGCTATAGGAGCGAATTGGTAACACATTCTTCCCTAGTTCAAATGGTTCTTTGCATGTCTTTTAACCTTCAGTTACCCGGTCGATCCTTGCTACCGTCGTTTTTAATTCCCATTTTACAAAATAAACACAATTTGTGCTACTTTAAAAATGTAAAGGCTATGGTTTGAACCCGGTTATGTAGCCTGCATGGTTAGGGAGAACCAACTGAACTACATATACCTATTCTCAATTTACGAATCATTATGTACTTATATAGAAATGGAATTGTGTCGATGCCCATAAAACTTGTCTAACTTGTCTAATCGTGCAGATCAATCTTACCTGACCCACTAAACCAAATATTTTGACATTTAGTTGTAAGAATACCGACAACCAAAAAATAAATAAACCCAATTAAAAAAAATCATGCATCCGCCCCTGATCATATGACCTAGATTTCAGATGTTCAAGTTGTGAATATAGACAATTATAAATACACATGATAAGAATAAGTACATCAGGACTAAATGACCTGGTACCCATACGAAGGCTTTGGGCAAATTATGAAACACGCCGAACGCTTCGTTGGTGGCGTTACCAAGGTTATGGTCTGATCATGCACCCCTCGTGTTCAAGGCGTCCGTTGCCGACTTTGGACGACCCCTTTTCGCTTCTTTTCCCCTTGGCTCAAGGTGGAGGGTATTGAGAAGGTGGTTATGGAAGGAATTAGTGGGCTGAGCAATGTGGGGTGTCGGATGTTTGTCTGTTATCCAAACTAAAGGCGATTAAAGTTAAGCTGAAAGAGTGGCAAGGGGGTTGCTTTCGGAGAGAGATAAGAAGAGGCAGTTGCTTGAATCTGAGTGTAACTGGTTGGATTCGATTAGCGAAATGGTGGCTATATCGGAATCAGAGGCGGATTTATGGGCTGAAAATAAGAAAGAGCTTGCTGTGTTTGAAAGTTTGAAGTTGGAGGAGATCAAGATTAAAGCGAGGTCGAGGTGGTGTGTGGATGGAGATGAGAACTCAGCCTATTTTCACGGTTTGTTGTGACAGAATTTGGCTGCAGGGGGAATCAGTGGGTTGTTGGTGAATGGCGCTTGGATGGAGGATCCGGGTAGAATTAAAAAGGAGGCTTGGAGGTGGTTCCAGGATCGATTCAAAGGGGCTAAGGGGGATCGTCCTTCGATGAGATGTGATGGTATCAAAAAGCTATCCGAGGAGGATGGAAATTTGCTCACTGCCCTCTTTACGAGAGAGGAAATTAAAGGAGGCCGTATGGATGTGTGGAAGTGATAAAACTCCTGGCCCGGATGGATTTAGCTTCGGGTTTTTTAAACGGTTTTGGGGTATCTTCGAGGGGGATTTCTTTAATATCTTGACGCGTTTCCATGAGGTGGGGCAGATTAGCAAAGGTTGGGGGTCGTCCTTTATTCATCTTATTCCTAAGGTTAGAGATCCCCTCTCTTTCAATGATTATAGGCCTTTTAGTCTCGTGGGTTGTGTGCCCAAGGTGATATCTAAAGTTTTGGCAAACTGTATGAAAATGGTGGTTGGAAAGTTGGTTTCGGAAAATCAGATGGCTTTCATAGCTAAAAGAAACATTATTGACAGCCCTTTGATTGTGTACAAGATTATGCCGTGGTGCTTAAAGATGAAATGGGAGTGTCTGCTTTTCAAAATTGATTTCGAGAAGGCATACGATTCTATTGATTTGGGATTTCTTACTGTGCATTCTCTCCCAAATGAACTTTCCCCATAAATGGTGCGAATGGGTTAAAGGGTGCCTGGTTTCTTCGAGAGCCTCGGTGTTAGTTAATGGCTCTCCGACTCTCGAGTTTTAGTCTCCCGCTTTATTACTTCTCCTTGTTGAAAGCCCCGGTTAAGGTGATTAAGAGATTGGATAATATTCGCTTCAATTTCCTTTGGGGGGGCTATCCGGGGAAGAGAAGATTCATTGGGTCAAACGGGAGGATGTGTGTCGGCCGATTAAGGAGGGGGGCCTTGGCTTGGTTCCCTTGGAGATCAAGAACTTGGCTTGCATGGCTAAATGGTTGTGGAGATACAAAGTGGAGGGTGAGTTTTTGTGGAGAAAGGTGGTTGATGGTTTTCATAAAAGGGGAATAGTGCATAATTTGGTTCCGAAAAAAAGGGAGCTCGGGTATTTGGGCTATTGTGGCCAAGGTTGAGAATTGGGTTCTAAAAAAGGAGGTACGACTCGATGCTTTTATGGTTTTCGAGGATGGCGCTTGGAGATGGAAGGGGGATTCCTCCGGGTCGTTTAGTGTGAAGAGGGTGAGGAATTTATTGATGGGGATGTCGATGGTGGAGGGGGGTGAGTCAGTTGTGTGGTCGAAGTTGGTCCCCCTGAAGATGAATATCCATTTTGGAGAGCGGTGAGAGGGCGGATGCCGACGAGGTTGGGGTTAGCTAAAAGAGGTGTTCATGTTGGGTTGGTTCTGTCCTCTGTGCATGGAAGTGGAGGAGTCGGAGTTACACCTCTTCACGGGTTGTTGCTGGGCTGTGATGCTTTGGACCATTATTTGGCAATGGTGCAAGAAGGAACAGTTTCCAATTTTCGAAGTTAAAGACCTTCATGTGGATATTACGGATGGGAGAGAGGTTAAGGATATAAGTGTGTTTTGTTGGATGTCATATTTAAGGCGGTGGTTTGGGTGCTGTGAAGGTCTAGAAATGATGCGGGTTTCAATGGTAGGAGGCCTATGATGCAATGGATGGTTGCGGATGTGAAGTCAATTAGTTTTTTTTGGATAAAATCTAAAGCTAAGAATTGTAATATGGAGTGGAAAGATTGGGTTTTTGATGGGGCTTGTGTAATTATGTTGTTGTAGGGCCGGTTTAGCGTTTTGCTGCCCGGTTTCCCGTTTCTTAATGAAGTTGCCGTTTTCAAAAAAAAAAAAAAACCTATTGTCAATTTACGAATCATTAATGTTTAAATTTCTCTTTTCTCCATATTTTAAATATACATTAAACACCACATTTACTTTCAGAAAGGAAGATGTAGTATGATTCTAGTTCTACTCTATCATAGGCTTCATCAAAACTCAAAAGCCCCTAAATATACTTTTCAACCAAGCATGCAATATAAATAATTGATCTAAGATAAGAACATTCACTCAATCATGGTGCACCATGATACGATAATAATGTTACTCTTTAATTGGCTTCCTGTAAACCCTTTTCTACAGTTCTTCATATGCCCACTAATTCACATAGACATATTAAAAAGGTATCCTCGAAAGGGCAAAGATAGAACAAATTTTTTAGTATTTTTATAGTCATCTTGATTTTAAAGTGTTCAAAGATATTAATTTTCTACACTCACTTTTTTATATGATTTTCTATGTTTTGTTATCTTAAACCATTTGAGTGGCAAGATCAATTTCTAACCATATACTTATATCACTATGAAACATATATATCTCTAAAGATATTAACTTTCTACACTCACTTTTTTAATTTTATGATTTTCTATATTTTGTGATCTTTAAACCATATGAATGAGTTTAATATATTTGAGTGGCGAGATTGATTTTTAACCAATACTTAGATTGCTACAAAAAGTACATATGTCCAAAGATATCAATTTTCTATACTCACTTTTCTATATGATATTCTATGTTTTGTAATCTTTGAACTATTTGAGTGCCGAGATCGATTTCTAACTATATACTTACTTCACTATAAAACGCAAGTATTAGTATATTTTACCAAAGGATTATAAAGCATTTTGTTTTCTTAAAAATTTCTAGTAATATATTTCATTTTATATAGGAAAAATTGTATGAAATAATCTAAACTTTTCCCTGTTCGCAAATAATAATCCCACCTTTCGAAATTGCAAGGGGCAGTCCCACCTTGTCATTATTTTGCACCTAACAGACCCTCCGTTAAAAATATTTAACGCCGTCAAATACTTATGAGGTGTAATCCGATTTGTACTCCGGCAACCTGCGATTTTTCCGGCGAACCAAACCCAAAACAACCAACTTCAATCAAGCATATCTTGATAAAAAAATTGACATAAATCGAATCCGAGAAATGCGTTGAACTCGTATCCACTAGACGAACAAATTTAGCACCATACTTGATATGTTTCGTTAAGCTTTGAAGGCCAAATAACTTGCTCCGACAACTATGAAAAATCGAGTAACTGTGATTTGCTCAAAATACAACGAAATTGAAAACCGATTGTTGAAATAGACTCGTGTGATCAAACTGAATGTGTAGGTATCAATATTACACAATATATTTCATTTTATATATTAATTCAGTTTTAACAATGTAACAGAAAACGTAGTTTAGCACATCTAAAATACAAATAATAGATCGATATAATTCATTAGTGCTTGATAAAATTCCACATCACCATAACATTTAGGAAATTTCCATGCTCCTTCCTGCCATGTAGGACACAACATATACTACCGGTTATAAGATAACAATACAATAATGAGAACTACAATAATATGATGATACTTATAAATCTAAAAGTTCTTTATTATCTCCAACAAAATATAGTTTGACTTAACTCCTCACAAAGTGGTTATGAAAAGTAAAAACTTTGCTAAATCATGTTACAGAGAGAAAGTGGATATATGGCCCCATTTGGATATTAAAAAAAAAAAAAAAAAAAAACCATTATTGGAGATCCACAAAACTTGGTGGAGGATCAGGCTCAAATGTTCTACATAAATAAACAAAGTGATAAAATCCCACATGGTGTCTCCAATTCTACACATATATATATCTTCTTCTTTCATTAACTTTAATCATATCCCATCTCATCAAACTCCAAATGTCAAGCCTATCTAACATGCTATTTCAACATGACTTTAGTCATATTCATTCAAGAAAACTATTACTTCAAAGTTACCTAAACCAAAAACTTGTTGCCGGGATCACGACAACGCCGGCTCCATCGCCATCAAGCCCATCTCCGGGTCATAGCAACCTCGATTCAAACGTGGTTATGGTCTTATCAGTGCTTTTGTGCGCACTAGTTTGTGCGCTAGGGTTGAACTCCATCATAAAATGTGTGTTGAGATGTACGCGTGTTCTCGGCTCTGAAATCAGTGTTAGTCCTGAAAGTAGCTCAGCAAAGCTAACGGAAACCGGAATCAAGAGAAAAGCGCTAAAGACTTTCCCAACGGTCAACTATTGGCATGGGCTGCAGTTACCAGGATTAGGTAAAGAGTGTGTTATATGCTTAGGTGATTTTGCTAAAGGCGAACGAGTTAAGATATTACCTAAATGCAATCACGGGTTTCATGTTTATTGCATTGATAAATGGCTTGGTGCACATTCATCATGTCCGACTTGTAGGCACTGTCTTCTAGATACATGCCAAAAGATTGTGACAGGTGGGAATTATAGCGGTATCACCTCTACTCAACCACAAGAGCAAGGTCCGAGCGATACCAATTCTGTAAGCATAGCGCCTTTACAACACGAAGGATTTTTGCGAAATTACGAGTCATAACGAGTTTAGCTTTCTTAAAGATCTACAAATCAAATGTGTATATTTTGGTAGTTGTATGTTCATAGTTATTTTAAGGTTTTTTCCTACTAAATATATTATTCAAGGTTATTGTATATGTTAGTGTGAGACTATTAATTTGGCTATGATGTACATATCATTATATTATCTACTATTTCTATAAAAAAAATTCATGACTCTGATACTTAAGTTGCATACACACGACCTCGAATTTTATTTTTAAAAGATATTTTAATGTAACTTAAAACTCAAATACCGGTTATATTTATAAAGTGAAATATATTGAGGAAGGAGAAAGTGAAGGGATTAAGATCTTGTGGCTGGTACTATATATTGAATTAACTATTCTCAATGATTTTACTAAAGAGAAGAATGCAAAAAATGGAAAGCTTAGCACAGGCTCAGGGGTGATGGCCCTTGAGATTTATTCAGTATTTTAAATACTTGATTATTTATCCAATTACGAATCTGTGACTTACGGTCCCGTTCGGACTTTTGTTTAAGTTTGGTCACTGAATACAAATATAGACTACATGTATTTACTCAAGGAATAAATATAATAATAAATTAAGAATATAAAAGGTCTAAGTGGGTGTTAAGGTATTTAATTTAATTACCTATTTTTTACGGTAACCTACACTGTTTTTAATCTATCCTAATAAACTCTTCATGTCAAGATTTGAACCTGACCTCTAACTAAGAGGCAAGAACCTCTATCAAGTGGGCTAATCTCACTTTGGTAAGAACCTTGAGCTTCAGTTTAACTACCTAGAATACTATTTTTTAATTGCGAAAGAAGTGATTACATTTAAGAAGGGGTGAGCGGAGGTAGGAATTAGTGGTAGAAGTAGAATTGGTTTGAACAAATAGGAGTGCGCCATGCAGAAAAGAGAAGGAAGTAGAATTTTGAAGGATTTTATGGGGAGTGGTAAGATTTAAGTAGTAGAGGTAAAATGGGGATGGGGCCCACAAAAACACACACCCCAACTAGAACTCGCAGCTACATGTATCCGCATATCACCCAGTTTGAAGGTGCAGGGTTGAAGCGGATATGGTGGCGGTGGTGAAGAGGTTGGGAAGCCAATGTAGCTCCAATTAGCTGGTGGGGAAAGTTTCCACCACTCCCCCCCCCCCCCCCCCCCGATCCACTTTTGCCAATGGATAGCAAGCGAGTCAGAATCCGATGTGAAAAGTAAAACCGAAAATATTCGATATGGATAATAAAATGAACAATCAAGTATGAGACCGAAAGATAATTAGGTTTATAATAAGTATGGCTTTGGAATGAATATAAGGGATGAAAGAGTCATATTTCCTCTTGTTCCCGTTACAATATAAACTCAGGGTTTTTTTTTTTGTTTGTTTTTTGTTTCTCTTTTAACTTCAGCAAATTAGTTAGTTCTTTAGACTAGTCTTTCTTTGGTTTGTCCCATGTCACTAGCTTTGTCCTTCTACTTTCCATGAGCTAAACCCTTCTCAGGATGTCACACCACAACCACTACGGCATTCCTATGGGGTCGTGACTTCATGAATCAATAGCACACAGAAACATTGAATGACTCTATATGTGTTTCAAAAAATATACGTGACAATAACATAACAATCCAAATGTTTACATAATGATTGTTTAAATTGTTTAGCGAAAGCTCAAGTAGAAAATATAAATATTGTTTTAATAGACAAAATCATGAAAAGGGAAAGTAAATAAGAACGAAGGTAGTATCAATATCCAAACAGAAAAAAAGTTAACGAACTTAATGGCAAACCAACTGCATGTACATATAATCCATTGTGTGCAGGACAAACACAACATCATCGTATAACCATGAATATGATTTAGGAAACATGAATAACGAATACTTATACAAAGTTTTCACATAAACATACATTGGTAAAAAGAAATACGCACATCTAAATTTTATACCTTACTCATGAATCATAAGGGTCCATGGGAATTTGCTTGCTATGTCGTTCTAACTTGATCCTAGTCACAATTTTGCCATATTATCCCTAATAGGGAATAGTTTTGATGGAATCAAAAAACACAAATAGAAATCCAATTAGCGAACACATAAGCAACATAACAGTCTAAACTTGAAACAACCAAAGCATAATTGAAAACAAACAGAGAACCAACAAAAGTCGATTACCTGGGGTTAACAACTTCACTTGTTTACCTTCTAACTGGAGCTTGACTAGTTGTGGATGAGCCAGAGAAACATACTTTCACAATCTTAAAGAAAACCCAAAAATCAGCGCTGGATGACCCAGAGAAATAGACCTGCACAATTTTAAAAAAACCCTAAAATCAGCGAGCTCGATGGATACATCGTTCGATCGGGTTTTAATAGAAACCCTAGAACAGAGTTTTAGAGAGAGAGAACGGCCGAAGATGGTAGAAAGAGAGAGATCCTGATCGTTTAATCTTTTGGTAGAGAAAGATGAGGAGATATGGAGGTGATTGTTTGGTTGAGATAGATCTTTTGGTAGGGAGAGATGTGAAGATATGCAGGTGATTGTTTGGTAGAGATAGATTTGCATGCTTTCTTTCTTATCCACACAAAAGAGATGCAGTGGAAGATTATATCAAAAAAGGCATCATGATTGTAAGTTATGCATTGAAAATTGTAACTTGTGCACAATGAGTTGTAACAAAAGTTCTAAAATGTTATGTAGTGCAATATGGGAAAGTTACGGTACATAAGGAGGGAATCATGCGAAGGGTACGAAGGCCCAACAACCCTTGATTCCCCTCTAATCAGCCGACCTAACAAACAGGTTGTGCCACGTCGTTCAATATAATTTAATCTGCTTCCTTTTACATAAGAAGGGTAACATCGTCTTTTCACAGAAAAACACTTAAACTTAGCGCGTTTATGTAATATAACTCAATCAAGAATACCAATAACATGCATAATTTATATCACGTGACATATAATAAAATGTACATGCGTAATTTAATATTATGTTTTATTTCAATTCACAAGCCCTAACATATATTGTTGTTGCGTCCCAGAATCTCGGGGGTGGTATTCTTCCTGATTAGCGACTTTAAGTAACTTAAGTAGTAATCGAGTGTCCTGCAAAACAAGAAACACCGTTAGCCTCGTCACGAAGGGCCTCGAATGGAGTCTTCGTGACCAAGCGTCGGCGTGAGAGTAAGAGGATGTTCGTCGGAAGTAAGCCGAAAAGTCTAGAGAGAGTTATTGATCGAGAAGAGAGAACTTGACTTTACCCCTGACTTACGCTATCATTCTTATAGTGGAACTCGTGCCTCAAGCATTTAATGCTACTGAGAAGATTTAATGCTCCGGTCGTGCAGCTTCTCTGCCCAACAGGAAATATTATTTGCACGGAGGCCCTTCCGTGGCCGAGGAAGCCCGTCCCTGGCTTCCATCGTCCTTTGGGGCCATCACATCATCGCTCGCCTATTCCCGAGGTCGGCGCTGGTCTTATCCTATCGGCCTTGTACCTTTGAGGAATATTTCAATTCCTTTTGTTCCCACGCGGGCCCTTCTGCCCAGATGCTTCTCTGTCAAGCTTTAGTTTTATCCTTCTTTGGTCCTTTGTCATTCTCTGAGGCCATTCGTGGGTATATCCCATCAATTGTGTTATTTAAGATAAGACCAAAACACTTAGAGATTACTAAATACGCAAATGTTTAAAATAATGGCATACAAGCTATATTTTACTAGTTAAACATCATTTTAATCTTTATGTTAAGCTTCATAACGCAACTTGGTTAAGGGCTTCTGAATAACGCAAGTAGTAAGTTAAAAATAAGGCAAGTTCTGATTAATTGTAAACTGTAATCTAAAGCAAGTTTTAACAAATAATGCAAATGTTTAAAAATAATCACGCATATATTATTTTTTACTAGTTAAATATCATTTTAGTCTTTATAGTTGAGTTTCATAATGCAACTTGGTTATGGGCTTCTGAATAACACAAAAAGTAAGTTGAATATAACACAACTTATGATACACTGATTAATTAAAAATAACCAAAATCTGATCATTAATGCAAGCGTTAACTTAAGAAAAACTCAATTGTAAGAAACAACTAAGCTTACTTGAAAAAACGTAACTTGTAAAATCTTATGAGTCCGCTTATCTCTAACTCGTGAACTTAGCCGATACAAAGCTATATGATAGCACCCAATTTTTCCGATTCGGCGGTTCGATGATGGTCCATTTCTCTTCAAATCACTACCTAATGACATAACTTTGATTTAACAATTAATAGCTATCCGTTTTTATCATATTGTCATGCAACCAAAAAGCAACATACTAATAAAAAATACATATTATATATATAACATATATATATATATATATATATATAACAACCATCAGGTGGGATCAATTGCAAGCCCAAGTCATGTGTAATTAGATAAGCTTCACAAAAAAAAAAGACATAACAACCTTCACAAAAAACCATAAAGAAGAGGTGCCTAAAACATCCAGATCTCCTCCACAGCAACCTTCTTGTGTTTCATCTTTTCGATCGTGCTATCCATGGCCCAACGAAAAAGTCCATGGATCTCCTGCTTCATCTGCAGTCGATCCATGATGTACTCCGTGGCGGCTATCTGCATGGCAGAAGGAAGATGATTAACAAGGTCCTTAAGCATCTGTATGTGGCTTTGGATGCTGCTAGTGGTGATACCCGTCATCATGCCGAAAGAATTTCGCATAATACGGTCTTGCTTCACCTCCTCCATGTGAAGCCCCTCTAGCTCCTGTATCACCTCTGCACACTTCCTCTTCTTGTAGTTTGATGAAGATGAAGCCATTGTAGCAATTTTAAAGTGAGTTGACAAATGCAAATACAAAGATAAGTGATATAAAATTGATGCATGCATGGGCTTGAAATAATTATAGTGAAAAGATGTGTGAAAATGAATATTTATAGTAAAACTTAATGCATGCATGCATGACCTTGAAATATTTATATGTGTGACTTACACATACTTAATACTACAAATGTATATACGTACCACCTCTTATCGTTTGGGCAAATGAAAGATGAAATGCAGGTGCAAGAAATATTATTTAACGTCTACCTCTCGACCGTCAACATTTAATTACGCAATCAATTCAAAATCTTCCTAATAAACACTATAAAAATAAGCAATCGATTGAACATCACCACTCACACTAGCAAAAAGAGAAGTCATGGGGTGCATCACAGCCGTCACATTCAACAACTGTCCATATGGCCTCATCATCTTCATCATCCTCTACCCCTATGCTGCAGACATAGCCCTAAAAAATTAACGAGAGAGATTATACTGGAGTATAATAAGGAAATGCTCCTTATAGACGTTCTCAAACAAAATTATGAGACTACCAGAGAAATCACTCAAGAAATGTATGACGTCACAAAAAAGATGTTGTCGATGCCTAAGAGTGCCTCGTATGTAACATTTGCATTTTACCCGATTGAGAAATCCGACCCGTTTTGAAATTTCGTGGATTACCGATTTGCAAATTATTAAAAACCGGAAGAATTATTGGGTGATTATACACTAGGATCATTTGAGTCTTAAACGGATTTTAATCAAATTTTTCAATTTATGTGTTGGAAATTTTGCCATTTTCTCTCATGAACCTTGGTATTCAATGATTTTTCATATTCGGTCGAGTTGTGACACTCCAATTCGAGTGTCCTACATGAGGTCTCTCACTCTCATGATTACGGACTAAACATTCACCTGGTCGTACCCTTTGTTTGACGATCGATTCTCTCGCATTTCTTAACTTGGGTCGCGACAATCGTCGCCGCAACCGTCGTCGCAACCGTCAGGTGGCCCAGGAGGTTGTTTGACAAGTGAAAGTTGCCCTCACCAGCCTAACCTTGTGTGTCCTCGATACTAATCCTATTATCTGTGTCATCGTCATTTAACCAACTTGTTATTTCAGACATTGTAAGGTGCACACACTTTTGTTATGTTTAGGCTCTGAGAACCCTACCCACCTTCCATGTTGGCACTGCACGAATTGTAACCTCTTCGTTCATCGTGTGGGTATCCACCACCGATCTGACCCTCCCATGAGCACCTGATATTAGCCAGATCGAGTTCAGTTTCAAATGTTTTAATCTATGGTTTCAATTCCAGCTCGAGTCACTGTTGATCGTCGGACCGCTTTTGTCATTACCATTGTTTTCTATCACCGTGTCACCTCGGATCGCATTCCTTTCGCGTTTCCATTACTAGCTACCGTTAATGCTCCCGTCAACGGTAATATTAACCGTGGAACCTATTATGGAGCTTTAAACTCAGATGTGTTCGATGAATCCGATGTTTATACTTTGTAGTTGTTTAAAATCTTTTGACATTCTATGCATCCATTTGACTTATTTACGATGATGTCCGAAACCTTACCATTCTATATCATTTATGCATCTATGTACCCTCATGATTAGCGTTGTCTTTTACGGAATTCTGAACCATTTATTCTTTATATCATTTTCATCCGTCGTGTGTACGTTGGGTGAATCCTCGTTGGTGGGTTTGCGAGTTTACAGGTTGTGTGGTTACGGGATTACATGCATACCTGCAAACAAGTGGGCACATTAGCGGGTTACGAACCTACGCACACGTGACCCTCCTGTTCTGTTAAAATTTTCCAGATAACTATTTTAAATACCTTCATTTTGATCCTTCTCGCGTATTTTCTAGGTATGTGTGTCGGGAAGTCTACCCGATTGGAAATTTACGAATTTACAAGTCCACATGTTTACGGGATTATATGTGGATGAGTTTATGACTTTATGACCTCTCGAGTATATAACCTTATACGCGTACCGATACCAAAATCTATCCGTTCGAAATTAGATCGTGGTAATCATTGAGTTATGTCTGCCTTGCGACCTTAACTCTTTGATTATCGTGTTTCAGTTTTGTTCGGCGTTAGCACCTTCTGACCCTTTTTCCTTTCACCTCTGTGTACCCTCGGAGTCTATTTTAGTTATCCTTAAAATCTGTGTATTCTAAAAAGAAATTATTCGTATCTCGCCTGGACATTCAGGTCCTAGCAATTCTCGACGATAAACTAGTATGTGGGCTCAAGTCCACAATTACTTACGTATGGAGTGCATGCATCTAGGACTCAAAATTGTGAAAGTTCATCATAATGAAAGGGAAATCGTAGACATCCGAAGACATGACGGGTCTTCCTCCCGTTCACCAAAACAACTTTCACATCGCCTTTATGCTAGCATGACTCCAGTTGCCAGTCACCTTATCGTCTCTAATCCTCGGAAACCGCTCGCCTCTGCGCGACCGTTTCTCTCTCATGGGTTTTATCACGTTCGTTGTGTTAATCCTTTTACCAGATGCCTTCTATGTGTCTCATTTTTCGTTCGTGTGGGGATCATTCTTTCACACGCGGTAGTGCCTGTGTCTAAATTCATATTTGGTCCGGCACTTCGCGTCCCTATTCCAAATTCATCATCGCCCTCATTGGCGGTGTATGAATTTGCTTACGCCACATCCTTGGTTTTTATCAGGAGGAAACTGTAACACCCACATACAATTTGATGCCAAACATAACCATTTACTTGATAAAAAATTTGGTCCCAGAAAATATTTCACGTAAAGTCATGTTAGACCTTTAACAAATATACCATATAATGAGTTTGACACCTTAAGTTTGTTTAACAAACATTTACATGGATCATTTTAATCAGAATTTGCAACAAAATCTTCGGTCTTCATGTGATCGGATCTTCATAGTCTTGATGAGCATCCTATTGAGTTTTCCCTTTTACTTGCAATGTACTCACTTTCAATAGTGAGTTTCTATAGCATAACAATGTATAATTAACATTAAACAATTAAGAAAACAACAAAATCATAATCTAGCATCCCAAGCGTATCGTCTAGGATGACTATAATTCCAAGCAATACGCTTGGATCTGCAGGTGTATCGCCTATTGAAACAAATGCTCCAAGCGATACGCTTGGAGCTGATTTTCCAGGGATTTGGCCGATTTTTTGCCTGTTCCATACTTAGAATATTTTTAAGGTTTTTCACCAATTTTACCAATTCATCCAGGTTTTTTAGGGACTTCTCCCTTCCATCCCAGGCCTTCAAATTGCTGATCTAAGCATGTTTTTGCGAAGAAATACATACCTTGGTTATGGTTACGATACAATAACTAACCCTGGGTTCACCCGACCCGTTTGAACCGTTAAGGGGTTTCCTTGTGGCAACCCCAAAAAGTTATGACCCAGACTTGATCCACAACATATATTTAGCAACTATTTTCACATGTGCAAGCAATTGGCATAAACATGATTGTAAGCACACTCCTTGATTGGTTTTATACATCTATTATGGGTCAAGTTCCTCAAATTACCATTTTACTTGAATTTTTAGACCCAACTTACATGATTACATTTTCATTAATCTACTTGTCATTAGATTGTATAACCATTGTAGTTAATGTCCAAATAACCCCCCAATTCATTTGACCCGTTATGACGGGTCGTTGCCTTTAGTATTCTCCAATGTCCTATTTGACCACATCTAGGCATTTAGGATTTATGGTTCTATAAACCATTTATGATCCTCTTTTCCTTGTTACATGGCATGGGCTCTATAAACCCATTTCCGCTCATTGTAACTTGTTATTCGTTTTATGATTCATCCGAATCTTGCTTAGGGTCAAATTTGGTCATTGGAGAATCTTTTGGCCATTAGGCTTCATGGTTCCTAGAACCATTCATCACCCATTTAGAATAGCTCATGGTTTATTCCCTTTGTATGTAATTACACAATTTACATAACTACTACTTGTAACATAAGCGATGTTACTTCCTACATTCTACCCGTAGGCGTCATGCTCTAACGGGTTTTCTTGTCATGCCTTGCATAATTACTTTGATTCAAATTCTACTCAATGTAACACTTCCATTTATATTCTTAAGTAATACTCATTACATAATTAATGAGTTTTATTGTTACTTAAGTAAGTGTAAGTTGTACTTACCTTGCATCCATGTGAGCATTTCCACCTTCACTTTATCCGGTTGCAAGCTTCACCTAGCTAGCTCATCAAGATCAACTAGCATATCATATCCACAAAATGGTTAGGTTAGTTTCCATAACATACCTCTTCCATTTTTATGATTTTACCTACTTCATAATTCATCAATTCATAATGTAGGCTAGTTTGACCTTTAAAAGTCAAACTACCCATTTGGGCATAACTTTGACGTTACCCCCTTTAGCTAAGTAATCCACTATATGTTTAACGCATAGTTAAAATTAATAAGCAACCAGAGTATAGCATCATGCATCTTTTGCATACATTCGTACAATCCTACATGAATTGCAAGTATTTAGACATCATCATAAGCTTTTCAATTTTATGACTAATAACATCATTTACTATGCTTCATGATCTCTTAATTCATAATTAAGATCCATATAAAATCAACTAATCATCATAAATGTGCAATAAGATACATGAGAAATTCAACTCTTCCATCCTTCCAAGATTCAAGATTCTAGAAAAAATGAATTCTAGTAACATATTTTTCAGCAGTGCTGCTATAACGGTCCTTTTTGACCACTCTACGAATTTTTCTAGCATTCCATGTTCAAAGATGAAAGGTAGTACACTTAAATACCTTTCCAGGCGTATATGGTACACCTTCTAACGGTATTTCTATGATTTTATACATCATTTTTAAAAACAGGACAGCAACTACATTTATTTCCAAACAGCATGCTGGAAAATTAAATGGCCATATTAACGTGTAGTTTTGACCCATTATAAGTCATATAGTTCCAAGTGTTCAAACACGAAACATAGTACTCACAACAAGCTTTTCGATCGTATATCATACGTCCCAAACGGACATATGAGTGATCTTATACAGCACTTTCAAAACAGTCCCACAACTAGATCTTCATCCATTTTCCTGGTTTTTACACCATTCTATTTAACACATTTTATAAGAATGGATTTCACAATTCATGCACATTCTTGATTCATGATCCTTAGTAGAGTATCATTCCTACATTTAGTCATGAATTCAAGCATTCCATCTAAGTTAGGCATTTCATCAAACACTTGGTGTGCATTAACATTCATATGCCTAATTTAAGACCCATTGCATATGAGCAATTACCCAATTTATTCAACTCACTAGGATTTTCCAATCACTTATGTTTACACACATTATATAACATATATTCATCACATATTTCTGCAAATTTAAGATTAGAAATCAATTTTCTCAACCCCCAATTCCATGTAAACTAACTTTTGG
Organism: Deinandra increscens subsp. villosa; assembly: GCA_039602395.1. Taxonomy (NCBI): domain Eukaryota; kingdom Viridiplantae; phylum Streptophyta; class Magnoliopsida; order Asterales; family Asteraceae; genus Deinandra; species Deinandra increscens. Next base: position 13,114,899 of record JBCNJP010000012.1, on the reverse strand, counting down.
GGGTTTCATGCTTAATCTTCCCAACTACTCATGATTAATGCACAAAGCAAGCATATGAAGCATTATCAACCACAATTAGATCAAAATCACAGCTTAGTACCTTATTTAATCCTATAAATTTCGGATCTAAGCATGCAACAAGGATGAATGACTTACCCAAAATCTTTAGATGGGTTTCACAAGGCTTGAATGCTTCAAAACCTAGTTTAATCTTCCAAAATCGCATCTTGGTCATTCCAAATCTCATATTTTCGATTTTTAGGATGAAGGGGAGGTTTTCACGTTCATAATACCAGCCCCAATCTGATTTCCAGCTTTCATTAAAGCAACTTTCAAAAATGACAGTTTTGGTCCTTCTAGTTTGACCATTTTGAATTTTAATCCCAAAATTCATAATTTTTCACATAAAACCTTATGTTATCATTTCAATAACATATTGTACCTAAAATGTCATAAAACATTTATATAAGTGTATTAATTATTAATTTTACACTAACAAATAATTAGCATCCTAACCGTGTTTAGGATTTGAGACGAAATATCGCATTTTCCTCAATTTATCAAAACATTACATCTTATGGTTTACGAGATATTATTAGGTTCTAAATTGGGCATTAGCATAGTAAATCCCCAATTTCCTCCTAATATCATCAATTATTTGACACCTCATGTTACAGAAACTCGTTTGTTTTTCAGGCAATGGACTATGGGATTCTTCGGCTAGTTAGATTCGTGAAATTGACTCTTAATTAATCTGATAGTTAGTTTTATGGAATCAACTCTTGCCGACTCATTCCCAGTTTTGCCTGGCGTGCGCTATCATTGATCGAGGATTCTTTAGACTTGATATTTATCATCTTGTTAATTCGATTCTTAGATTCGACTCCAAATAGTTGCTTATTCTGGATGATGTTCCGACTACGGATCAGTCTTCTATCATCATAACCTTTTTGGGTCGCTTGTTGAATTAGTAATCTATTGACTTGCGTTTTGCTGTTTGATTCTCAATCTTTGGTCGCGTTTGTAGGGTACTTTGGGTGGATGTGATCAGTAACCACTATGAGTCGAGTTATTATTCATCTCATGTCATCTATTTTATCAGGATCGCGTATTTCAAGTATGACGATCGGTTTGTGTTATTGGGTTCGCGTATTTCAAGTTACGATTTGTTTGATGTTGGGTTCGCATGTTTCAAGTTATGATGTTCGATTTGTGTTATCTGGATTCTTGCATTTTTTTTAAATTATGTTATTCGATCCATGTTATTGGGCTCATGTATTTCGAGTCATGCTATTCGATTCATGATAATCGGACCTGTGTTTTTCAACCCATGCTATTCAATCCATGTTATCGGGCTCATGTATTTTGAGTCGTGTTATTGATTCATGTTATTGGACTAATGTATCATGAGTCATGTTATTCGGTTCATAGCACCGAATACATGGGCTGCAGGTCATGCTGTCTCAATTCATGTTATCGATACACGTGTTTCGAAGAGGTGATGTTCGGTTCATATTATTGGTATATGTACTATGAAAGATGTTGTTCGACTCATGTTATTGGATTCATGCACTACGGGTCGTGTTATCCACATTCATGTCATTGGATGCATATGCCATAAATCACACGGTTCGTTCAAGGTCACAGGAGTCATGATGTTCTAAAACGTACCGTTCGGTTCGCGCTAGACGTGACGCCCGAATAAGTACTATCGGCTCATGGCATCCAAAGCATGGTTTTCCGTATAATTCGTGTTATCCAAATTCATGTCATTGGATGCATATGCCATAAATCACACGGTTCGTTCAAGGGCACAGGAGTCATGATGTTCTAAAACGTACCGTTCGGTTCGCGCTACACGTGACGCATGAATAAGTACTATCGGCTCATGGCATCCAAAGCATGGTTTTTCGTATAATTCGTGGTACTCGATTTGTTTTGGTATCAATCGATTTAAGCCTTTTGTGCTCAGCACTTGAAATTCTTGGTTGTATATCGTTAATCCGGGTGTTAATCATTACTCTACTCTTACTAACCAGGGACTCGTATATGCTACTACCAGCGATTGTGTGTGATGCTAGCTTAGCATACGATCGTTATAGGTCATGGATATGGATCTTGGGTTATAGTAAGGGATGATTCGGATTTTGTCCAGGTATTGTGTTTCGTAAGGTAAACCGGATGTGGGTCGCTACCCATCGGGTTCACCAGAACTTGACACTTTATTCGGATAAGAAGTCTGAAACTCCAAATCTTTGTCTATCATTATTATCAGTGTTGAATTTGGTTTATTCTATGTGATCGATGTGATCGATGTGATCGATGTGAATCTATGAGATCAATGTGAATCTATGTGATCCATGTGATCGATGTGAATCTATGTGATCGATGTGAATCTATGATACTTTGAAGAAATCTATGTAGCACCCATTACTCGCCTGAGTCTTCTTATTTTTTTCCCCAGTCTCGCTTCTAAAGTAGGGGAGACTGCGATTCAATATCTTTGGTTAGTCTTTCGGTTGATTCTGGTTTAGTCGTAGTGTATTTATCAGATCTATTGCTCGCTTTCTGTTGTTAGCCTCTTTGTGTGTCGACCTCGAATATCCAATGTTTGTTGTTAATAGGAAGTTTTCCGAAGGCAAATAGTACTCGCTAAAGGTATTAAAGATGTGGTGAGTTAGCTGCGGTACACCCTATATATATACATCGGTAATGTCTTTAGGGTGCACTGGGAGCCGGATCGAGAACGACGTGTGTGGGTATGTCTCTGATGGTTGGTTCGATCCTAATTCATTTTCCCTATCACCACTCCTAACCTAACCCTCGGGGTCGGGTAAAGGTTTGGTGCCGATATATTTGATTCAGTAATTGAGAATATATTCCTATCCTCGGTGAAATCTCTTATGTCGTCTTTAAGTTGGTTTCAAATGTCAAATGTGTTGGTTATTAGTGAAACTTTTTTTTAACTACTCTTTCCTAATTTCGGGACGAAATTCCCTAAAGTAGGGGATACTGTAACATTTGCATTTTACCCGATTGAGAAATCCGAACTGTTTTGAAATTTCGTGGATTACCAATTTGCAAATTATTAAAAACCGGAAGAATTATTAGGTGATTATACCCTAATCATTGAGTCTAAATGATTTACAATTGTTTTTTGAAATCAAATACTTAATAACAATCAATGGGAATCAAATGTGATGTCTCGAATTGAAAATAAAGCAATTTTCGATTTTTATGCGATTTCAGTACACGATTTGTCGTTCACCGGGAATCTTGTCTTTGATCACCGTATGCCAAATTCAACATTTTTATAAGTTTATTAATTAATTATCATGTCATGAGTCATCACGCACAAGTTGAGTCTCGAAACGTTGGTGAATTAACCAAATGGTGATACGTACGTAATTTAGCCCGAAATCGTGTTTTATTGCTCATAAATTCTATGATTGTCATACTATATTCAATTTTATGTGCTTGAATGTGTTTCTTATGGTTGAGAATTTAAAATGACGAAAACCGGCGAAAACGGGACTCGAATCCGATTAAAATTGAAGAAGTTATAGCAAAAACAGTGAAACCGACCATAAAACACACCTTTTTAATTTAAATTATCAATTGAAAATGTTTATATATCACATTGATACTTTATTTAGTGGAAATGACCAAATGAATCCAATGGTGATGAAATCGGATCCAAAAACCCTAATTTACTTTGTCAAAAATCTCATTTTTACCCCTGGTCAACGCAAGTCAAAGAAAGTCAACCTGCCTGGTCAAACCAGGCGCCGCATATCGCGACAGGCTATAAGCCTTTCTTCGCATACCGCCCACCGACAGGCTATAAGCCTTTCAGCCGTATTCCTTCATTTCTCTCCACTTTTCTCAAACCCTAGCCACCATTAACAAGGGTTTTCGGCTGTGGAACATCTAGATCACTATCTTCATGATTTTTGAGCTAAATTTGGGTGTTTTCAAGCTTACTTATGTGTTGGTTTCATTATTTCGGTGAGTGTTTCTTGAACCAAGCTTTCATCTTCTAGATTCTATGCTAAAACTTGATAAAGATCATATTTTTATGATTAATCCATGCTAGATCTTGAGTATGCTTGTTATTAGATAATCGATCTAGGAACTTAGAGGTTAAAGTTTACATCTTTTTGCATAAAAATTATGTTTCCTTGAATATTGTTGTTGGTTCTTAAAAGATCTAGTTAAAGGTTATATTTTGATGCATGATTCATCTTAAGGTCTTGTCTTGGCTATAGATCTAGGATTCTTACCATGTGGAATTGGTGCCTTAATCCTAGATCTAGGGTTTTTATGGATGAAAATTGCTAAATTGATGATTCTCATGGAAAATAAATATATATTTTGCTCATGTATGCTTAAAGCTATATGAAGTTGTTGTCGTGATGTCGATATATGACCAATCTCGATCATTCATGTGTGTTTAGCCATAGATAGTATGTGTCGAGTGTCATGCATGCGAAAGATAGATTCTTGATTGAACTAACTGATTAGAATTAATTAAGTTAAGGTTTATGTTGAAAATAATTCTCATTGCACAATTAGATACGTATATGTTTGATTCATGTCGTGCAATTTAGTATATGATTGCTAATGATTAGATTAGCCTAGAATTAATATTTGACAGGATATTTGTGAATTATGTGACTCTATGAAAAATAGATATTTTGAGACGTCGTAAAATGAATAGCATTGTTATTGGTTCTTGACGCCGCATGCTAGTTTTAGTAATGACCTATATCATGACCCTAATCGTACGTTATCACCATAATCACATCACCAACGGGTTGTCAAGTCGATTGTACCGTGTTTTCGCGATTACTTATTTATCCATTTATTTAAGTATTTATTTAAATATTTAATTAATTATTTATTTTCTCGTTCATCCCTCCACCTCGTTTAGTCACCAATGGTCGTCTTCGGGGTTTATCAGTCTCGTGTCGGGGTCGTGTTACCATTGTGTCTCCAGTTTCCGGTGAGTATTCATAGCCCCTTTTCTTTTACTGTTTTGGGGTGCAACATGTACGCTATCAGAACGTAAATTCTTTATGCTTTATTCTAAAACTAAATGCGATCGATGTGATTGTTATGTGTATACTTGTGTGATTAAACTTGTGTGGATTATCACTGTGAACGATGGAACGATGGAACGATTGACGCATCTCATTAACTCATTGATCCGGGGTTACGATAATAGATCTATTGGTGTGGCAACCTACTTGGCCTGCCTCGCGTGTGGCGCCTTGTGATTGAAAGCCTAAATGACGAGGGCTTGAGTGCGTCGCATATTATGTACTTTAATTCATTTCATGTTTATCATATATGTTTACACCTAACACACTGAATCGCGTGTTTTAAATCTGTATTGTACGATACACCTATGTTTACTCACAAACTATTCGTAGTTGACCCTTATTTTGTACATGTTGCAGGATTCGCTATTTGATGTTGTTGATTGCTTGATGACACTTTAGGATGCTTGTGGCCTTAGTGAGACCTAATGTATTCAAGTTAATTTGTATTCTTATCATTAAATTATATTCTGTTACATTGTATTATTCTATTGTTATTAAATGGGCTGATTAAGAATATCGCAACATTTTATTAGTGTTGTGTGCATCTGGACAATCATCGCGCCTCGACGTATTCCGCCGTCGGTTGGGGTGTGACATCAGAAAAACCACACAAGAAAGTAATGAGGTCACATACTGACCTCGATCAGATGCAAGATATCTCAAAGATGCTCAAGGCCTTTAATGTATTTGTTAATTTGAAATTGTCATATTTAACAGCATGTCGGTAGCTTGAGTATTTTGTAATCTTCAGTTTAACGCAATTCATCTCTTGTCATCTTCCTAACATCACATACAAACGAACATTAAAAAATGTAAAAGTTCCACAATCACGCAAGCGCATTAATAAATTACCCAAGAACATTAATAAAATTACGCAAGTTTTGTTGTATATTAACGCAAAGTTTTTATTTAATCACAGAACAATCATCAACTGAACTTAAAGTTATTCCTACATGACATAACACAAACTTATTCACGCAACTATATCTACAAAATCACATTTTAAAACACGCAAATGCATTTCTGAATCACACAAAAGAAAACACAAGTTATCAAAATATACACAACTTAAAAAACAAAGGTTAGGGACATATGAAAATAACGCAAGTTTGTCAAAAAATCACGCAGACACAAATGTATTTCTTAATCACGCATCAAACTCCATCAACTTACTTTCTTGCTAGATTACGGAAACATTAAGAATAACGCAAGTAGAAATTGAAATAATGCAAGCTCTTTTTATTAAACACGCAACTCCAACCTCAGAATCATGCATACTACAAAAAAGAAGGGTATCCGGGACTGAAAAATCAGTCTCAGATACTCCAAAATCAGTATCCAATGGTTATTGAGGACTGAATATGCCAGTCCCTAGTCAGTAGCAGATACCTAGTCCTAGATAGTCTCTATCCCCAATGTATGGCACCAACTATCACTGACGATCAGTCCCTAATACACAAAAATTCAGTCTTTACTCCAACCACCTATGGCACATCATTTCAGTCCCTAAAACGTTTTGTTAGTGACTACCAATCAATCTCGGATACTATGTTATTTTAGTCTCTATTATGTAATTTTAGGAACTGATAATCAGTCCTGTAAGATGTTTAGGACTGAAAAATAATCACTGATCCTGTTTTTATATAGATAGTTTTTTATTTCAGATACTAAATTTCAATCCCCAAACAAAAATATATCATCAAAATAAAAATCTGTCTTCCCAAAAATTAGCTTTTGTTCATAGAAATACAATCTCATTGCAGTAGTTTTAGCTAACATAGGGTTTTGCTTAAATAGTGTTTGAAAGACAAACTATGCTCAAGCAATTGCAAAAACTCTAAAAGTAAAAAACAAAAAAAAACTCCAAGAACTAAGTGATTCGAGAGGCATACCTTAACTCTATTACCGCATGAGAAATCGATAAATCTAGGGCTCAATAAAAAAAATTAACAAAACCTTTAGTAAAACAGTTATAGGTATCGTTGCATCGATTAAGGAGTACGATGGCACCTCTGAGGACGAGCGAGGGCGCCGATGAGAACGAAGAAACGCTAGTGGACTAGTGATGCGGAATGTCGTGGTCGATTAAGGAGGGGCTGAGGGATCACGAGTGGTGATGGAGAAGGAGTTGTGAAGTGTGATATGGTTAAGTTAAAGTGGTAAACTGAAGTCTAATTTGAATAGCGGTGAATCTGAATTTTTGCAAAAGTTTCGAGAGGGAAAAAGAAAGTCCAGGTGGGAAAAAGGAGGGTGGAGTTGAGTATGCCACGTTTCTTTTTAGAAATACCTACACATAATAATTATTATAATTATAGTAATGGTGCCCAAAAGGAGAAGTTTGCCTCTTGAAGCACTATACTCAATCTTTGTAAAATTGTAAAATAATTTAGAGTCTAAATATTAATAAAAGCCTAACTAATACATAATTTGATTAATTTCAATAGTAGTTTAGATCATACAAAAAATCCTAACTTATACATGATTTAATTACAATATTTTCCTTTAACTAGGACCCTTATTTGAGACTGAAATTCAGTAACCAAACTTTCCCCCTCCAAATCATTTTACTTTAAGGGGACATTTGTGATTGAAATTTAGTCTTCAATAATCAGTCAAATTATTAGGGACTAATTACCAGTTACTATCACGGGTCATAGACGTATCAGTCGCTGATATCATTAGGAACTGATCTATCAATCTCAGATGCTTCATATCAAGAACAGAATATTCAGTCCCTAATGGTCACTTTTCTTGTAGTATAGCACGAGTACATAAAAACAAGAACATTCACGCAAAAGAAAGAGAAAAAAAACTATCAGTCTACAAATATTTACTGACTTACATTTGCCACGATCTCGTTTAAAGGTATCGAAAATTACCTTTCAGCAGCAATTGATAATTCAAATTAAATGACTATGTACTAGACTAAAATTAGAGAAAAAATAAACTATTTCAACAAACAACCTCATACTTTGTAAATTTGGTCACTTTATAATCAAACTCACAAGATTATCTAACAGTAAAATTGTTGTCATATGCATGGGCGGATTTAGTATAAGGATCATCAGGTTCACGAGAACACAATGAGCTCAAATTTTTAGTAGAATTATTTATAAAAAAGTAGGAGTGAATCCACACATAGTATTAGGAGCGAATCTTAGTAACACATTTTTACCTAGTTCAAGTGGTTCTTTGTGTGTCTTTTAACCTTCAAGTACCCGTTTTGATCCTTGCTACCATCGGTTTTTAATTCCATTTTTTTAAAACAAAATAAACACAATTTGTGCTACTAAATAAAATGTGAATGCTATGGTTTGAACCCGAGTCTATAGCCTACAAGGTTCAGGACGAACCAACTGAACTACATATACCTATTGTCAATTTACGAATTATAATTACTTATATAGAAATGTAATTGTGCAGATGCTCATAAAACTTGTCTAATCGTGCGAATCAACCTTACTCGACCCGACTAAACCAAAAAAAAAATCGCATTTAGTTGTTAGAATTCCAACCATCAAAAAATAAATAAACCCAACGAAAAAAATCATGAATCCGCCCCTAACCATGCGACCTAGATTTTAGATGTTCAAGTTGTGAATATAGACGATTTTAAATATACATGATAGATTATAAATATACATGATAAGAATAAGTAAACCAGGCGTAAATGACCTGGTACCCATACCCTAAGCATGCGAAGGCCTTGTGCAAAACTAGGCCTGTAAACGAACCGAACGAACACGAACATGGGCATGTTTGTGTTCGTTCATTTAACTTTAAACGAACACGAACATGAACACGGACATTAGTCGAACAAAATTTTTTTTGTTCGTGTTCGTTCATTAAGGAAATTGACATGTTCGTGTTCGTTTATGTTCGTTCGTTTAAGACTAAACAAACGGTTCACGAACATAAATGAACATAATTTTAAACGAACACAAATTTAAGAGAACATAAAGATGCATAACTTGTTTTCAACAATGCCAATAATCAAGAAAAACATCTAAATGAATGGTTCAAATGCTCATAAATCATTTCACAATCCATCAAAACTAATCCAACAATCTTAATTTAAGTATTTTATAAATACATTTTTTATATTATTATATTAATAAAACTGAACGAAGGTAAATGAACATAAACGAACGCTCACGGATATAAATGAACGAATGAGATAGTTGTTCATGTTCGTTCGTTTAATTAAACGAACAGAAAAATTTGTTTGTGTTCGTTCATTTAGTAAATAAACGAACATAAACGAACTTCTTGCCGAACGGTTCACGAATTGTTCACTGAACGTTCGGTTCATTTACAGGCCTATGCAAAACCATTTAGGTCCTAATTAATGTTTGAATTTCTCTTTTAACCATATTTTAAGTATACATTAAACACCATATTTACTTTTAGAAAGGAAGATGTAGTATGATTCTAGTGCTACTCTTTCATAGGCTTCATCAAAAGCCCTTTAATATACTTTTCAAACAAGCTTGAATTATAAATAATTGACTTAAGATAAGAACATTCACTCAATCATGGTGCACCATGATATGATAATAATGTTACTCTTTAATTGGCTTCTTATAAACCCTTTTCTACGGTTCTTCATATGCCCACTTATTCACATAGACATATTAAAAAGGTATACTTGTGGGAAATCTCGAAAGGGCAAGAATTAACAATTTTTTTAAATATTTTTAAAGTCAATCTTGATTTTAAAGTGTTCAAAGATATTAATTTTCTACACTCACTTTTTTTATATGATTTTAAGTGTTTTGTTATTTTGAAACTATTTGAGTTTAATATCTTTTTGAGTGGCAAGATCAATTTCTATCCATATACTTACATTACTATATAACGTATATATTTCAAAAGATATATTAATTTTCGACACACTTGCTATTTTTGTATGATTTTTTATGTTTTGTTATCTTAAACCATTTGAGTTTAAGATCTTTTTGAGTGGCAAGATCAATTTCTAACCATATACCGTAGGAAATAGGTTTGTTTCTATTTAAAAATAAAACAACTATTATTTAACGATTATAATGGT
>JBCNJP010000012.1:13083962-13104241 GCA_039602395.1 Deinandra increscens subsp. villosa | reverse complement strand
AGTTTTGTATAATATGATAACTGATGAGTATAAACATTCCTTGCATACAAATTTAACCCTTTAATGATAAAGTTTAACCATTTTAGATTTACTTACATACATCTCATTCCTCAATTACAAATGCTCTCATCTATGGAGCACATCTAAGTTTGGTAAAATATGACTACGTAATTATGGATTAAGTTTGGTAAAATAACTAACATAATCAGTTTAAATTATTTAGGAAGTTGTCTTAATTTAAAATTTTGAAATAAAATTTAAAAATTTGATTGACCGCTTAACTGAAATGACTTAATTTTGTTATACTAATTAATTTAAATATTAATTGATGTGGTTAACATAAATATCTTTAATTTTGTATGAGATATTATATCCGGATTTGAAGTTTAAATTGAAGAACTGATTACCTGAAAATTATGACGGAATTAAAGGATTTAAAAGCTTATGATATAAGCTGGAACCATTTGAGCGGGAAAAACAATTCAAGGATTGCTGTGGTGATGCCATTTGAGCGGGAACCCTATATATATAGGGTTAGGTTCAAATGAGAACTTTTTGTTTTGAGAAATTTTGAGAACAAAATCTCAACCACAAATTTCAGGGGGGACCACTACAATTCATGGGAGGGGGATACATGTAAATAAATTTGTGGCTCAAATTAGTTCTTTTTAGTTCTCAAACCAAATTGGTTCTCAAATGATCCTCTCCCTATATATATATATATATATATATATATATATATATATATATATATAGGGTAAGGATCCAGCGAAACTCTTTTTTTTTGCGAAAACCTAAAAACTAACACTAAAACCTTCATAACTTTTACATACGTTAATATTTTTCTATGAAACTTGCACCAAAAATCTTAAAATTCTATTGTCTTTGATTCTGGAAAAGAAATTGATATTTCGAAAAAAAAAATTAGTGGACATGTGTATTACTAGTGCACATGTGCACCATTTTCATTAGTACTACACAAATGAGAGTTGTCATGCGAAAACATATGGTTTAGGTTAAAAACATTTTAAAAAACTAAAATATTCATAGAACTAATGATAATTCTACATATGCACTAGTGCACATGTGTAGCATAAAATTAAAAAAAATTTAAGACGTTAAATATATTTTCAGAGTTAAAGATAACACAATTATAATATTTATGGTGCAATTTCTCTTTTAAAATATTAATGTATACGACACGTATAAAGTGCTTTTTTATTAGTGCACATGTGCACTAATAAAAAACCACGAAAAACTAACAAAATTATAACGTATTTGATGCGATTTTTCTAAAAAAAACATTAACGCATACTATATGTATGAGTTTTATTATTAGTGCACATGTGCACTAATAAAAAAACGACGAGACGTTAAAGTTTTTTTTAAATTTTTTCCAGAATTAAAGAACTCACAATTTTAAGGTTTTTTGGTGCAAATTTTAAAAAAAAAATATTATCGTATGAAAAAGTTATGAAGGTTTTAATATTAGTTTTTAGGTTTTCGCAAAAAGATGTGGTTTTTACATGATCCTTACCCTATATATATATATATATATATATATATAAATGGGTGAGGTTCATTGTAGACACCGCCATAAGTGTAGATAGGTAGACACCGTATTTCACATGTGAAATTACCTTATTTCGCATGTGAAATTCAATAAAAAAAACTTTTATTATAGATTTTATGTAAATAAATAAATAAAATCTAAGATAAACAATGAGAATTGTGAAAAATTTAATTCATGAATGATTACATAATGAAATCTATGATGCACATGGCATGATTTTGGAAAAAAAGAGTAAAACGAAAGGATCAGAATGAGTGTGCGTAATCTGCATCATTCATGAATTAAATTTTTTACAGTTCTCATTGTTTATCTTAGATTTTATTTATTCACATAAAATCTAAATTTTTTTTTATTGAATTTCACATATGAAATAGAATAATTTCACATGTGAAATATGGTGTCTACCTGTCTACACTTATGGGGTTGTTTACAATGAACTTTTCACATATATATATAACATATATATATATATATTATATATATATATATATATATATATATATATATAGGGTGGGGATCATTTAAGAACCAATTTGATCTGAGAACTAAAAAGAACTAATTTGAGCCACAAGTTTATTTACATGTATCCCTCCTCCCATGAATTGTAGTGGTCCCCCCTGAAATTTGTGGTTGAGATTTAGTTCTCAAAAGTTTTCAAAAAAAAAAAGTTCTCATTTGAACCTAACCCTATATATATATATAGTGTGTGATGTTATTTAAGAAGTTATATTAGAATAAGAAGGCTAAGAAGCCATCTTAACCCTTGAATCTTCAATTAAATTATTATCAATGATTCAAAGTTTTTTCTGTGTAGAATTAGATAGAAAAAAAAGATCAAAGGGTATTTTTGACTTTTTATCTAGTTTCCCCATTTTTTAAACCTTCATAATTTTTACATACGACATTATTTTTCAAAAAAAGTTACACCATAAAAACGAGAGTTTTTTATCTTTAAAACGCGTATAGTGTTTGTTATATATAAAATTAAAATGATCTGAACATTTTCAGATCATTGTGTTAAAATGTTCAGATCATTGTGTCATATTGTGTCAAAAATTTTCAGATCATTGTGTCAAATACTCGTCATTGTGTCATGTTCAGATCATTGTGTCATATTTTTCAAAAATGTTCAGATCATTATGTCAAAAAATCATATCATTGTTTCAAACCGAAAGAGTACTTTTTTTTAATTTTATATATAGCAACATTGTACGTGTTTTAAAGATAATAATGCTCATTTTATGCTGTATTTTTTTTAAAAAAATAATGTCGTATGTAGAAGTTATGAAGGTTTAAAAAATGAGAGAACTTAATAAAAAATCAATAAAGATTACTAAGACAAATTGCCTGTGCTTCCTTTTTAAATAGATTGAAGATCCAACGGCTAAGATGACTTCTTAGCCTTCTTATCTAAACCAAACTTTTCATTTGAGCCTCTTACTCTCTCTCTCTCTCTAAATAAATAAATAAATAAATAAATAAATAAATAAATAAATAAATAAATAAATATATATATATATATATAGGGTTAGGATCCTGCGAAAACACATCTTTTTGTGAAAACTGCGAAAACACATATTAAAACTCACGTAACTTTTTCATACGTTAACGACTTTTCATAAAATTTACGCCAAAAGTCTTAGAATTACGTTATTTTTAAATCTGGAGCAAAATATTAAAAAAAAACTGAACGTTTTTTTTCCCGTGTGATGCACATGTGCATCATATAATTAAAAAAAGTTATAAAATGCTATTTTTTTTCTTTATATCTAAAGGATAACACAACTATAAGATTTAGGGTGCAATTTCTTTTTAAACTATTAATGTATATCACATGTATGAGCGTTTTTTTTGGTATGATGCACATGTGCATCATTCAATAAAAACGCAAAAAAATGATGAAAATATATGACATATGGTGCGACTAAGAAAAAAAATATTAACTCATACTAAAAGTATGAGTTTTTTTTTGTGATGCAAATGTGCACCACACAAAAAAAATATTTAAAAAAATAAAAAAAGCGTTAAGTTTTTTAAAACTTTTATAGGATTAAAGATAATATAATTTTAAGACTTTTGGTGCAAATTTTAAAAAAAAATATTAACGTATGAAAAAGTTATGTAGGTTTTAAGATTTGTTTACGCAGTTCTCACAAAAAAGGGTGTTTTCGCAGAATCCTTCCCCTATATATATATATACATATATATATATATATATATTTCTTTTAAGAACTTTTGAGAACCATTCTGAGCCACTAATTTTCAAGGGGGGAGCATTCAAATTCATGGGGGGGGGGGGATTTCCTTATATATAACTTGTGGCTCATAATAGTTCTCAAAAGTTCTCAAAACTAATTGGTTCTCAAATGATCCTCTCCCTATATATATATATATATATATATATATACGGTGAGGTTCATTGTATACACTTTCGCATGTGAAATGACTCTTTTTCACATTTGAAATTTTCTGAATAATGAGAAAAAAGAAAAAATGAAAAAATAAAATTAATCACAACCATTAGATCAAGAGATTTAATGGTAAAAAAAAGGTATCTACATGTCTACAATTATGGGGATGTCTACAATGAACTTTTCACTATATATATGCATACATATATATATATACATATATATATATATATATATATATATATATATAACCATCGGGTGGGATCAATTACAAGTCCCGGTTAGGTGCAATCAGATAAGCTTCACAAAAAAAAAAACATAAAACCTTCACAAAAAACCACAAAGAAGAGATGCCTAAAACTTCTGGATCTCCTCCACAGCAGCCTTCTTGTGTTTCATCTTCTCGATTGTGCTATCCACGGCACCATGAAGAAGTCCATGGCTCTCCTACTTCATCTGCAGTTGATCCATGATGTACTCCGTGGCGGCTATCTACATGGCGGAAGGAAGATGATCAGCAAGGTCCTTAAGCATTTGTATGTGGCTTTGGATGATGCTAGTGGTGATACTTGTCATCCTGCCGAAAGAATTTCGCATGATGCGATCCTACTTCACCTCTTTCATGTGGAGCTCCTCTAGCTACTGTATCACTACGATCCTACTTCAGCTCTTCCTGTAGTTTGATGAAGATGAAGCTATTGTAGCAAATTTAAAGTGAGCTGAGAAATGTAAATACAAAGATACGTGATATAAAATTAATGCTTGCATGACCTTGAAATATTTATAGTGAAAAGACGTGGGAAAATGAATAGATGCAAAATTAATAGTTATATTAACTTATACGGGTGACTTACACATAGTTAAAACTACAAATGCATATACGCATCGCCTCTTATCGTTCGGGCATATGTGAGATTAAATGCAGGTGCAAAAAATTAATTAACTTCTACCTCCCAACCGTCAACATTTAATTACGCAATCATTTCAAAATCTTCCTAATAAACCCTGTAAAAATAGGCAATCGATTGAAGATCACCACTCACACTACAGTACGTGAAAATTCACATTTGGCCACGGAAAAAACCGCGACCAAAGGTCTTTGGCCACGTTTTTTTTCCATTTCAATCGACACCAAAGGTCTCGTCACCGTATGTATCATACGGGCACGTTAGAATATCAGTGGCTGAAGCCACCTAGAAGCGTGGCTAAAGGGTGCCAATTTTTATTGTTGTAATCAAACAATTTTTCCTGAAAGCGTGGCCAAAGGGTCCCAACGCCCACATGTGTTTGTTTAACGTGGCCTTTGGTACTATATGGTCCCATATATTTGTGTTTTAGCCACATACATTATAAAAATACGTGGCCAAAGAGTTGCTGAAATCATACATTTTGTCTCAATAGGCGTGGCCAACGGGTGGCAACAGCCACATTAAAATATCAAAAGCGTGGCCTTTGGTATTATATGGTCACGTATATTTGTGTTTTAGCCACATATGTTAAAAAACGTGGCCAAATGTGTTGTTGAAATTATAATTTTTGTCCCAATACGCGTGGCCAAAGGGTGGCAATGGCCACGTTAAAATATAAAAAGCGTGACCTTTGTATTATATGGTCACGTATATTTGTGTTTTAGCCACATATGTTTAAAAAACGTGGCCAAATGGGTTGCTGAAATCATAATTTTTGTCCCAATACGCGTGGCCAAAGGGTAGCAACGACCACGTCAAAATATCAAAAGTGTGGCCTTTGGTATTATATGATCACGTATATTAGTGTTTTAGCCACATATATTTGGAAAAAGAAAGTGGCCAAAGGGTTGTTGAAATCGGATAATTTATCCCAATACGTGTGGCCAAAGGGTGGCAACGGTCACGTTAAAATATAAAAAGTGTGGCATTTGGTATTATATATATGGTCACATATATTTCTTAATTACTACTAATTATACTGCATATTATTTAATATAGAGAAACCTTAAAATCATATTGTAATTAAAAATTAATGTACATACACTAATCAAATATTGTTCAAAAAAATAAGATACACTAATCAAAGTTTATTTTCTATAATAATCAATTATAATTTCTTGTCCGTGCTCATCAGCTGCTTCTGCTGGATCTGTGTACTAAGTTTTCTGTTTATCAGATCTTGACTCAGCTGGTTTAGTGTTAAGTACACTTTCGACTTTTTTTCCCGATCATTATTTACATGGAAACATGACAAATAATACCGATCAGATACATATATATATAGTTAATTAATTAGCGGATACGATTAATTAATGTAGTAATTAGCGGTGGTTGTTCAGTACTTTTTGAACCGTAGAATGATCAACCGGCTGTGATTTATCTGATGTGTTATTAGAATGAATGATCATTCGGTTCGTCGACTATGCAATAATATATTCATTTTCAACCGCCGAAAGCATTGTTTTTTCATTTAATGAGATTGATAAAAAATGTTGCACCTTTTTTGACCTGATAAACTATAATTCTACGGAAACCAGGAGGTAATGGACTTCCATGAATCTTCTCATTTTTTTCTTTTGGTAATACTTTAGCCATTCCCAAGACTTTCAGTGGATTCCCTCCATGTGCAACGTCGCAATTTGACACTCCTGATCAGAAGTGACATAATAATAATAATATTAATTATAGCATATATATATTAACAATTAATTAATTAAAGTCAAAAATAGAATAAAAATTTATGGTATATACTAAAATATATACCTCTGGGATTACTGGCTGATCGATAGGAGCTGCAATGACATCGTTATTTGGTTTTTCCAACTGATCACTCTTCTTAGCAGGTACTTTACGAGCTGCAGGTTTTACTAATTTTGCATGTCTTTTATTGTTTTCCTAAATTGACACAATGTAATTAACTGATTAGCAACATATATATTAATTAACAATAACGTCAAAGTGATTTGTCAAATCCTTAATTATATATACCACTTTCTACTCTGATGCCCCAGCTGCTGTTTCAGTACTTCTTTGTCTCTCTTTCCCTTAAAGACAACATCAACATTTAATTAAATGATCATATAGCAATTAGTTATAAGGGAAATTGAAGTACACAATTGTGTAAAATATATAGTTACCCTTACAATTCAATTAAATATTTATGTAGCTAGCGAGCTAGTTTATCTAATTAAATCAAATCATAACCGGCTAAACATTAATTAACTATCCCGATAACCATCCGGATGAAGTACAAACTTGTCATAGCCGGAACAATTATTAATTATATTCCGGAAGAACTTTAACTATCCTGATGAAGTTTAACTATCCGGATGAACTACAACCATCCGGATGAAGTACAAACTTGTCATAGCCGGAACAATTATTAATTATATTCCGGAAGTACTCTAACTATCCTGATGAACTTTAACTATCCGGATGAACTACAACCATTCGGATGAAGTACAAACTCATCATAGCCGGAACAGTTATTATTTATATTCCGGAAGAACTCTAACTATCCTGATGAACTGTAACTATCCGGATGAACTACAACCATCCGAATGAAGTACAAACTTATCATAGCCGGAATAGTTATTATTTATATTCCGGAAGAACTCTAACTATCCTGATGAACTGTAACTATCCGGATGAACCATAACTAGAGAAGCATGTTCATCCAGGTGAACAAGAATCTTCCGTATCAACTCAACTTCATAATTGTTTCAGATCTATACCTTATCTTTCGACCTCTTAGATGAGTTTGATTGAAGTGATTGTTTCCCCGATGTATTGTGCGCAGAATTGACCATGTCCTACGTACAATTCAATAATTAGCTAGTTAATTAATTAATTAATTAATTATAGGTATGTGTAGATATATATATATTTATATATATATATATATATAATATTGTCCCTTACAAAATTTACAGCTTTATCTGGTCCACCAAGTTGTCATTGATTAATCATTTGGTTGTTCATAAACGCCATCAGCATCTCAATTTTATCATTTTGTGCTTTAAGCTTAGAAATTGAGGTGATCAACCTCTTCATCTTTTTTCACACGCAACTGTTTTTCGTTCTTGAGTTCCGCCTCAAGTTTTTCGATGCGCTCTTTTGATCGCCCTTTTGGAGCACCATGCTGCCAATATTGATGGGAATTCACTCCATAACCCATACCTTTTACGAATCCACCCCAGGGGCGAAGTATAAGAGGGGCCAGACCGGGCCCCGGCCCTACCGGTTTTTTCGCTCAGAAGTGGAAATTTATATTCGTTCAGTTTGATTTTTTTATATACTTAGTCTGGCCCGGTCTATATATTTTTGAGGAGTTAAATTAGGTAACAAAATCTCTATAGTTCAAGTGGTTCCGCCGAGAATATTGGTTCTCAAGTACCCAGGTTCGACTCCTTGGTACTCCGGTCTTTTTTGTGTTTTCTTTTCTATTTGTTTTATTTACACAATAACACATAAGTCAAAAGGGAAGGGGTTTATTTTTTTACGGTATTGCGTCCCTGAGTCCCAACTTCCCAACCCCCATCGACCTCTCCCACCCTCTCCCTCATCAGACCTCGGACGTCCCCCTTGCTACCGCCGGCCAGCAGCCCACCACGCTGCCGGTCTGCCACACCACCTCCACGCCATCGCCGGCCTCCCAGGCTCCCCTACAGTCCCACCGGCCACCGACGGCTCACGCTCAAAGACTCCAATTTCTTCAAGTCTTCAACTCTCCAAGGTTCTAACTTCTAAATAGGTTAAGATTCTATACTTTAGATGTAATATTTAACCTTGATTATTGAGATGTTCATTTGATGATTGATTGATTGATTTCATCTATGGATACTAGATAATTAAAATTAGGGTTCTTGAGTTAAATTGGGGAAATTGATTGTTGATTGATAATCTTGTTAAATTGATGCTAAATAATCTATGGATGCTAGATAATCTTGTTAAATTGATGCTAAATTATCTATGGATGCTAGATAATCTTGTAAAATTGATGCTAAATAATCTATGGATGCTAGATAATTTTGTTAAATTGATTGTTGAAGGTTAGACTATTCTCCAACAACACATTCTTCTTATTTTTCTTTCTTTGTTATCTATTTAGTGATAAACCTAGTGTTAGCCACGGTCATGATTCTTTCACTGTTAAAGGATTTGACAGTTGGAAAAGAGTTGATGAGTATCTCGTAAATAGTCTGGTGATTAACATAGATAAAGAAACTGCTGAAAAGTTTGATCAGGATTGCATAATCGATGAATTCAAAAATCTTAAAGGTCGTCGGGCTGAGTTGTTATCATGTTTCCAGGTAATATTCATTTCTCTGACATCATTTAGTTTTTTATGTGGAACAACAGTTATTTTAATAAACTAAAACAATTAGATATTCTATTTTTTTGTTGTGTGACCCGACCCGAATCAAATATCCGACCCGAATACCCGACCCGAACATATAACCCAATTGTTAAATCCTAGAGATAGCCTAATTTTTTCTTAACCCTTGACTTTCGGCCCGCGCGGGATTTATGGTCAAGCTTCGCCCCTGTCCACCCGTTTCCTTGCGAAGGACCATTGTCAGGGCATCCGTTCCCGGTTCTGCAGTCAAGGATCCCGCTTATATTTGTGTTTCTTTCTCGGCCTGCAGTAATTAATTTAGTTAATGTAGTGAGGTGCTATTAATTTTTAACATGTAAATAGTTAGGTATATATATAGCAAATAAATATACTATTTGCTCTGCTAGGCCCTTCATCAAAGGCGCCTTGTATTCCCCCTCTTTGTTTACCCTTGCTTTCCTCCACATAAGAGCTCGACCGGGGTCCTCATCAGCTTCAATCTCTTTGTTTTGTACCTTGTATTACAATAATATATATATCAGACTTGAAACATACATTGCAGGTTCTTAACCATGACTGGCCGGATGTAACACTCTTAATTAGCTTATTACCATTTTTTCTCTTCAGAAAGACATATCCTCCCCGGACCATGGTATAATCATAAGTATACTGTGCTCGAACCTGTTTTGCACTGGTTGACACAACCTTTACAACAAAACAGTAGGATATATAATTATAATCTCATTAATTATAACACTTAGCTTAATTAATGAAAGCTGCAGTTTAATTTGAATAAAAACCTGGAATTCTTCAGATTTTGTATATTGTACAAATCTGTCCCAATCTTCTTTTTCCACAATACCAAAATACGGCTTTGGAACTTTCGCAAGCACCTTTGGTTTCGCCAGGTTGGGAAGAATGTATTTTTCACGCAATTTTCTTCTAAAACCCCTTAGCAACCCACCAAGCATTACCATAATAGTATTCTTTCGACTGTTATCAACCTCGAAATATTGCTACAAAAATAACATAGATTTTTTAGTCACATGACTTAATGTGAGAAAATGTTTAATATGTTTAATAACCTGAATCAGAGCCCACATCGTCTTCTTGCTGTCTGTTGGCACCTTCTTCCAATCAGGATACTTCAATTCAACCACTGCCCTTACAATATCTCCTTTAAAACTTGAAAACTTCGGTCTATGCTCCCCGATAACCCTTCCAGCATTGTCAAATGTTAGTGGCCATTTTTCCCCACCATTGTTACTAAATTTGGCACGCCACTTTACCAACCGCGACAACCCCCTCTTGCAATTTGTAGTTTGGGGAGCAGAGGTTGTGGCTTCCTCATTCTCATTATCAGTATGAACCTCATCCTCGACTTGGGCGTCATCGTTTATCATTTCCTTTTCTTCTGATTCCTCATTACGTTCCCCTTCAGTGTCAGAATTTTCATGGCGTTCATCTTCTGAATATTCATTATATTGATCATCGTCACTGTCCCTTGAATGATCATGAATGTCCTTCAATGTTTCACCATCACGCTCCATTGTAAATGAGATGGATCTTAAAATGAAATAAATAGGGAATGAAATAAATGCGATGGAATTTTTGTGATGAAATAAATGATCTACTGAAAATGACAGTGAAATTAACACTGACTGGAATTTGGTAGTGATCTCCTGGAGATTTTAGAAGGAAGAAGAGAGTGATGAATCCTGTAGAGGGAAGAAGAGAGTGATGAATCGTTTTGGTGATAAAATTTTGGTGAGAGGGAATAGGAACTGATCAATGAATTTTGGGGAAATTTGAAAAATGGTGGGAAGTAATTTGGGGATTAATATGATCGATCCGGGTGAAAGCATCTCACCTAATAAGGACGTGACAACATTTATCGGATTTAATATAAACTCAATTAATTCCAGACATAGATATAATAGTATTTTAAACATAACTTTAAAATGATCTTTAAGTGTAAAATGGAATATTAAGCAATAAATTTAATGATAATTGTATCCTAATGAATTTGTATACGTAACGTAAAAAAAAGATATCAAGTACTACAGACACACCACATAACACACACACACACACACACACATATATATATATAGTGAAAAGTTCATTGTAGACACCCCCATAAGTGTAGACATGTAGACACCTTTTTTCACCATTAGATCTCTTGATCTAATGGTTGTGATTAATTTCTTTTTTTCTTTTTTTTCTTTTGTCTTATTATTCAGAAAATTTCACATGTGAACACATATGAAAAAGAGTTATTTCTCATGTGAAAGTGTCTACAATGAACCTCACCCTATATATATATTATATATGTATATATATTTATATATCTTTCATTGTGTTGTAATATATACATTATCGGTTATATATATATACACTTATTGGGCAATCATTGGTTTCAACTGACCATCATTTCCCCTAAACACACCTTATTGGTCCTATGTACACCTTATTGGACATACACACCTTATTGGGACTTATTGGTCCTTGGTCCTAACTGACCCTCATTGCACATAAACAGACCTTATTGGGCCATCATTGGTCCTAAACACAACTTATGGGCCATTATTGGTCCCAAATGACCCTCGTTTCCCCTAAACACACCTTATTGGTACTATGTACACCTTATTGGTTATATACACAGCTTATTGGGACTCATTGGTCCTAACTGACCCTCATTGCCCCTAAACACACCTTACTGGGCCATCATTAGTCCTAAACATAACTTATTGGCCATCATTGGTCCCAACTAACCCTCGTTTCCCCTAAACACAACTTATTGGTCCTATGTACACCTTATTGGTTATATACACACCTTATTGGGACTTATTGGTCCTAACTGACCCTCATTGCACATAAACAGACCTTATTGGGCCATCATTGGTCCTAAACACAACTTATGGGCCATTATTGGTCCCAAATGACCCTCGTTTCCCCTAAACACACCTTATTGGTACTATGTACACCTTATTGGTTATATACACAGCTTATTGGGACTCATTGGTCCTAACTGACCCTCATTGCCCCTAAACACACCTTACTGGGCCATCATTAGTCCTAAACATAACTTATTGGCCATCATTGGTCCCAACTGACCCTCGTTTCCCCTAAACACACCTTATTGGTACTATGTACACCTTATTGGTTATATATACACCTTATTGGGACTCATTGGTCCTAACTGACCCTCATTGCCCCTAAACACACCTTATTGGGCCATCATTTGGTCCTAAACACAACTTATTGGTCAATCATTGGTCCCAACTGACCCTCATTTCCCCTAAACACACCTTATTGGTTCTATGTACACCTTACTGGTCATATATACACCTTATTGGGACTCATTGGTCCTAACCGACCCTCATTGCCCCTAAACACACCTTATTGGGCCTTCATTGGTCATAAACACAACTTATTGGCCATCATTGGTCCCAACTGACCCTCGTTTCCCCTAAACAAATCTAATTGACCCATTTAACCCGAAATTGACCCATTATTTTTTATCTTAATTCTTTAAGATATTAATTATTTAGAATTATAATTCCCCAAAATTTAAGGTTTTTGTTGATCCGTTATGTTTTTTTGTGTTTAGGGTTTTTGTTTAACGGAATGGAGATTGTGCGAACATATTACATATTTACCTAAAATTATGCATCAGTTGTTGATCGGATTGTAATTGTTGATCGTCTATGTTTTCGAGGATTAGGGTTTTTGTTTAACATATTGATTTCATAAACTGTTAAATTCTAAAAGAGGCGGGGTAAATTAATGAGCGAATTCAATTGAAAATTTCACATATCACTCTCGATTTCCCCAATTCCCCGCTCCCCATTTCTCCATTGCTCATTAATCGACAGAATTTTCCCCCTACCCTATTACTTCTCCAATAAACAGGTTCACAGTAAAAATTATTGAAAAGGGTTTTCAGTATTAATCGGTCTTAATAATCTTTATTGTTGTATCTGTTAGCAAAACAAACATGGATAAGTCTTGGATGATAACCAGTAGAACCACGAATTCATATACCGCTGGAGTTATATCATTCTTAAAGTTTGCAGTTACCAATTTGAAAAAGAAGGAAATTCAATGTCCCTGTGTTAAATGTCTAAACCATTACTCTTATCCTGTTGATGAGGTAGAATATCATTTGTTTTCAAAGGGATTCGATCTGACTTATACAAGGTGGACTAAACACGGAGAGAAACACGAGCCCGCAGGAGAGGAGCTTCACAAGGAAGACTTTTTTGATTCTGGAATGCCATTTGATGCATCCGAAACAATAGAAATGGTCAGAGCTACTGAAGAAAATTTCACTGAGGACCATGAGAAGTTTCAAAGAATGACTCATGGATGCTGAGAAGCCCCTGTGTGAAGGATGCCATACCTTCACAAAGTTATTTGCCTTGGTTCAACTACCGAACTTGAAGACTAAGCATGGAGGATCAGATAAGTTTTTTAATGAACTTTTAGTTTTGCTGAAACAGACGCTACCTGAAGGTAATGAAATTGTGAAAAATACATATGAGGCCAAAAAGATTGTGAAGTCAATGGGTGCAGGGTACACCAAGATACATGTGTGTATCAATGATTGTATTCTTTACAGGAAGGAGAACAAGGACCTAACTGTATGTCCAACTTGTGGTGAGTCCAGGTGGAAGGTGGATGAGAGGACTAAGAAACTATACGACAATACTCCTGCAAAGGTAATGTGGTATTTCCCCATCATTCCAAGATTGAAACGACTGTTTCAAGTGAAAACCATAGCGGAAGATCTAAGATGGCATGCCACCAGTTCCAAAATACCGGGTGTGTTACGCCACCCATCCGATTCACCGTCATGGAAAGCCATAGATGACAGATATCCAGAAATCGCTAACGATCCTAGAAGTTATCGTCTTGGCATTTCAACAGATGGGGTCAACGCGAATAGAGGCAACAGTAAATCACAGTGTGTGGCCGGTTCTAGCTGTCATTTACAACCTTCCACCATGGTTGTGTATGAAAAGAAAGTTCATCATGCTTTCTTTATTAATATCGGGAGCGCCTGGAAATGATATTGATGTGTTTATGGAACCATTGATTGATGACTTAGAGCTGTTATTTGAGGCAGGTGTGGAAACATATGATGCGTATGCGCAAGAACTGTGACAACCGGTAATTTTCCAGGTTAACCCCGTTAATAACTTGTATTATATTTCGATAACGTCCGTTACCTCAGTTAGCTAGAGTAGGTACGAGCACTGCACATGAGTCTAGATGTCGGTTAACCAATTTGAATATACATATATAATTGTGATAAATTATATTCTAGGGATTAATTTGAACACCTTATCATTCTACGTGATAATTATTTTTCTTATAATTCTATGTGAATTATATATATATGCATATGCGTAGTATATTTTATGAGTTATGTGACGATGTGTCACGAAAGTGTACGTAACGTTTCTATAATTATTATAGGAGTTTGAAATGTATAGTTATGGACTTATAACTATAATTTATGTGAAATTAAAAGTATATATACTAACAAACATGATACATTAAATATGATTGTTCCATACGCTAGTATGCTTACCGTCAAGTTACCCTTCGTTAAACCACTTTATTTTTTATTAAAACCTAGAGGGACCTAGGTTGTCAATATCCAAATCTGTATCCAAACTTTGTAAAGTAGGGGAGGGACTGATTTTGCCAAGTTCGAATAGTTTAATAAATGACATTTACGTACAGAGTTACGGAGTTACGATCGATTTCGTATACCGTCATCGTCATCGACGGGTTCACTTTCTGGCTCATCAATCCCTCAATCAAACCTCTCTTGATTACTAGAATCATATTATTAACTCAAGAGCCGTTCAGTTGCAAAAACACACAACCCTCTCGAGCTCTCTCTCCTTTTCTCTCGTTTTTAGTTTTTCTGGTGAACTCGCATTTCCGGCCAAAATACCCACCGAATCAACACTATTTAACACGCTTTGAGGTCCTCTTTCATCGCTGAGCAACCAGGAGAAGTCAGATTTGAGTTTCATTACGGTGCTCAGTGTTCGCATTCAAGATTCGGGTTCTATTTCGGCTTCAAAAACTTGCCTTTTCACGTTTCTGATTCAAGGTGCTCGGTAGTTACGCAAGACTCGGAGTCTTACTAAATTGTAGCAGCGCACCCTAAGGTGAGTTACACAACCTTTTACGTTACGTCCGGTTTTGGACGATAACACACGCAAATACGTTACACCCGGGTTAGGGTGATAACATGACAACTATTATGTATGATTAAAGTAGAAATCCAGTATATATCACATGTTCACGTAAAATGCTTTATCTTTCAAGTCCTTACTTATCGAACCGTTAATAGCATATAGCGAGGGGATATTGGGTAGTACTACTGGGGTCTGACAAACCCCACTCAGCGGGCATGAGATGCACCACCCGACTGGCGGTCGGACTGAGGACAATGTCAGCCTAACTTACCGTGATCAAGTAGACACGGGGAAGGCAAAACACGTAAGGAATTATTCCTACAACTAATTGGTCAGCTTCGGTTGCGAACGTTTTAGTGACATGAACTTAGGCTCGCTACCTACGGTATGGATTGTACTTGTAATATACATACTTATATACGAATAAAGACCGTTGTATTCGTACTGCATATTTATACTAGTTATACTTATGTGCTTATGTGAACTCGCCAACATTAGTTGACACATGCTTCTTGTGCATGCTTTGCAGGACGCTAGGAGTATTGATTTTGGGCACGTACGTTGGCTAAAACCTTTCATTTTGGGAATTTGTCTTTAACCCTTTTTGAACTTAGATTTAAACTGGTTGTTTAATGGACGCTTGTTTTGCGTGACATTACTTTAATATGCTTCTGCTGGATTTTCAAACTCTGGTTTTGGATATTTTCCACTTTGGAAATATCTTTACATTTTGAACCCTTAACTTATGTTTGATGTAACTAATGACTCTGTTTATCACTTTGGAAATATCTATATGACCGTTATCTTCCCTTCTGTTCCTGGCTTAGACACACGGAATCAAAGAGAAAGATTAGTAAAGTTTTCCTAGCATGCAGGGTACCCGTGCATGCCGGGATTAAGTAGATAAACAGATCCAGAGTGTATTACATCCTGGGATAACAATTAAATAAATCATAAGCAGACATCCTGGGTTAAGTTATCGAGAACGTGTTCCCTGTATGTTTGACATCCAGGGGTCTTAACCTGTCGGAGATCATTAGTAAGTGTTTGAGCGAAAATTCAGGGTATAACAATTGCCCCCCAAAATTCGCAGTTTGTAGATAAGATTTACAGCTGTGAATTTTTTTTTGAATCGAGATGAGTCATCATCTTCGGTTTAATCTTGTCCGCTTAATTTGCTTTTTCCGTTTCAATCTGGTCCCTTGATGTCTTCTCACCTATGTAACTTCTATTGCCCATAAATACACGATTACTCGAGTGATTTACCTCACCCAAGTCGAGAATCACGAGCACCGATCACCCATTCCGGCCATGACCAAGCGTCGAGTTCGTCGAGAACCTACTGTTTCTCTCGCCGGGGTGGAGGACTTTCTCGATCAGAAGTTCCTCCTCCACCCCGAGCAAGAAAGATGCTCCTTCACCAATGACGAAATCGCATTGGTGAAAAGTTCTGGTCTTCTTCCTTCTTCTGCAGTCATTAGGGCTTTCGACCCTAGGTTGAGATCAGACTTCGTCTCTCCGAACTGGGTCTGCTTTCCGTTCACCCCATTCAGCATGGGTTTATCCTATCCTTTTTCCGGTCTCGTCGCCGAGTTTTTAGAGGCCATGAGCCTTTCTTATGCCCAGACCCTTCCTGTTATATGGCGCATCCTGGGTACCCTGGATCACCTGAACAATTCCTTCAAACACCTTGTCGGCCTGCCGGAGATAGCCATGGCCTATGAGCTGAAATCGCATGGTTCCAGCCGTTTCTTGTTCAATGCCCTTTCTAAAGACATGCAACTCGTTCTTAACGCTACCCAACACGGTGAATGGAAGGGTAAATTCTTTTTTGTCAAGCGTTCCAACATTCCCGGTGGTTCCCAGCTTCCACAAGCCTGGATTGTAGAGGGTAGGCATACCTGCACTAGATGTTAGGGTTTTTATTAATAATTACATGATCTGACCTTGGATGTCATTCTTTGCAGTGAAAAGTTTGAGAGAAATCGGTCCTGAGGAAGAAGAGACTGAGAGCAACTTGTAGAGATTCCTGGGTATCCTAGAATTCGAACGTGCATTCAAGGCATTCAAGCATCCAGCCCTCTCACATCCTTCTGTCAGCATGTCTAGTTGTAAGTTACCCTGCATTTTGTTAATTTTTGCGTACCTGACTTGCTGATATCCACGGTCATATCTCTTTTCGCAGTTCCCCCTGCTTATGACATCGACGACCTCGAAGCCGCCCTCTCCTCAAAGCTAGCTGATGACCAGGAACTTGTAATACTGAGCTCCGTCAAGGCCGAGCCTACTCCAGCATCCAAGGCTACCACATCTAGGGCAACAGGTATGAAGAGGAAGAGCCCGAGGATCTAGCACCGCTACTGTCTAACACCCCCTGGCTAAAATGTCTCCTCAGGAACTCGTGCAACATCTTAAGGTTGTCGCCCATCAGGTACTTCTGGTTGTTTTCGCTTTTCTTGTATTTCACAGTCTGTTACGGTACTAATTTCTACTTTGTATTTATCCTTTCGCAGGCCAACTACCGTCTTCTGGAGCTGCTCGAGGCCGCCGAGAGGCGCGCCGCTGAATCTAACACCCTGAAATCCAGGGTTGCCCAGGCTAACAAAGAAACATCCAGGGCCAAGACCCAGCATGAC
Organism: Deinandra increscens subsp. villosa; assembly: GCA_039602395.1. Classification (NCBI taxonomy): domain Eukaryota; kingdom Viridiplantae; phylum Streptophyta; class Magnoliopsida; order Asterales; family Asteraceae; genus Deinandra; species Deinandra increscens. The sequence continues at coordinate 13,086,093 of JBCNJP010000012.1, read as the reverse complement.
AAGGTTCAGAAGCTGCTGCATGAAAACGAGAAGAAGGCAGTGGAAACCCGAAACCAGCATGAGAAGACCCTGAAGGATTACGTGGAGACGTCCAGGAACTCAGCCATGATCTCGGTGCTGCAGACCAAGCTGAAGATGTCCAAAGAAGCCGAGGATAAGGGTCACACCTGCGCCAAGTGGACTGTGCCGTTATGGCTCAAGCAGTTACGTGCCCTGGGTGGTTCAGTTCCCTAAGGGTACGAGACTGCTGAGACCCAGGGTGCTGTGAAGACCCTGCCTGCTGGCGCATCTGGATCTGGAACCGGAGAAGGACAGCCGATGGCCGAGGATGCTGGGGACGAGAAGGGTGCTGGTGATGAAGCCATGAAAGAAGGAGGTGAAGGCGCCGATGATGCGACAGCTGTGGATACTGTTCAATAATCCACTGTCTTCTATTTCTTTCTTTGTTTATTATGAAGCTTTTTCAAACAATGTTTTCTTTTGTTTCTTTTGTGGTTGCCGGAGGTTTGATTCCCGGTGTTACAATGCTCTACCCACGGGTTCATCACCTATGGTTTTGACTTGAAGCCACCTTGAGGTGGTTGAGCACTTTGTTCCAACCAAGGGGTGGTTTCTTTTAATATATATATCTGCTTATGAACTATATGCTTGCATGACATCTTTAGCTTTTTTGCACAAACAAATACATAAGTATGATAAGAATGTTAGATTAATAACCCATACCTTTTACATTCTGGGATGATCCCTAAATGCTAAACTAATTCTTGTGCAAGCAAATAATTTCTTCTTTCCTTAGTGCAATTCCACTTTTGACTGCTCAGCGACAATCTGAAAAGTTGCTTAATCGACACCGAAATCCTAGGATTTGGCACTGTCGTGCCATCCTAGGGTATGATCATTCAGGTAAACCCTGCATAGGTTTGGATCAAATTTTAACAACTGGGATCAAACCGGAAAATCCTGGGGTCAAACCCAAAAATCCTGGGGTCAAGCCCAAAAATCCTGGGGTGCAAGCCCAAAAATCCTGGGGTCAAGCCCAAAAATCCTGGAGTCAAGCCCAAAAATCCTGGGGTCAAGCCCAAAAATCCTGGGGTTAAACCCAAAAATCCTGGGGTCAAGCCCAAAAATCCTGGGGTTAAACCCAGTGCCGATCCGGCGAACTGGGGTTATGCCCGATGCCGTACTGGCGAATTCTAGGGTCCACCTCGAGCCGAACCGGTGAACTAGGGTATTGCCTCGTGTGTCTTATGTTGGTGTGAAAACACCAAAAACCTTAAGGAACCCCCATATGTCCATGAACCACGAGGTTGTCGCCCATGCTATTAACACAGGTCGATCCCATGATCCTGGGTCCAATATGTGGGTTAACGTGCGCTACCGGCAGGGTTCGTGCGCTACAGGCGATTACCCAAACGTAGGAGAGGTGATATCCTCTCAAACCTTAGAAGGTATACTAGATACCTTGAACGGAGGAGAGATGGCCAGTCTCTAACTTAGGAGAAACACATCCCTGGCTTCATGCATCCAGGGTTAGCTGTCTGTTTTCATCCAAGTATCTCAACCAAAGGAGTTAGTAATTTTCATAGAAAATAATAAAAACAGGTAAAGTAAGAATATAGCAAAAGCATTTGATAATAATAAAAACTATAAGATAAATACCTCGATAAATTCATTAGTAAGGAGGCATACCTGACGTGCCGCATCCTGGGTGCTATACTTACATGAAATAAGCTTTCAAATGGATTGCGTTCCACGGTCTCGGTAGTAACTCACCATCCATGTTGGCAAGCCAATATGCCCCATTGCCTGCCTCTGAGTCGATTAAGTATGGGCCTTCACATTTGGGGGCTGTTGATACATAATATGTGCGTCATGTGAAGTATCTGAACGAGACGATGTGAAGATTCAAGACAAGTTCAAGCTGCCGGCCGACCTAGGTCCGAACCTGAGGTTCGGACCAGCCGAACTTGGAGTTCGGACGGAGATCGGCCCAGACGTTTATATATAGGAACTTGTGCTTTGAATGTTGTAAATAAGAGAGAGATACCAGTTCTTAACTATGTGTTTTTGAGAGTGTTTCTCTAGAGAGCTTAAGAGAGAGTTTGTAATTGAGTCTTTGTTGATTTCAATA
>JBCNJP010000012.1:13023499-13083462 GCA_039602395.1 Deinandra increscens subsp. villosa | reverse complement strand
CATAATTGGTATCGCTTGGACCTTGCTCTTCAAGTTGTGTAGACGTGATACCGCTATAATTCCCACATGTCACAATCTTTTGGCATGTGTCTAGAAGACAATGCCTACAAGTCGGACACGATGAATGTGAACCAAGCCATTTATCAATGCAATGAACATGAAACATGTGATTGCATTTAGGTAATATCTTAACTCGTTCGCCTTTAGCAAAATCACCTAAGCATATAACACACTCTTTACCCAATCCTGGTAACTGCAACCCATGCCAATATCTGACCGTTGGGAACGTCTTTAACGCCTTTTTGTTGATTCCGGTTTTGGATAGCTTTGCCGAGCTGCTTTCCGGACTAGCACTGATTTCAGATCGGAGTACACTTGTGCATCTCAACACACATTTTATGATGGAGTTTAAAGCTAGCGAACAAACTAGCGCGCACAAAAGCACCGATAGAACCATGACCACGTTCGAATCGAAGTTGTTATGAACCGAAGATAGGCTTGACGGTGATGGAGCCGGCGTTGTCATGATCCCGGCAACTAGTTTTTGGTTTAGGTAACTTTGAAGTAGAAGCTTTCTTGAATGAATATGACTAAGGTCATCTTGAAATAGCATGTTGGATAAACTTGTCATTTGGAGTTTGTTTAGATGTGGGATATGATTGAAGTTAATGGAAGAAGAACATCATATATATATGTGTAGACTTGGAGACACCATGTGGGATTTTATCACATTGTTTATATAGGGCATTTGAGTCGGATCCTTCATCAAGTTTTGTGGATCTTTAATAATGGATTTTTTTTTTATCCAAATGGGGCCTATCCACTTTCTCCAAGTGAAAGGATGCAATGTGTACCCTTTTTTTCATTGTGCCATGATGTTGTGCCGACAAAGTTTTTAATTTTTGTAATTTACCATTTTTGCAAGTGATTATTAATTTTGGGCGGAGCTCGGGTAAGGAAGGCTTTGGGTAGTTTGCAGGTTCGCTGGTACACCGCTGTCACTCATACGCGTAGTTTCTGCAGGTAGGGTTCACGAATAATATAACCTCACAGATATGAGAGAAATGTGTTGGTTTATTTATTTTTTTTAAAAGTTTTTTATTAAATATAATTTTTTGGTGCTAGAGTTATCTTGGCTGTTTAAGGGTAAACTGCCGCCGCCATAGTTTTGAAATAGCAAGGATTAAAATAAAGTGGCATAAAATGGTTGTGTTGAGAGGGTTCCACCCAATCTCTTTCATATCTTGTTTTTTGTTAATATGCCTACAAATTAGCCTCTTCATAATACTAAAAAAATGCATATCATTTTACCATATCAAAGAAAGCATATTTATCAGTTTATGCTTTTATAAGTTTATGCTTTCATCAGTTTATGCTTTTATCAGTGTTTATGCTTTTTTTTATTAGTTACTAGGTTAGTAACCCGTGTATTATACGGATTGAGTTTATAATATTAGACACATATAAAAAATAAAAAAACACTGTTAAAACAATCAAATTTATTATGTTTGACAAATTGTTGATTAATTTTTCTAAAATAATCAAATTATTGAGTAAATTTATCAAAGAGTAAATTACATAAAAGGTCCTTTATGTTTCATTTGAATTTCGAATTAGGTCCTTTAACTAAATTAGTTACACCAGACATTCTTTATGTTTTATACATGTTTCACAGAAGAACCTTTATCACTAACGAGGTTAAAAAACATCGTTAAGTCAGGGGCAGTTTCGTCATTTTATAATATTTTTAATAAAAACCTTAAAATCAAAATCACCTCTCTAATTATACAAACCATCAGATCGTTTGTTTCTTCTTATGAAACGATTTGTGTCAAACAATTGATAAAAACATTAAAGATTTGATCTTGTTTATTTACTATTTATGTAAGAATTGTCTAATTAGTTATTAACAATGGTATGGTAGTAATGGGGTCTCAACTCTGGAGGTTACAATTGTATATCGTGTAATTCGAAGATCTTTCGTGCAGATGATGTAGATCATGTTGTCTGAGTTTCAAATTACCCAAACCACGTGAAACATCTCATCAGTTTCTTATTTTCGTTGATAATTCGCTATTAGTCACCGGAAGTTGCAATGGAGACCGACGGAAAGTTGAAAAAGGGTGCCGGCGACAAAAAGGGCGGTGGTCCTAAGAAGAAGCCGGTTTCTAAGAAGAAGCCGGTTTCTCGGTCCGTTAAGGCAGGTATGCTCAGCGTGTCGGTACCGGAGCTCCTGTCTACCTTGCCGCTGAACTCGAGTACCTTGCTTCGAGGTAAAGCTCAAACTTCCGCTCCTCTTTTGTCAATTTCAAATTCGTTCCGATCGATCAAACAATTATATTTTCCTAGGTTAGGGTTGTTTATACTGAATTTTGGGTTTTTTTTTGTTTGAAATTGAAATTAGATTTTGGAGTTGGCTGGAAATGGTGCAAGAGACAAGAACAGCAAAATCATTCCAAGCATATGTTTTTTACTGTGAGGAACGATGAAGAGCTCGGAGGAACCCTAATGTCGAAGGAAGAAACGAACGATCTGATGGTTTGAAATAAGTTGCGTAATTTTGATTTTATGGTTTTTATAAAAAATATTATAAAATGACAAAACCACCCCTAACTTAACGATGTTTTTTAACCCCGTTAGTGATAAAGGACCTTATATGAAACATGTATAAAACATAAAGGATGTATGGCGTAACTACTTTAGTTAAAGGACCTAATCCGAAATTTAGATGAAACATAAAGGACCTTTTGTGTAATTTACTCTTTATGAAATTCACATTAAGTTTGTCATTTTTTTTTAAATGGAAATTTAGTTTTGATAAAATTGGTAATTATACTTAATTGATAATCTAATAAATTGATGCTTGAATGTGGTTTTGACATATGACAATGCTTATGTGGACATCCTTGAAATGAGACATGTGGCACCGATGAAATCTTTAATCCTAATAAAGCATTTACATCACTGTCGCTATTATGTAATATGTATTCATCATTGTGTTTTATGTTTTATCTCATTTTATGTTATTGTTTTTATGCATTAGATAATTTTATTATTATTTAATTATTATTTCTACATATTAGAAATACACAACAGTATTATTGTACAATTATGTTGTTTAGAACTATAAATTTAAAAAAAAAACAATATTAATGACCAATAGAGAGACACAATGACGTACTAAAGAGCTAGAAAGTGTATTGTTTTTAATTTTATATATAGCAACAATGTACTCATTTTATAGATAAAAATGCTCGTTTTATGGTGAAATAAAAAAAACATAATGTCGTATATAAAAATTATGAGTGTTTAAAAAGTTTGGGGAACTTGATAAAAAAATCAACAACCACGAGTACGTGTCCGAGTGGTTACTGATGAAGATGGGAGACTTGGGACTGAGAGGTCACAAGTTCAATCCCTAAGCTTCCAAGTTCTACCACAGAGCCGCTCGCGAAGATGTTTTTTCCATGAAATTAGCTCAACTCGTGTAATTACTCATGGGCTTTCCGGGCCATTCGTTGGTCATTTGAAAAAAGATAAAAAGTCAATGAAAGTGACAAAGACGAAAATGACACTCCATCGTTTTTTCTCCACTAACAATGTTGACCATTTTTAGGACCATAATAGCCTATTAACTTTTTTTTCCTTAAAATAGCCACTCAATTACGGTCTTGACGACCATAGTTACGGTCTTGACGACCGTTGGTCTATCGAGCTAACCACAGTTTGCCACGTCATCACGTACGGTCTTGACGACCACAGTTACGGTCTTGACTTCCCGGTCTTGACGGCCGTAGTTATGGTCTTGACGACCGTAGGTCCGTTTCCCAAAAATGTTCACCAAAACCCTTTTCCGATGATCTTCTCCAACGGAATACAGTTGAATTAACATTGAGATCTAGTTACGAAAATTCAGCACACCAATTACTTGTTTCAAACAAAAGTTACAAAAGCTGGAAGTAATTACTGACCGTTATAGCTGTTGGTTTCCCAATTGACCAAACATTCACAATTTCATCATCACCTCCTGTGATGAAATGCCTACGTGTTTTCTTTCCGATTTTGATGCAGTTCACATTAGCAGAATGTGCCACAAACTCTTTTATGTTTAATTCACTCAAGAAATAATTAAAGATCACATGTAATTAGCGAATTCGACATATCATTATATCAATCCTACTGCAAACCCCTTAAAGGGGGAGTTGGATTGAAATTAACAGTAGTACACAAACACAGCTGAATTCACATTGTGTCTAATACTTCTTTAGATGAAGAAATATAAGATGATAACGACTTATATGTTTTCCAGATAAGTACAACAAACGCTCCGTAAAATTCAAATATGTTTCGTCGGAGAAGGGTTCCGGCGAACCTTTTTGGGAAACGGATCTACGGTTGTCAAGGCCGTAACTACGGCCGTGAAGATCGTACGTGGTGACGTGACAAAATGTGGTTGGCTCGATGGACCAACAGTCGTCAAGACCATAGTTAAGTGGCTATTTTTAGGAAAAGAACGTCAAGGGCTATTTTGGTCTAAAAAATAATTAACATGGCCATTCTTGTTTTCTTCCCATTAAACAAACTTCTTAGATATCTTTCCCCAGTGATCCCGAAGCCTAAAGAGATCTTCAGAAAAGGGCGAAGCTCTTCGAAGTCGATTGGGGATGAAGGGGTTTCAATCTCCGACTCGCAAGTGGAGGGCAATGGTTTTGGAGCTTGCCTGCGGAATGCGGTGTCTATTTCTGGTGTGGATCGAGACGAACCCCAACTGGAATCGGTCTCGTCTGATCAGGTTAGTACCCAAGATCAAATTGACCTCGCTCTGGCGAACGAGGTCATTAATACTCTACACGCGGCTGCATTGGTAGGAATTCAGTTAATAGATTGTGAAGATCGGGTTAAAGGTTTGGTACTTGAAGATGGGGTGGTGGAAGAAGTTTAATGGATTATCTTTCTATCAACGCTTGTGGGAGTTAATAGATTGTGAAGATCGGGTTAAAGGTTTGGTACTTGAAGATGGGGTGGTGGAAGAAGTTTAATGGATTATCTTTCTATCAACGCTTGTGGGCTGGGGGATTTGGTGAAAGTGAATTGGATTCAAGGTATGCGAAAGGAGTATCGGATTTTTGTGTTGTGTATTCAAGAGTCTCACTTGGCGGAGGCGGAATGCTTGCCGATTTTGGGATTGTGGGGCAATGATAGTGCTTGTTACGATTGGATTCCTTCTGTGGGTAGGTCGGGTGGTATTATTAGTTTATGGGACCCATCGGTGTTCTCCGTTTCGAATGTGGTCAAGAATCAACATTTTCTGCTGTTTTCGGGTCTCTGTTTGGTGACACAACAAAGATGTAATATTGTTAACGTTTATGCGCCACATCGAGGGGCGGGGCAGCAGGTTCTGTGGGATGAGTTAGGGGGTTGGATAGGTAATTTGGAGGGGTGGTGGATTATTGGTGGCGATTTCAACGTTGTTAGATGCGAAGAGGAACGATTACGATCTACTTTTAGTCATTCCGATGCTGCTTGTTTCAATGAGTTTATTTTTGAGAATGGGCTGCAAGAATACAGAATGGGGGGTTCGGCCTTTACATATTCTTACGGAAAAGGGATTATTTTTAGTAAATTGGACCGATTTTTGGTGTGTAGCGATTTCATGAATCAATGGCCCTTTGCAACGTTAACGGCGTTGCCTAGGATCTACTCAGATCATAGTCCGTTACTGTTGAGGACATCAGCGGAGGACTTCGGACCGATTCCTTTCCATTTCTTTTCGTTTTGGATGAGTATGGATGGTTTTAATTATACGGTGGCTCAAGCTGTGGAATTATTTCATGGTGAGGGTAGACCGGATGTGATCCTTAAAGAGAAATTGAAAGGGATTAAGGGTGTATTAAAGAAGTGGGCTTTGGAGATGAAGGAGAAGGATAGGGTCTGCGCAATCAAGTTGAAGGAAGTGTGTGCGGATTTTGAACGCCGCTCGGAAATTGGTCCACTTCAACAACAGGAGTTGGATGATTGGGTTTCTGCTAGGTCGAAACTTATTCAAGTTGAAGGTCGGCGCCTGGATGAGTTAAAACAAAAGTCTCGTATCAAATGGGCAAAGGAGGGCGATGAAAACTCTAGTTTTTTTCACCGGACGTGCAGAATGAATTCTTTTTCTTGTAGAATTAATGGGCTTTGGAATGGTGGTCAGTGGGTCTCGTCCTTGATGGGGTGAAAGGGATGATTTTTGATTTTTTCAAAGATATGTTTAAGAAGCAAGAGCACTCTTGGCCTCCTATGGTTTGTACTAACTTGAATAAAGTCTCTGTTTCGGATTGTGAGAGGCTTGTGGCTCCATTTTCAAGAGAAGAATTAAAGAGTGCAGTTTGGGGCTGTGGCAGCAATAAAGCCCCGGGTCCTGATGGTTTCAACTTCGCGTTCATTAAAAGTCATTGGGGTATGTTTGAAGATGATTTTTTTCAATATTCTTAATCAGTTTTTTGTGGATGGTAGGATTGGCAAAGGGTGTGGGTCTACTTTTATACATTTGATTCCCAAAAATAAAGATCCTGCGTGCTTAAAGGATTATCGTCCTATTTCATTGTTGGGTTGTATTCCTAAGGTTATATCTAAGGTTTTGGCGTTGAGGTTGAAGACGGTCTTGGGTTCGGTGGTGTCCGAAAATCAGATGGCGTTTGTGGAAAAGAGGAGTATTTTGGAAGGCCCTTTGATCATTAATGAGGTCCTGGCGTGGCTTAAGAAATCGAAAACTCAAGGTCTCTTCTTCAAAGTGGATTTTAATAAAGCGTATGATTCCGGATTGGAGATTTATCGATGCGATTATGGAGCAAATGGGGTTTCCTCCTAGGCGGAGGATGTGGATCTCGGGTTTGCTTGAGGTATCTCGGTGTTCGGTTCTAGTGAACGGGTCCCCTACCCGGGAATTTCAATGCTATCGGGGTATACGTCAAGGAGATCATATTTCTCCATTTCTGTTTATTATTGTTATGGAGGCTTTCCATAACATGATGTGTAGGGCGGTGTCTTGTGGTCTGTCTGAGGCTTTATGCCTCCCTAAAGAGAGTCCGGTCTTATCCCATCTACTATTCGCTGATGATGCTATGATTATGGGGAAGTGGTCTAGTAAGAATGTGTTAAATTTGACTAGGATGCTTCGGGCGTTCTATCTCACATCGGGGTTGCGTGTGAACCTTGATAAATGTGGATTATTTGGCATCAATGTGCCGGCGCGGATGTTTCGGATTGGGCGGCTAAGGGTTGGTTGTAAAGAAGGTGTCTTTCCATTCAATTATTTGGGGCTTTTGGTGGGGGAAAATATGAATTTGATTAGAAGCTGGGATCCGGTGGTGGAGATCTTTCATAAAAGACTAGCTAGTTGGAAGGCTCGGACTCTATCTATGGGAGGAAGGCTTACTCTGGTGAAATCGGTGTTAGAGGTTGTCCCGACCTACTTCTTTTCCCTTTATAAAGCCCCGGTGGCCGTTTTAAACAAGTTGGAAAGTATTAGGTTAAACTTCCTTTAGGGCGGAAACAGATCGGGTAAGTCTATCCACTGGGTAAACAAGGAGAATGTTTGTAAACCTAAGGAGCTCGGGGGGTTGGGACTGGTGCCCTTCCGTGTCGTAAACGAGTGTCTTTTAGCGAAGTGGTTCTGGAAGCTTAAAGATGATCCCTCGAAGCTGTGGTGCAGAGTTATTGTGTGTCTACACGGGTCTAGGAATCACGGCGGTCTCGTTCCGTGTCGGAAGGGTTTGACTGGTGTGTGGAACCGTCTAACTGGCGTGGTGGACAGATTCGAGGCTGCGGGAATCAAGCTTCAGGAGTTGATTTGTGAGGAGCAAGGTAGAATAATTTGAAAAGGGGACGAATCGGGGATTTTCTCGGTTAAGTCCCTTCGTAAATTGGTGCAGGGCAATGGGGAAGTTTCTGTCCCTTACGGATTTAGTTGGTGTAAGTATGTCCCCCTGAAAGTTAACGTGTTGTTTTGGAAGGCGGGGTTGCGGAAATTAGCGACCCGAGAGGCTTTGGTTCGGAGGAATGTTTGTATCCTTTCGTCGTTGTGCCCGTTGTGTAGTGATATGGATGAGTCGGTCGATCATCTCTTTACGGGATGTAAGATTGCCTCGATTTTATGGCAGGGGGTTGCGAGATGGGGAAATATTCCGGATTTTTTTGCTTTCTCTTTCGATGATTTGGTTTGTATTCACCTCTATGTGGAAGGTGATTTGGCAAAAAGAAATTGGATTCATGCCCTGGTGTACTCCGCGATTTGGTGTTTGTGGAGAGAACGTAACGAGGTTGTGTTTAACAACAAGGTTGTGAGTGTGGAGAGCATCCTGTGTAACACCTTGAGTTTATGCAGATTCTGGTTCAAAATTAGAGGAGGAGATCCATAGCTGCTGTTATTTTTGGCCGTTTGTTTTGGGCCTTTTTTTTTGTTTTCTTTGTGTTTTTTGTTGCATTATCTCCTTGTTAATGCTCCTGGTGTAATTCTTGGTGGATTTTGGTGTTGAATGAAAGCTATTGAAAAAAAAAAACATAAATAATATAAAAATAATAACAAAACACTCGTTATTCCTCATTATTCAGGTAGAAAATGGTAGTATCAAAAGTGCGCACATACATAAAAAATTAAATAATCACCGTTAACATGTCACTTAATTTAAATACGCATGTCTCTTAGGATAAAAAAAATAAAAATAAAGTAATGTGTGTTGTTGGAGATGACTATCGCCGTACATATATCACTAGTTCTTTGGGAAAATATGAATAAGAAAAATGTTACTAAATTTTGGAAAGACACGTGGTGTGAGAGTACACTTTACAAGTTATGTTTTCCCTGACTTTATGTTTTATCACTTATGCAGTTAATACGGTTTAAAATTAAATAGCGGTCGATGACCGCTATATGAGATATATGTTATCGTGGTGATATAACGGTGGGATAGTGGTAATTAATATATATATATATATACTAGATTTTGATACCCGTGCGACGCACGGGTGGTTTTTTAAAAAAATAAATCCAACAATTTAAATATTATAACAAATGTAATCCGATAATTGAAACCCGTGCATCGTACGGCGGTATTTAAAAAAATCAAAACTAAAATGTACTAATGATGCTTTATATCATCTAAGAATTTTTTTTATTAGAAATATCCAGTTAAAAGTTTCAATGGTTCTTCTACAATGAGTCACTTTCATTTCCTAGTAAAATATAAAAATGATATAAACATTAGTATAATCTCTAAAACTTAAGAGAAAATTAAAGTTTGTATCATACCCTTCTTCAATTATAAAAACAAACACAAAAAACAAAACCATTTGATTATAATCGTTCATGAATAATCTAAGAGTAGTCATAAGCACCACTCAAAAACACCCTTATGATACATATATTTGGGAATTTGTATAGCTAAACAATAAAAAAAATTATTGATATTAATTATATTGTTATATTTATTTAAGAAATAATTGTTTGTAAAAAATAATAAAATTAAGAATGCAATTATAACGATAATATCTCTATTAAAAATTCACAAGAATTAATTTAGTTGTTTGAAATTACAATATTTAAGGCTCATTGGATTTAAAATTGACTTTTCTTTTTTCAAATCCAAATCCCTCATTTACGATATATAATTCAATCTTTAAATGTGTTTGACTTTTTTAGAATATAATTAAAGACATAATTATACAGTTTGTAATTAGACTCTTTCTATTTTTGAATGATCATAACTATATTATGAAAGTTAAATTTCATTTATTGGAAAAAATTTGAGCGGGAAAACCACAAAATGGATTATTATGGTGATGCCATGTGGCATCCAATCTTTTCATATATATATATTATATAGATATATACACACACATATATTTATATAAAAAAACATAAAACACCTAAATATTAATACTCAAAAGTATTTGTAGGGTTTATAGATACATGTGATGATGGCTTCAGATGACATTGATCGGAAGTTGGAAGAAGTTAGTACAACCTAAGCCTTCGTAACCGCTATAGCACAACTATATGAGACCGATATCAGTGCTATATCGATCACTATCACCGATAAATATGGAACCGATATTTTAACTGCTATATGAGACCGATATTTTGCATAGGGTCCACTATCCGCTATAGCACTGCTATAGCACCATTATTAAGTGCATAGTTTATCACTTGATAAGGAAGGATACATTTGTGATTTTCGCAACAATGATGAATGGGTATGGAAGTGGCGTCAAAATATAAGAGGGGGTCTAGAAGCCAAGCAATATTCCGATCTCTTGGCCGTTATTTCCGATGTCACTTTGTCTAGCGATCCGGATAAATGGGGGTGGCAACTCGATTGAGATACAGAATTCTCGGTCAAGTCGATTCGCAACCATATTGATCATTTTCTTCTTCCGGTTGGAGATCTTGCAACGAGGTGGTTAAGGTACGTCCGTAAGAAAGTTAATATTGTCGTTTGGAGAATATTCTTGGACCGGTTACTCACACGTTTAAACTTATCGAAGCGAGGAATTGAAATCAATAATATCGTTTGCCCCATTTGTAATTCGTTTGTGGAATCAAATTCCCATATCTTTGGAGGTTGTGATTTTCTGTTAAAGTTCTTGAGCGCATCAAAGGTTGGCTCGAGTTGGATTGTGTACGATCATCCGATCCGAATAGATTGTATGACGGGATCGAAGATTTGAAGATCTTAAAAATAAAAAAAGGACATAATTCATGCCATTATGTACACTACGTGGTGGCCAATATGGAAAAACAGAAACATGGCCATATTCCAACCTAGCAAAATTCGGAACTGTAGTATCTTCAATACGATTGTTTACAATTTATTTTTGTGGTTCGGTACTAGAAAGCATGGTTAGTTGGAACAATTGGATGTTGAATCCTCTTCATGTAATTTTGCTCCTTTGTGAGCTTGTTTAATAAAATTTTATACTGCCGTTCCAAAAAAAAAACTAATAGAGAGAAGGGGCGGAGCTAGGGGGTGTCAGGTGACATCTGCTACTCTTTAATCTCATATATGAAATGATTTTTCTAAAGATTTTTTAGTATTTATGAACTCGTGTTACTTTTAATTTTTTTTTGTATGTGTCGGCGCAGCTTTTAAGAGGCGGGAGGGGGCGCCCGACCCCCTGAATTTTTTTTTTGCGATGTAGGGGGTATATAATTTTCGTGTAGAAAATTTTGATATACTCCGGTTTCGACCCCCGTTTACCCAAAAATTGACGTTAGGAAAAAAAAAAATTAGATCCCGACCCCACAATTGATATTTTCAAGCTTCGTCACTGTGTGTCACCTTTAAATTTTTTCTAGTTCTATCAACAGATCTCTTGGTTTTTAGAATTGTTTAATTTTATCAGGAGTATGACGCGAAATGAGCTTAGAGTTTATTTTAACAAGTTGAAAGGGATTTACCATATTTAATATTACCAAAATTAACGTTATTGTTGTGCATTAAACCGAAATTGTCATATTTATTCACGAAATTGGTTTGTGAATAGAGTAGAAACGAGTTACAACATAAATGACCTCAACAAGAGCTTCTTGCATGTTGCTAAGTGTTGGAATTTAAATGTGTAAGTTCTCATGTTTTGTCTATGAGTCTATCTCACATTTTTTTTTTGGGGGGGGGGGGGGGGGGGGGGGAGGGGGGTTGAAGAAACTTGAAATGGGTTTATAAGCCAAGCCTTGAGCTCTTTTTAACCTCCAAAGAGTTCTAGGGGTTAAGGAAAATGGCTAAGTAAGCCCACACACATGACGAGACGAGATGTGGATTTTTCTGTTGATTCCTAAACTGCATTAAATCTTAGGAGTTTGCGTGCCTTATAGCATATTCTAAGGGTCCATACAGTCATTCACCGTGATCAGGTACTGAAAACAGGTTGTTGTTATTAGTAATGATATGGATCAAGATATAAAGGTGACGAACACAGATTGTTGTTATTAGTTCTAATGATAAATAACCTTGTATGATACATTTACTAGGAAAAAAAAAACCCTACAAAACTATGAACATAAAACTACCAGTCTACGTACCATAGTATATACATTTGATTTGTAGATCATTAAGGAAGCCCCGACTGGTAATTTCGCAAAAAACTTTTGTGTTGTAAAGACGCTATGCTAGTTACATAATTGGTATCGCTCGGACCTTGCTCTTGAACTTGTGTAGACGCGACAACGGCACACCGCTATAATTCTCACATGTGACAATCTTTTGGCATGTGTCTAGAAGACACCGCCTACAAGTCGGACACGATGAATGTGCACCAAGCCATTTATCGATGCAACGAACATGAAACCCGTGAGTGCATTTAGGTAATATATTAACTCGTTCGCCTTTAGCAAAATTACCTAAGCATATAACACACTCTTTACCCAATCCTGGTAACTGCAACCCATATGCCAATAGTTGACCGTTAGAAAAGACTTTAGCGCCTTTTTCCTGATTCCGGTTTTCGATAGCCTTGTTAAGCTACTTTCTGGACTAACAATGATTTCAGAGCCGAGCACACACATACATCTCAACATGCATTTTATGATGGCATTCAACCCTAGCGAACAAACTAGCATGCACAAAAGCACTGATAAAACCATAACCACGTTCGAATCAAAGTTGTTGTGACCTGAAGATCGGCTCGATGGGGATGGAGCCAGCGTTGTCATGATCCCGGTAACAAGTTTTTGGTTTAGGTAACTTAGAAGTAGTAGTTTTCTTGAATGAATATGACTAAAGTCATCTTGAAATAACATGATGTTAGCTAAACTTGACATTTGGAGTTTGTTTAGATGTGGGATATGATTGAAGTTAATGGAAGAAGAAAATTATATATATGTCTAGAATTGGAGACACCATGTGTATTTTATCACTTTGTTTGTATAGAACATTTGAGTCGGATCAATCCTCCACCAAGTTTTGTGGATCTTTAATAATGGATTTTTTTTATCCAAATGGGGCCTATCCACTTTCTCCAAGTGAAAGGATGCCATGTGTACCCTTTTGTCATTGTAACATGTGGTATATGAGAGCTTCATGTATATTTTGTTGGAGATAATAAAGAGCTTTTAGATTTATATATTCTAAGAATCATCATATTATTGTACTGTTCTTTTATAACCTGGTGGTTTTGGTAGTTGACGAGGGTGATACTTTAACTGTTACAATGGTTCAATTAAGAAGACACACCTTTTCATCCCTTATAAATACTTTATAAGTATCACTTATAAAACAGTTTGTGTTGTTGTAATAAAAGAGTAATCATTCTCTCAAAGTCATAGCGTTCTCTTCCATATTTTTACCTAATCTTTTGATCATCGTACAAATATAAATCTAGAGTATTACAATATATTCGGGCATTATGATTGTATAACCTACAGTATGAAAGTTATTATCAGAGGCGTAACTTTTAAGAGGCGGGAGGGGGCGCCCGACCCCCCGAAATTTTTTTTGCGATGTAGGGGATATATAATTTTCGTGTAGAAAATTTCGATATACTCCGGTTTCGACCCCCCCCATTTACCAAAAAATTGACGTTAGGAAAAAAAAAATTAGATCCCGACCCCCCACTTGATATTTTCAAGCTTCGCCACTTGTTATTATAGTTGATGGCGGTTATACCCCAACAGCCTGTATAACCTAAAGTATGAAATTTATTATAGTTGATGGCGGTTATACCCCAACCACCACAATGGTTCACTGAAGGGGACACACATGTTCATCCCTTACAGATACTTTGTAAAAATTAGAGCATTCATGATAGGTTCCTTAAAAAATATGTAAGCGTAAATTTGTAAAAATTTGAGGTTTGGTTGTGAGTAGAGGAGAGAGAAAAAATTTAGCAAATTTGTATATTTGACAAAAAAAAAAGATGATTTGTTAAAATTTGGGGATTAAAAAAGAGAGAAAAGGTGATGAAAGAGAGAAAAAAAATAATAATAAAAGTATAAATTATAAGGATGATGATGAAGAACTTGCTGTGAATGCTCTTAACAACCCACATATATACACGTCATCATTTAACACTATCATAGTGTTTGAAAGAGTTAACATTTGATCAAAATTGTAGTGTTCATATGTTCTATATTTTTTTATGTTAATATACAAATTAATCTCTAAGTAATACCCAATGATCTTTTAATCATTATATAACGATATTTAGCTGATTGAATCATGCATTAATATAAGGATGGAGAACATGCTGTGAATGCTCTTAACAACCCACATATATACACATCATCATTTAACACTATCAAAATCTTAGTAACGTTTCCGCCCCGTTTTTAGAAACGATTACACGATATATGAACACGATACTTGGTGTATTTATGACCTCACACGTGCTAGTATGCATGTAAACCTCAGTCTATCGAGGAACTATAGCCATGAGGTTTGATCATAAACAATGTAATTGCATACAATAATAATGATCACGATGCTTAGCATCTTTCTAATCAATATATTCAACATACAAATACTCCAATCAATATATCAACAACACAACGTGATAAGTACATCACCTCAACTCAATATTTTATATGAACGGAAGAACCATAACTGATAACAATATGATTACTTCTTGACTTAATGAACCGCATGGTGCATGACCACCTTTACTCAATAATAAATAAACATATAATATAACACGTCTAGTATCTCAACCAAGTCCAATTCCTATCATTATTCGAATCGTCTCTTAAAGTCCATCCTTCACATTGATACACATAGTCCAGTCATCCAAGCCCAACTTAACTAGTCTAAGACCATGTCTAACCCAAGCCCAACTGGTTACACATGCTAAGTAGGACGAAGCCCATTAAGCAAGCCCAAACCGACGGCCCACATGAACATCCACTACCCACATCCCTTTTGTCTTATATCAACCTTAATCCAAGGGTCAATATTGCTTTCATCCTATGGTTCAAATCACATGCAAAACCTAAGGCTAAGATCATCTATATCCAATGGTCCACAATCCATGCAAAACCTAAGGCCTGGATCATGTTGATCCAATGGTCCTAATCTCTTGCACCAACTCCTTCAATCATTGGCCATGCACAACCCACTCCTCTCATTGGCTAACCATCACATCCATGCATGCATCACATCACACTCTCCTCCTTTTCCCTTTTTGATTGACCGGCCTCATCCTCTCCCTCTCATTCCCTCATTTGCAAACCACCAAACTCGCTCTCTCTCTCGGCCCTCACACAACCGGACCACCACATCGCCACCTTGAACCTCCGAAAAGCCAACCTCATATCACCACCTTGTAACACCATTACACGACCATGAAACACCATGAGCTACACCACTATACCTCCTACTATCAAGTCTCTTCCCAAGATCAAGATGAAGCCAAGCATGGTCCGCTTATACTCACCATCTATCGTGTCCACTCTCTATTCGGTAAGCAACCACGTTTGTTATTTGCATGTGTTCACAAATGTTAGAAACTTTTGTTAAGATGTTTGTACATAACATGCAAGATTCTCAAGAGACCCGTTCAAACACTTGGTCACTTCCCTGTGATCCTGTAACTCGCATTTGTCATTTACAAAGGTATATTTCGAGTCTAGCTTTGTTCAAGTTTGTTCATTTTTTCATTCCATTCGTTAATTAGGTAACACATTGATTGTGTTGCATGCACGGTTGAGATCTAGAATAAAACTATGACAACTGGTAATTTCCAGGTTAACTCCGTTAATAACTTGTGTTACTCTTCAATAACGTCTGTTGCTTCAGTTTATAACTAAAATAGTTATAAGCACTGCACATGAGTCTAGACGCCGGTTAACTAACTAAATAATTATATCATATGATTTTATGTAAATCATAATTTTATGATATCATACGAACATTTTATCATTTCATGTGACGAATACAATTATGATTTTATGTGTTATATATCTACAAACACACATTACATTCCATGTTTTCATGTGGCAACGTATCACATAACTACATACGATTTTACTATTAAAACGTCGTTGGAATTACGCCCGGTAATATATGATTTTATGTGAATCATTTTTATAATTACAAGTTGTATTTTATGATTTTATGTGACGAATCAAGTATATATTTTATAAATGTTACACGTCAAATATAATTTTGACAAACACACGTATTTATACGGTTAAGGTTATTTCCCGTTACCCCCGTTAGGGTTAACTAACGACTTTTAACCTCGAGGGGCCATTTTGGCAATTTCCTAAACTGTCTTTTAGCTAGCTAAACTCGTAGGGACCAACTTTGTAATTTTCGGAACATGTTATCCTTTCTTGTATCTAATGGAGGGACCAAACCTGACAAATGCCGAAACTCATTTTGAAGACCTTTAATGTCGGCTACGATCTATTTTCGGGTAACCGTCGGCTCCGCTCATTGCGAATTAAAGGCCTCGCCGGTTACGACCTTCAAATGGTTGAACAACAACCTTGACCCAACAACCCATCTCTCGTCAATCATTCTGGTACACTCCAATCATCCCTCTCGTCCCTCACGTAAACCGCCGCAAGTTTCACCGGAGAAGAAACTAGTGAGCACGAACCACCTTCATTCCTGTTGATTTCTGATCAAGCACCCTTCTGTCATCTCGAGTCACTGTTTATACTCAAAGCCCAAAGGTTTCAGGGCGTTTTCGGGTTCCAAGATCGAAGTCGGAGACGCGATCGGGTTTGGTTTCGGTCCAATTTTATCATCGCAAACGTATCGGTTTTCTTCTTCAATTTAAGGTATGCCTTAACCCGCGAAAGTGAAATTGTTTCTGTACACTTTCCACCGATCGCATTTTCCCGGTGACTGGAAAACTAAGTCCGGACACCTGAGTTTTAAAGTAAGAGGATGACATCAAGTCGCAAATGGTTATGTATTTGTTTTTTCCGGATATGAATTGATGTCAAGAACTAGCGATGTGTGGCTATAACCGTGACCTGCGTTCCCTTAGGTCGCCGGTTTGAAACCCGGCTACCTCAAACATTTTTCCTAATTTTTCTAAAACCCGATTTGGGTCACTGTTTATACTCAAAGCCCTTCCTGATCGAACCAGTTAACAAACCCAGTCTTTAGCCCAATGGTTAGTGCGCTCCATATCAAACGTAAGGTCACGGGTTCTAGTCCCGTGACCACTGTTTTTGCTCTTTTATTTATTTTTAACAATTCCAAACATTTCTTGGTCTAAAACCCAACCACCATTTGTTCTCTATAAAATATTAACCCGTAAAGCTTCCATAGACGCCGTTAAAGTGCTCGTAGTATTGTTATTCTATGTAAATCTTCATTTCCGCTTTCATTTCCGCTTTAATAGGTTAACCTGAATTGCCTCGTTGCCATTATTATAAACTAGTTTTGAACATAGGAATATATTTATGCCTAATTAATTTATTTTCATGGAATTATATATGTGTGCATATTTTGAAAACTTTTGGTGACTAAGTAGATATATTTATATATATATAAACTCATACGTTTTACCCGATTTTCTCAACATATATTACTGGAATAATATACTCCCATCGACTTTTGTAAATCCTTGTGTTTTTGGCTAAATGTTATCTTCGACTCCTTTCGAGTAAACGATTTTTGTCACATGTTAAAAATTGTCACACAAGCCACATTTGAATTTATTTGTCACTGAACCGTCGTCTAAGCTATTTTACTCATGTTCGGACACCCACTTATGCATGTAAACTCAATAAGTGCTCGGTAGATTCACAAGACTTGGAGTCTTAATAAATTGGTGCATCGCACCTTATGGTGATTTTTACAACCCCATTACGCTACATCCAGTTTAGGATGGTGGCACGCAAATTGAATTTCTCATTACATCTGGTTTAGGATGTTAACACGCGATGCTTAGGTTACACCCGGTTTAGGGTGATAGCTATTGTTTTTGTGTATGTTAAAGTAATTATCTGAAATATATCACTTGTTCATTAAAATGCTTACCTACTTTAAGCCCTTACATATCGGACCGTTAATAAGTTGAATAACGAGGTGATGTTGAGTAGTACTACTGGGGTTTGACAAACCCCGCTCAGCGGGCACGTGATGTCCGGCCACCCGACGATAAAGTTGGACTGAGAACAATGTCAGCCTAAACGTACCGTGGTTTGGTAGACACGGGGGAAGGCAAAACGCGTAGGTCAATCCTGCGTGCATTAGTTAGCTTCGGTTGTAAACGTTTTAGTGACATGAACTTATGCTAGCTACCTACAATATGGATATTACTTGTAATTTAGACCACTACGTATGGATAAACTATGTATTCATATGCTTTTAGTATATAGTATGTATATACTGCTCATGTGAGCTCACCAGCGTTGGCTGACACTTGCTCTTATGCATGCTTTACAGATCGCTAGGAGTTATCAAATTTGGACGCGAATTTTGGCTTAAAACATCTTTTTCTACTTCTATTTTTTTTTTGGGAAATTGTATATTAAATATTTTTATTTAATAAATCATATATGGTATTTCATTTATGACTGTGCGACTAGCTTTTCGCAAACACTTTAACTGCTATTGCTAAGTTTTAAACTCTAAACTAAATACTTTCGGTTTGGAATGTATTAACGCTTTCTACCACTACGTCAAAAAGTGGCTTTGGCCACGGTTTTTTTTGATATCGCATAGCCACTGTTTTGTAAAAAACGTGGCCAAAGGTAAGAAATTCTCGTTTTAACCACATATATTTTGTACCCGTGGCCAAATATATAGCCTTTGGACCCTTTTAGCCACATATTTTTTTGTTTATGTGACAACAACAATCAGTTGCAGTGGCTTTAGCCACTGTTTTATAAAAACATGTGGCACTTATTTGTCACACTTAAAAAAGAGTGGCGAAATGCACCAAACGGCGACGAAATTTTTATGATTTTTTATTCGTGTGACCAAAAAGGAATGTATGGCCATGCTTAAATAATGTTGTGTGACGAAAGAGTAGATTTTATTACTTAGTAAATTAAAAGAAAACAAAACTATTAAGTATATATTATGTGTGGCTAAATGTGAGCAATGGCCACGCTTTTTACTTAGTTATGTGGCTAAAAGCTAGTACATATGGCCACTGTTATTAGATTGTGTGACTAAATATTAGAAGACTAATGGTCACGGTAGGTTATGAGTGACAAAAATCTATTACCTATGGCCACATATATTAACCGTGACTAAATGGTAGGTTGTGAGTGACAAAAATCTATTTTATGGTCACGGTAATATTAAACGCGTGGCGAAAAAGAGAAGATTTGTGTTTATATGTTTAGCATTTTTTATTATCTTGTGATATGGCCACTCATATTAAACATTGGTTGCGTGACAAATTATGACAAATGGTCACGGTATATTAATTTTAGGTGGCTAAAAGAAGACAAACAGTCGACGGCGCTTGTAATCATGATTATTTCATTTACTTATCTCTGTATCAGTTTTCATCATCATCTCCACCATGCCCCTTTTCTCCCAGTCTCTCTCTCTCTGTTTTTCATCCATCATCGCCGGAAAAAAATGTGGAATTGGTGTCATCCGTATGTGGAAAACGGTAAGTTATCATCTTCACCACTGAAGTTCGATTGAAATTTTCGTCTCAGATTTGGTAATTTTTTCTTATGCAGGGAAAGATTGCGCTCTGTATCTCCTGGGAGCAGATTTTAAGTTATTGTGGAAACCATGGAGACGAGGAGTCTCTAATGGTTCATACAAATGCTTTACTGAGAGCAGATTTTAAGTTATTATATAATTCTATAACAATCAGCAGTAAGGGCCCATATGAGGTTTGCATGCCCTGTTTGTTGCAACCCTAAACTTGAACAAGGTAGTTGATCTCACTACCCTCCTTTCTTTCTTTTACTCATTCCTTGATTAATTTATAATGTGCTTGATAAATTATGATTTATTATTGTTATTAATAATAGATCTAACTTTAGTTGCAACATTGGGTGGTACCAATCACTCTAATGGCCCGGATAACGATGTTGGATTGTGGAAGGGGAACGATGTAGGAGATGTAGCAAAAGAGATGCTTCTTCACCATTTTCAGTTCCCTCAGCCCCAGACAATCTGAAAACGAAAATGGCGGACGAAGGCGGTAGGAAATCAGGTACCGTGAAGTGGTTCAACGGCACCAAGGGTTTCGGCTTCATAACTCCTGGGAGCAGATTTTAAGTTATTATATAATTTTGTAAAGTCAGCGGCAAGGGCCGGCACATGTTGTGGTTTGTAGCACCTGTATTGTCCAGGTGCTTCCCTCGCTTCTTGCCCCATGAACCTGATTTCTTCCAGCCACTTCTTCACCATTTTCAGTTGATCAGAAGCAAGTGCATGTGAGAAAGCAGCAAGTAGCCGTTAATTATATGATGATTCTCAGACAATCTCTCTAGAGCACCATGTGAGAAGCAAAGAGGGATTTGTCTTCAGCCGCTTCTTTTCCCTTTTATGTAATGAATTGATTTTTAATTTAATATAATGTATTTTCATCTGTTTCTGTTCATCTTCTCTCAATCCGGATGAAATCTTCTCCCTAAGGTTATAGTCTTCTACATATATATATATATATTAGGTTGTGTGACTAAATATTAGTGTATAAAGAATTGTATTCAACCAGAATGATTTTAATTCACTAGATAATGGGTTTAAATACATGGGAATATCCAATAGACTACGAACAGAAATAACAACTATAGTATATATAGTTCATCCTGAAGAACTCTAGTTTATCCGGTTCATACTGAAGAACTGTAGTTCATCCTGTTCTATTACTGAATAATTACTCTTGATCCTGAAGAACTCTAGTTCACCCGGTTCTATTCTTCCTGAGGAATTATAGTTCATACGGTTCTGTTCTTGTTAGTTCATACGGTTTTGTTCTTGTTCCAATTTATTGAAGAATTAAAATCTAGCCTGTTTATAAATCCTGTCATCCACTATTAGACAATCAAAAATTATAAATTGTAGCAAACAAGTCTTGAACCTTCATACGGTTCTGTTCTTGTTAGTTCATACGGTTTTGTTCTTGTTCCAATTTATTGAAGAATTAAATTCTAGCCAGTTTATAAATCCTGTCATCCACTATTAGACAATCAAAAATTATAAATTGTAGCAAACAAGGCTTGAACCTGGGTCAGTCAAAAGAAAGGAACTCACTACAAGATTAAGAAGAACCATTGAGACAGAAGTGTTAATTGGTTATATTTTAACCAAAACTTATTTAATTACTCCCATCACATAAGAAATAATTGATAAACAAAATTTGCGTTGCTAAAGGTAATAAATAGACACGGTAAAAACAGGATTTGCGTGGTAAAGGTAATAAATATACACGGTTATCTTGGCCTGACCTTTCCACTTCTTCCCACCATAGCTGGTAGCGTGTCCTGTCTGCCTTTAAATTTCTACTTTTTCACCACCAAAATCTTCTGTACGAACGTATTTCCTGATCAACAAGAAAAAAAAACTTCGATCGATCAATGGCTGCCTTCGGTAAACAATGGAGGATTAGGGGTGTTAATGAACCAACACCCTACTACGACAAGACTCCCCGTAAGTGTATTTTCACTCAACAATGGCTGTACGTTTTTATTTTTAGGGTTTTATGTTTTTTAGTTACTTACTCTCTACTCTGCATTTGGGTTTTTTACAGGTGGTCGGAGGTTCACCCTAAAGGTCCATCACTGTGGCGATTTCCACCGGAATGCCGCCGGCCACGAAGTGTGGAAGGGAAAGGTAGATTATGTCGACTATGTCGACATTCGCAAATTTGATTGTAATGATCTGGATCAAATGGTGCAATACCTAAACCACACATCGGTTGGGTATTTCCTCATTTACTGGAGGATCCCGCCTCTGTCCATCAAATACGGGCTTCAGTACGCTGATTTCATCACTCCCGAAATTGTAAGGGATATGAAAATTCATCTCCAGGGACCAGAGGGGGAGAGAGAGCTGGATGTGTTTTTAATCCGGAACAGGGATTCCACCTACAGAACCTCCGAGTTGGGACCGAGAAAACCCCCTGGTTAAAAGCTGTTTCCTGATGACAGCAGCAGCAGCAGCAGCAGCTTCTTGGATGATGAAGACTATATGTCGGATGCTAGGTCTTAGCTAGTTAGATAGATTTTTGTATAGGATCTGATGAAAATCTTTGTATAAAGATCAATATATATATATATATATGAAAGTTTTTGTAAGCTCTTCCTCATGTTTTGTTTTGGTTAACACCATTAATTATATAGACAAATTTTATCTCAATCATTTAAGTTGATTTTATTCTAAATTTGATTGTTGCAAGTAGATTTTACAGTTAACTGATGTGATTTTATCCAATTTAGAAGTAAGATTTATCCTGTTTATAAATCATCTCATCCAACCATATCAAAATGCCAACATATACTAACATAACATATGAATATATACTTCATGTAAGATCACAGTTATGAGTAAAATGGAGTCTGCTATGATTCATTGAAAATGTGTATGTATTTATAATAGAAGAAAACTGGTTAACCATCCTGAAGAACTTTAGAACTCTAGTTTATCCGGTTCATCCTTAAGAACTCTAGTTCATCTTCTCTCAATCCTCATGAACTCTTCTTCCTGAAGAATTGTAGTTCATCCGGTTTTCTCTTCTTCCAATTTACTTAAGAAGTAAAATTTATCCTGTTTATATATCATCTCATCCCACCATATCAAAATGCCAACATATACTACACTAACATAGCATATGAATATATCCTTCATGTAAGATCACAGTTATGAGTGAAATGGAGGTCTGCTATGATTCATTGAAAATGTGTATGTTATTAATTACAGATGAAAAGTGTATGAATAAAACTGTAACAACTATCATGTTAACATACAAACTGGAACAACTTATGCAATTGTACACAAATACGGGGATCAACTCTTCTTCCAGCCAAGTTCATCCGGTTCCCATCTTGTTCTCCTCTTCAATAGCTTGTAACTGAAATTTGGCCTTCTTACATAGGAGACTTTCATGAAAGGTCCGTGTCATTATTCTGCTCTCAGTATCACCAATCCTGACAATATCTCGTATCTCATCTTCAGAAAGCCCATTTAGAGCATCCTGTAAGCTTCTAATTGTCTCACCTTCACTGGTGAAAATGTGATACATGTTTGTTTCTTTCTTATACTCCCAGTTGGTCACCCTTTTTCTCTGAATAAAAACCTGATGAAGCCTGTTACTTGTCATTATTAAATGGATTCGGTCTTTGTCATCCTGGCTCCATTCTGGATCTAGGACTGTACTATGCGTTGTGAATGACCCATCAGCTCTATAGACTACCAAATTTCCATCCTTATCAACTTCAAGTGTCGAAACAGGATTGTCAATGCTGCGTTGTGTGGCTTCGTCTACTTCCCCGTATAACTCATCCAAATACATCCTTATCCTCACCATTAAGGATTCCTCTTGTGAACACGCACCCTTCATATCAACACGTGACTGTCTAACATCACCCAACTCATGGTCAGTGAGGTTGCACATAGCTTCTTCAGCTGTAAACTTTAGTACCTCACATGAACTGGTTGTGAACAGGTATACTTTCGCTTCATCATCATACCTCCAGGAGATGATTCTTCTCCTTTCAGCATGGACATCTCTGTATTCATCCTCCTCATTGATCACTTTTCCTTTTCCCTTCCTAGCCATTGACTTCATTCTCTTGGTGGGTGGTTTTTCTGGTGACTTGGGTGGAGATGAGGGTTTTCGGGGTTTGTTTAGGTGAGGATGTGGTACAATGGGTGTGAAGTTATCTGCTCTAAACTTTGGTGGAATAGGCTTTAATTTTACAGGTTTAGGATTTTTTTCTGGTCTACTAGTTCTAGCAGCAGGGTTTTTTCTGGGTTGCTGTGAGGCTAGAGTTCTGTTCAGACCAGAAAATGCACCTGGTAATGAGGGAGCAGTCGGTTGTGAGGCTGTGATGGAGGGTTGAGATGATGAGAGATGAGGATCAGAGACAGTGTCAAACATTTCCTTGATAATGTTGATCTTTGGCTTCTTTTGCCGAGTAGTTTGCACATGAGCTTTACTCTTCTTTTCTTTGAGGTAGCTGATACCTTCAGGATGTATGGAGTCAAACAGAGCATGCATACCTGGTGGCCTTTTCACACCAGTAACTCTTTCCTTTTCAATTTGGCTCTTCCTGATAGCATCATAGTCTTTTCTCAGCCTTGGCAATTTGCAAGAGTTGATTATTTTTGGGTCCTCCATCATGATTTCCTTGAAGTACCATTTATGAATCAGCAAGTCATCCTCCTCAGATAGAGTTTGATATCTAGTACCTTGCTTCTCTTGTTGATCCTGTTTTAAAGAGCTATCAACAAATCTATTTACATTCATCTCCTTGGCTTTATCAGCTCTGATGACTAGGATCATGTACATCCACTTGATCAAGTCATCACCCTTCATATCATCAACCCATGCATCAGTGAAACACTCCTTGCTTTTGAGCATTACACTGAACTGACCTAGGAAAATTTTGTTATCTTCATTTCTCTTCATCCGAATGATCCTATACTCATTACATAAGAGCTTTCTGTACATCTCAACTCTGTCTGAAAGACCTTTCTTTTCGGCTTTGGCAATTCTTTCTTCTATGTACAGATCAGATCTTCTCCTTGCTTCATTGATGACGAACATTAGGTCTGCATTGTTGATGACATACTCATAAATACCTTCTTCTAAGAGTATTCGTTTCTGTTCTTCAAACTCTGCAATTTCCTTCTGTTCTTGGAACTTCTTTCGTATCTCAGCATTCTCCTTTTCATACTGATCCAACAGAGCCTTTGTAACAGGGTCCATGTCTTCTCTCTGACCTCCTGTGCTCAGATTATCATCATCCTCCATGTCAGTGAAACCAGAGATACTTCTCTCATCAAGAGAATCATCATTAGCAGGTTTTGGAGACTCATGAAGTGAAGTTGCAGCATTGGGACTGGCTTCCGAGATAACTTGCTCAGGAATTTCCTCAGCAGTGATTGGCTTTAAAACAGGAATGATGGGCAGAGATGGAGCACTAGGCTTTAAAAGAGGAATGGTGGGCAGAGATGGAGCACTCCTAAACCAAGTGCAGTTAAGAGTATTCCTAATCATCATTTTTCTCATGAAAGATAGAGCTTCAGGAGCTATATCCACATTTGTGGTTTGCAGATCACTCATCACGCTTGTGATAATCTGATTATCAGCAGTCACTTGCACCTGATGAAGTTGTTCAACCGGATCAACTAGTTCAACCTGATCAACATGGCCTTCTTCCTCCGGATGAAGTTGTTCAACCGGATCAACCAGTTCAACCTGATCAACATGGCCTTCCTCCGGATGAAGTTGTTCAACCGGATCAACCTGTTCAACCGGATCAACATGGCCTTCTTCCTCCGGATGAAGTTGTTCAACCGGATCAACATGGCATTCTTCCTCCGGATGAAGTTGTTCCACCGGACAACTTGTTCAACTTCATCAACATCTGAGGAAGAGACCCTGTGCAAGATCCTATTTTGAATTAAATCTAGTTTTGCATGTGAATTTCATTTCAACGTATGCATGGTTGACAACCTTACCTATCAGTGGCTTTCACAGATTGTCCTGCCTTCAACCGTTCAATTTCTTCTCCTTGAGCTCTCACAATTGCACGGAGAGCTGCCAATTCATTTTCAAGTTTTGTACATCGAACCGTCAATTCAGTATGTGTCATGCTGCTCTCAACTGGTGTGTTGCCAGTATCTTTGAGCAAAGAAGAGCAAACAAGCCGACCTTGTTCATGCTCATCACCCATGGTTTCTTGGCACCTGGGATTCCTGTTGTCAATCAAAGGTTCCTGAATAGGTTCCCTGACAGAAACAGTTGCCGTGGATTGGGTCTTAATGATGTTGGCACTGTCCTCAGGGTCCAGTGGGACTTCATGAGTAGTGTCAGCCCTTTCCACCTGACTTGCTTCATCACTACTGCAAGTCACCTTATCACAAGAATGTCCGTGTCTGGTGTGGGCTCAACACTTGTTGGTGTAACAATGTTGTCACCAGGAGCAGTTTGCTCAGGAGCAGTCCTGGCCTTAGGAATAGGGTGTGATGTGTCTTTACCAAGGAAAACAGTTTTGTTCACTTGCATGTTAGAAAATGTTTTACTTGTAAAAGATTTTAGTTCAAGATGTTGATCAGAGATTTGCAGATTTGGAAATTCACAATTGAGAATGTGTTGGATGAATCTGGGGTACATGTAAAAGATCCTTTTAGGTTTTAGATTTTCCAGCATTCCATCAAATATCATTTTTGAAAAGTTAAAATTGAGGCCATTTACCAATCCATGAAAAGCGGATGATTGAGGTGCAGCAAGTTCATCCCACGCAGTTTTCTTGTGAGACAGGCAGTGGAGAATGGTATGAGCAAGATATCGCCAAACATAGGGTAGTTGTCCCTTTTTGATGGTCCCACAAGTTAAGTCACCCCCATACCCAATTGCTTCGTACGTCTTCAAGTACAATTCAGACTTGTAATCAGGATCACCTCCTGCATCATTGAATTTCAGATGCTTCCGTATCATTTCTTCAGTCAAACTAATCTCATTCCCATTGACTCTAGAGTCAATTTTACCAACCCCGTTGCTATCAACAGATTTTTTGGCTGAGTCCCAAAATTCATCAATTCTCTGCTTGCATATTACAGGATTCACAGTTAAAGCAAAATGAGTGTTGGATTTCTCGAGGAAATCGTTCATTTCATCAAATAGCTTTAACTTATCAGACTTCTCGAAGTACGCTACAACATTGTGTTCGGCGAAGAACAGTTGAGTAGCCTTTGATGCAGCCTTTCGATTCAATTTGGGTGCCATTTGGTAGAAATTAGAGAGTAAGGTTTAGGTTTAAATCGCGAATTAGAAACCTGGAGAGAAAATAGAGGGTAACTGTTTTTCGAAAATGCAGTTTTACACTAACGGCAGTTCTTCTGGATCACAATGAACCCTAAGAGTTGATACAGGGGAAGTTATTGGAGTTTGCCCATTTAGTTGAAGTTATTTAAGTTTAGAAATTTTAAAAGATTTGAAGTTTCATTACATTAATTAGAAATTTAAATTTTATTAAATGTAAGGTTCAATTTTATATTTGTAAAGTTGAAATAATATATTGAATTTATTTTAAAATTTATATATTAATTTAATCTAGTGTTGACATGTGGACATGATGATGTGGAGGCCCTAGAAAAAGGCCATGTGGCAATCATTTTATTGCTTTATTAGGATTAAAGATTTATTTTAATTGAATCCACATCAATTAGGGTCGATTAAGACCGATGAGGACAAATGAAGATAAAGTAGGACCAATTAGGACCAACGAAGCCACGAGGCCCAATTAGGCTAAATTGGGGTCAACTTGGGTCAATGAGGATCAATTAGGGTCACTGATGAAGACCAGTTATGACTAATTAACGAGGGTCGATTTTGCTCAATGTCGACCCCTTATGAGGACCAAATATGACCAATTAGGGTCTATTAGGCCGATTGAGGGCCAAATTACGCTCAATGAGGACCAGTAGACTGAATTAAGGTCGACCATGGTCATTTATGACAAATGAGTACCAATGAGGGCCAGTGAACACTCAGTTAGGATGAATTAGGGCCAATGAAGGTCAATTATAGTCTATTCGGCTCGGTTAGGTTCAATGAAGATCACTTACGGTCAATTACGATCAATTAGGCTCATTTAGGACCAATTATAATCAATTGGGGTCAATTGGGCCTAATTGACTCAAATTTGTTGTACTACAAAGTAAATGGTAAACGATAAGTCTAGTAGGTCCTTATTGAGGTTAACTGACACTAATTGGTCCTTATTGGTCCATTTTGTTCAAATTGCTCCTCATTAACCCGAATTGAGCCATATTGGTACTTATTCTGTCTAATTGGCCCTCATCGGTCCTAACTGGCCCTAATAAGTCATAATTCATCCTTATTGGTCCTAATTGGTCCTCATTGACCCTAATTGAACCTAATTGGTCTTAATCGACGATCACTAACCCTGATTTACCCTTATTGGTATCATTGGTCCTCATTTTAACTAATTGGCCCCAATTAGTCCTAATTGGTCATACTTGATTATCAATCCTCATTAGTCACTTCCTTCATGCTCCGTCCTTATCGGTCCTATGAGCATAATCGACCTTCTCATTGAACTGGTCCTAATTCATATTCATTGACCATATTAATTGACCATAACTGGTCTTCACTAAAGTATCTTTATAAATGACGCTAATTGTCAGTATTTAGTCCTCATTGAGTCTAGTTGGTCCTAATTGCTCCTCAACATCCTAATTGGACGTCGTTTAATATTTTTGGAAACAAAATTATTATACATGAGAAATTCACAACATGGCGGTACGTCTTTTGGTATTTTTGTTCTGAATTGCATAGTAATTTATCATTTTCATTTTTGAGTTGTGTTTTAGTAATGTATCCATTTTTTGTAGTTGCGTTATCACGGCCACAAGGCACGTGTTATTAAAATCTTGTTTATTATATCTAAAATAAAATAATAAAATTAATATATATTAAAACATTATTTTGTTAATTAGGGCTTTTAACTCCGATCGTCATCCAGATCTGCTTAAAGGATCATAGTTATGAATTTCATCTTCAAGAAGAACCCGCTGGAAGAGCCACGTGGAGACATTTAATTAATTAATTAATTATGTTTATGTTTAATTTTAGGTTTAATTATGTTTAATATACATATTGTTTATATTAATTTTGGGTTTTTTTATCAGTTTGAACAATTCCCCCCCTTTTAGTTAAAAATTTTCACCAAAAAATTTGAATTTCCCACCATTAGTTCAAACTACACCCAAAATTTCGAACTAAATTTACTTATTACTTACAATCTGTTTTCATAAAATTGTTTCTTTTGTTTATTATTGATACACGTTTAACTTGGGGTCCCTGAATTTGTGTACAGTTACAGTTACAGATCGATAAAATTTCGTTTCATACAGAATTGATTAGGAAGGGGTATATATTGCAGATATCCTCTTCATTCATTTCAACCCATTCATTTTATGCTAAATTAGTTATTTACCTTCTTAAATGACTGGGGGAGCATGCTAAATTAGTTATTTTTATGCTAGGAATGTTGAGGTCAAGCATATGCACATGTTTGTAGATTCATGTTACTGGTGAACCTCCTTTCTTCTTTATGTACACTGCTAGAAATGGTGAACTGTTTGTTTAATTATATCCACTGAAGACATGATGTGTTCTGCTCTTCCCTTTGGATGTCTTAAATTTGTGTATAACATATCAAATAATTAGTCAATAGGGTCTTTATGTGATGTATTAATAACTAAGAACTAATTTACGTTACTCTGGTCATTACTAGCTAGGAAATGATCCTAGAGGACATATATAGGAATGTTTTCAACATTTTTTGTAGGTTCATGTTAGAGGGGTACAAAATAAAGAAATTTTAGTTTAAATCCCCTGTAGAAGAATAGAAGAATGTTGATGTCATGCATCTGCTACTCTGCTAGAAATGGTGAACTGTTTGTTTATATCCACTGAAGACATGATGTGTTCCACTCTTCCCTTTAGATGTCTTTAATTTGTGTTTAACATATCAAATAATCAATCAATAGGGTCTTTATGTGATATATTAATAATTAAGAACTAACTAAGAGATAATGAATCAATAGGGTCTGCATGCTTTCCTATTTATGTACTTTGTTAAAAAGCATCTAACTACATTCTGTTAATTATACAAAATTCAAGGATCGATCCAACAACACTGATGGTCAATTGGAAAAACTTGAGTTCGAACTTAAAGAGGAGAGACTTCTTAGGGATGAAAAAAATGAACAGATTAAGGCC
The DNA here is from genome assembly GCA_039602395.1 of Deinandra increscens subsp. villosa. Taxonomy (NCBI): domain Eukaryota; kingdom Viridiplantae; phylum Streptophyta; class Magnoliopsida; order Asterales; family Asteraceae; genus Deinandra; species Deinandra increscens. The sequence continues at coordinate 13,053,579 of JBCNJP010000012.1, read as the reverse complement.
CTCTTCTTGAAGATTCAAGAATCGGAGAAAAAACTTGATCTACTTATAGCTCATCTATCTGCAATTGGACCACCGTTACCACACAAACTTAATGCTCCGGTATCTACAGAGGTGAATTCTTTACATCACAACTTAATTAATCATACTATTTTTCAAGTGCCTTATAATCACATACACTCTTGTTCATGAAGAACACAATCCGGATGAACTCTTGTTCCTGAAGAACACAAATAGATGCAAGTTCCTGGTACATAAGAATATATACTTCATGTAAGAACAAAGATATGAGTTAAATGGGGCCCTGCTATTATTCATTGAAAATGTATGTTAATATGAAAAAATAGAGTATATACATAATCTGTATGAATAAAACTGGAACAACTTATGTTAGATTAAAAAAACAGAATAAATACTTTCATGATAGGTTCGCGTCATTATTCTGCTCTCACTTTTTACCAATTCAAAAACATTGTTCTAGGTAAATTCTAAGGAGATTTTTGTTGGATCTAGCCAACGCACTAATCATGCTGACGTACACACAACGGTTAGTATTTGTCAAACTCATTATAGGTTTGATTGCTCATTTACATAAAGTAATTAATTGAACTGTAGGGCGTGAAATCGGTGGTCGATCAAGCTCGTCTGAAGCGGTTGAAAAGAAAAAGGTAAATATTTGCCAGTCAAGTTTCATTCCGTTCTATATTTTCACAGTAATCTGTTTGGTAATGTCATGTAGTCCCATTTTAAATGTTATTTGGTACCTCAAACACTTGGGCCAACTAGGGATTGTTGGAACAAATGGTGAGATGTGTAGCAAACAAAGTTCAACTGACTTTGAAGTTGATCTGGAACTTAATTAATGTGATCTTCATCCGGATGTTTTAAGTTCATCTGGATATCTAATGTTCATCTGGAAATCAATTGAACTGTAGGACCTGATGACCCATACTACTTGCAATAAAATGGCACTCCTCAGTCCATATCTATCATGGTGGTAAGTATTTCAAAATTTCTATATATATTATGATCAATTTCCATAACCTAATTATCAATTATATGTTTTGGTATAGGAAGGAATACAATAAAAAATGGTCCTAATTAAGCTCAAATCTGGACAGTTGAAGATGAAGACCACTTACGCGGTAGTGTTGTTGACTTGTAATTGAATTAGATTGAGAATAATGCTTGTATGCAGTGTAATTTTCTTTAATTTTTTATTTGTATTTCATTTGTATTGACTTCACTACGTCAAAATTCACCTTTGGCCACGGAAAAAAACCGTGACAAAAGGTGTTTTGTCACGTTTTTTTTTCCATTCCAAACGACACCATAGGTGCCGTGACCATATGTACCCTACGGCCACGTTACAATATCAGTGGCTGAAGCCACCTATAAGCGTGGCTAAAGGGTACCAATATTTGTTGTTGTAATCAAACAATTCTTCAGAAAAGCGTGGCCAAAGGGTTCCAACGGCCACATGTGTTTGGTTAACGTGGCCTTTGGTATTTTATGGTCACGTATATTCGTGTTTTAGCCACATACATTATAAAAATACGTGGCCAAAGGGTTGCTGAAATCATACATTTTGTCACAGTACGAGTGGCCAAAGGGTGGCAACGGCCACGTTAAAATATGAATGGCGTGGCCTTTGGTATTATATGGTCACGTATATTTGTGTTTTAGCCACATATGTAATAAAAAACGTGGCCAAATGGGTTGCTGAAATTATAATTTTTATCCCAATACGCGTGGCCAAAGGTTGGCAACCGCCACGTCAAAATATGAATAGCGTGGCCTTTGGTATTATATGGTCACGTATATTTGTGTTTTAGCCACATATGATATGAAATAACGTGGCCAAATGGGTTGCTGAAATCATAAATTTTGTCCCAATACGCGTGGCCAAAGGGTGGCAACGGCCACATTAAAATATAATAGGGGTGGCCTTTGGTATTATATGGTCACGTATATTTGTGTTTTAGCCACATATATTTTGAAAAAAAAAGTGGCTAAAGGGTAGTTGAAATCATACATTTTGTCTCAATACGCGTGGCCAAATGGTGGCAACGGCCACGTTAAGATATAAAAAGCGTGACCTTTGGTATTATATGGTCACGTATATTTGTGTTTTAGCCACATATATTTGGAAAAAGAAAGTGGCCAAAGGGTAGTTGAAATCATACATTTTGTCTCAATACGCGTGGCCAAATGGTGGCAACGGCCACGTTAAGATATAAAAAGCGTGGCCTTTGGTATTATATGGTCACGTATATTTGTGTTTTAGCCACATATATTTGGAAAAAGAAAGTGGCCAAAGGGTAGTTGAAATCATACATTTTATCTCAATGAACCCTATATTTAATTACAAATCAAATAAAATTTAATTACAAATCAAATAAAATTTAACACATATATTTAATTACAAATAAAATAAAATTCAATTGCAAGTCAATACAAATGAAATACAAATAAAAAATTAAAGAAAATTACACTGCATACAAGCATTATTCTCAATCTAATTCAATTATAAGTCAACAACACTACCGCGTAAGTGGTCTTCATCTTCAACTGTCCAGATTTGAGCTTAATTAGGACCATTTTTTATTGTATTCCTTCCTATACCAAAACATATAATTGATAATTAGGTTATGGAAATTGATCATAATATATATAGCAATTTTGAAATACTTACCACCATGATAGATATGGACTGAGGAGTGCCATTTTATTGCAAGTAGTATGGGTCATCAAACCTACAGTTCAATTGATTTCCAGATGAACATTAGATATCCAGATGAGCTTAAAACATCCGGATGAAGATCACATTAATTAAGTTCCAGATCAACTTCAAAGTCGGTTGAACTTTGTTTGCTACACATCTCACCATTTGTTCCAACAATCCCTAGCTGGCCCAAGTGTTTGAGGTACCAAATAACATTTAAAATGGGACTACATGACATTACCAAACAGATTACTGTGAAAATATAGAACGGAATGAAACTTGACTGGCAAATATTTACCTTTTTCTTTTTAACCGCTTCAGACGAGGTTGATCGACCACCGATTTCACGCCCTACAGTTCAATTAATTACTAGTAAATGAGCAATCAAACCTATAATGAGTTTGACAAATACTAACCGTTGTGTGTATGTCAGCATGATTAGTGGTGTGGCTAGATCCAACAAAAATCTCCTTAGAATTTTCCTAGAACAATGTTTTTGAAATGGTAAAAAGTTAGACCAGAATAATGATGCAGACCTATCATGAAAGTATTTATTCTGTTTTTTTAATCTAACATAAGTTGTTCCAGTTTTATTCATACAGATTATGTATATACTCTATTTTTTCATATTAACATACATTTTCAATGAATAATAGCAGGGCCCCATTTAACTCATATCTTTGTTCTTACATGAAGTATATATTCTTATGTACCAGGAACTTGCATCTATTTGTATTCTTCAGGAACAAGAGTTCATCCGGATTGTGTTCTTCATGAACAAGAGTGTATGTGATTATAAGGCACTTGAAAAATAGTATGATTAATTAAGTTGTGATGTAAAGAATTCACCTCTGTAGATGCCGGAGCATTAAGTTTGTGTGGTAACGGTGGTCCAATTGCAGATAGATGAGCTATAAGTAGATCAAGTTTTTTCTCCGATTCTTGAATCTTCAAGAAGAGGGCCTTAATCTGTTCATTTTTTTCATCCCTAAGAAGTCTCTCCTCTTTAAGTTCGAACTCAAGTTTTTCCAATTGACCATCAGTGTTGTTGGATCGATCCTTGAATTTTGTACAATTAACAGAATGTAGTTAGATGCTTTTTAACAAAGTACATAAATAGGAAAGCATGCATACCCTATTGATTCATTATCTCTTAGTTAGTTCTTAATTATTAATATATCACATAAAGACCCTATTGATTGATTATTTGATATGTTAAACACAAATTAAAGACATCTAAAGGGAAGAGTGGAACACATCATGTCTTCAGTGGATATAAACAAACAGTTCACCATTTCTAGCAGAGTAGCAGATGCATGACATCAACATTCTTCTATTCTTCTACAGGGGATTTAAACTAAAATTTCTTTATTTTGTACCCCTCTAACATGAACCTACAAAAAATGTTGAAAACATTCCTATATATGTCCTCTAGGATCATTTCCTAGCTAGTAATTAATGACCAGAGTAACGTAAATTAGTTCTTAGTTATTAATACATCACATAAAGACCCTACTGACTAATTATTTGATATGTTATACCCAAATTTAAGACATCCAAAGGGAAGAGTAGAACACATCATGTCTTCAGTGGATATTATTAAATAAACAGTTCACCATTTCTAGCAGTGTACATAAAGAAGAAAGGAGGTTCACCAGTAATATGAATCTACAAACATGTGCATATGCTTGACCTCAACATTCCTAGCATAAAAATAACTAATTTAGCATGCTCCCCCAGTCATTTAAGAAGGTAAATAACTAATTTAGCATAAAATGAATGGGTTGAAATGAATGGAGAGGATATCTGCAATATATACCCCTTCCTAATCAATTCTGTATGAAACGAAATTTTATCGATCTGTAACTGTAACTGTACACAAATTCAGGGATCCCAAGTTAAACGTGTATCAATAATAAACAAAAGAAACAATTTTATGAAAACAGATTGTAAGTAATGAAACGGAATAACTTGATAATTACCGTTTTCTGGACTGAATGGTCTCCCAAATCACATCCCACTTCTGAAGAATCGCTAGCGCTGGCTGTTGAAGCTATTCGTTGTTGAAGCTCCATGGAAGATGTGAATAATATGGATGAGAAAGAAGACCTAGTTATTCGCTGGAGGTTTTTAATTGGAAATTTTCTGATAAAGTGAGAGGGAATCGATAATAAGTAAATTTAGTTCGAAATTTTGGGTGTAGTTTGAACTAATGGTGGGAAATTCAAATTTTTTGGTGAAAATTTTTAACTAAAAGGGGGGGAATTGTTCAAACTGATAAAAAAACCCAAAATTAATATAAACAATATGTATATTAAACATAATTAAACCTAAAATTAAACATAAACATAATTAATTAATTAATTAAATGTCTCCACGTGGCTCTTCCAGCGGGTTCTTCTTGAAGATGAAATTCATAACTGTGATCCTTTAAGCAGATCTGGATGACGATCGGAGTTAAAAGCCCTAATTAACAAAATAATGTTTTAATATATATTAACTTTATTATTTTATTTTAGATATAATAAACAAGATTTTAATAACACGTGCCTTGTGGCCGTGATAACGCAACTACAAAAAACGGATACATTACTAAAACACAACTCAAAAATGAAAATGATAAATTACTATGCAATTCAGAATAAAAATACCAAAAGACGTACCGCCATGTTGTGAATTTCTCATGTATAATAATTTTGTTTCTAAAAATATTAAACGACGTCCAATTAGGATGTTGAGGAGCAATTAGGACCAACTAGACTCAATGAGGACTAAATACTGACAATTAGCGTCATTTATAAAGATACTTTAGTGAAGACCAGTTATGGTCAATTAATATGGTCAATGAATACGAATTAGGACCAGTTCAATGAGAAGGTCGATTATGCTCATAGGACCGATAAGGACGGAGCATGAAGGAAGTGACTAATGAGGATTGATAATCAAGTATGACCAATTAGGACTAATTGGGGCCAATTAGTTAAAATGAGGACCAATGATACCAATAAGGGTAAATCAGGGTTAGTGATCGTCGATTAAGACCAATTAGGTTCAATTAGGGTCAATGAGGACCAATTAGGACCAATAAGGATGAATTATGACTTATTAGGGCCAGTTAGGACCGATGAGGGCCAATTAGACAGAATAAGTACAAATATGGCTCAATTTGGGTTAATGAGGAGCAATTTGAACAAAATGGACCAATAAGGACCAATTAGTGTCAGTTAACCTCAATAAGGACCTACTACACTTATCGTTTACCATTTACATTGTAGTACAACAAATTTGAGTCAATTAGGCCCAATTGACCTTAATTGATTATAATTGGTCCTAAATGAGCCTAATTGATCGTAATTGACCGTAAGTGATCTTCATTGAACCTAACCGAGCCGACTAGACTATAATTGACCTTCATTGGCCCTAATTCATCCTAACTGAGTGTTCACTGGCCCTCATTGGTACTCATTTGTCATAAATGACCATGGTCGACCTTAATTCAGTCTACTGGTCCTCATTGAGCGTAATTTGGCCCTCAATCGGCCTAATAGACCCTAATTGGTGATATTTGGTCCTCATAAAGGGTCGACATTGAGCAAAATCGACCCTCGTTAATTAGTTATAACTGGTCTTCATCAGTGACCCTAATTGATCCTCATTGACCCAAATTGACACCAATTTACCCTAATTGGGCCCCGTGGCTTCGTTGGTCCTAATTGGTCCTACTTTATCTTCATTTGTCGTCATCGGTCTTAATCGACCCTATTTGATGTGGATTCAATTAAAATAAATCTTTAATCCTAATAAAGCAATAAAATGATTGCCACATGGCCTTTTTCTAGGGCCTCCACATCATCATGTCCACATGTCAACACTAGATTAAATTAATATATAAATTTTAAAATAAATTCAATATATTATTTCAACTTTATAAATATAAAATTGAACCTTACATTTAATAAAATTTAAATTTCTAATTAATGTAATGAAACTTCAAATCTTTTAAAATTTCTAAACTTAAATAACTTCAACTAAATGGGCAAACTTCAATAACTTCCCCTGTATCAACTCTTAGGGTTCATTGTGATCCAGAAGAACTGCCGTTAGTGTAAAACTGCATTTTCGAAAAACAGTTACCCTCTATTTTCTCTCCAGGTTTCTAATTGGCGATTTAAACCTAAACCTTACTCTCTAATTTCTACCAAATGGCACCCAAATCGAATCGAAAGGCTGCATCAAAGGCTACTAAACTGTTCTTCGCCGAACACAATGTTGTAGCGTACTTCGAGAAGTCTGATAAGTCAAAGCTATTTGATGAAATGAACGATTTCCTCGAGAAATCCAACACTCATTTTGCTTTAACTGTGAATCCTGTAATATGCAAGCAGAGAATTGCTGAATTTTGGGACTCAGCCAAAAAATCTGTTGATAGCAACGGGGTTGGTAAAATTGACTCTAGAGTCAATGGGAATGAGATTAGTTTGACTGAAGAAATGATACGGAAACATCTGAAATTCAATGATGCAGGAGGTGATCCTGATTACAAGTCTGAATTGTACTTGAAGACGTACGAAGCAATTGGGTATGGGGGTGACTTAACTTGTGGGACCATCAAAAAGGGACAACTACCCTATGTTTGGCGATATCTTGCTCATACCATTCTCCACTGCCTGTCTCACAAGAAAACTGCGTGGGATGAACTTGCTGCACCTCAATCATCCGCTTTTCATGGATTGGTAAATGGCCTCAATTTTAACTTTTCAAAAATGATATTTGATGGAATGCTGGAAAATCTAAAACCTAAAAGGATCTTTTACATGTACCCCAGATTCATCCAACACATTCTCAATTGTGAATTTCCAAATCTGCAAATCTCTGATCAACATCTTGAACTAAAATCTTTTACAAGTAAAACATTTTCTAACATGCAAGTGAACAAAACTATTTTCCTTGGTAAAGACACATCACACCCTATTCCTAAGGCCAGGACTGCTCCTGAGCAAACTGCTCCTGGTGACAACATTGTTACACCAACAAGTGTTGAGCCCACACCAGACCGACCATCCTCTTCCACTGATATACAAATTCCCACCATTCCCACCAAAAGGAAGAGGATGTCCACATCAAAAACCACACCCAAAAATACCACACGCACTCCACAATCACCCAGAAGGAAGAGGACTAGGTCTCCTTTACCTAGACCCTCCACAGGACTACCTCAGAATGAGGGTGGTATATCACCTAGGCCACGTGAAGTAGATTCCCCAACCCTTATTGCAGGGAATATACTGCTGGACTTGGTTCAATCACCCAACCGACATTCTGGTGATAAGGTGACTTGCAGTAGTGATGAAGCAAGTCAGGTGGAAAGGGCTGACACTACTCATGAAGTCCCACTGGACCCTGAGGACAGTGCCAACATCATTAAGACCCAATCCACGGCAACTGTTTCTGTCAGGGAACCTATTCAGGAACCTTTGATTGACAACAGGTATCCCAGGTGCCAAGAAACCATGGGTGCTGAGCATGAACAAGGTCGGCTTGTTTGCTCTTCTTTGCTCAAAGATACTGGCAACACACCAGTTGAGAGCAGCATGACACATACTGAATTGACGGTTCGATGTACAAAACTTGAAAATGAATTGGCAGCTCTCCGTGCAATTGTGAGAGCTCAAGGAGAAGAAATTGAACGGTTGAAGGCAGGACAATCTGTGAAAGCCACTGATAGGTAAGGTTGTCAACCATGCATACGTTGAAATGAAATTCACATGCAAAACTAGATTTAATTCAAAATAGGATCTTGCACAGGGTGTCTTCCTCAGATGTTGATGAAGTTGAACAAGTTGATCCGGTGGAACAACTTCATCCGGAGGAAGAAGGCCATGTTGATCCGGTTGAACAACTTCATCCGGAGGAAGAAGGCCATGTTGATCCGGTTGAACAGGTTGATCCGGTTGAACAACTTCATCCGGAGGAAGAAGGCCATGTTGATCAGGTTGAACTAGTTGATCCGGTTGAACAACTTCATCCGGAGGAAGAAGGCCATGTTGATCAGGTTGAACTAGTTGATCCGGTTGAACAACTTCATCAGGTGCAAGTGACTGCTGATAATCAGATTATCACAAGCGTGATGAGTGATCTGCTAACCACAAATGTGGATATAGCTCCTGAAGCTCTATCTTTCATGAGAAAAATGATGATTAGGAATACTCTTAACTGCACTTGGTTTAGGAGTGCTCCATCTCTGCCCACCATTCCTCTTTTAAAGCCTAGTGCTCCATCTCTGCCCATCATTCCTGTTTTAAAGCCAATCACTGCTGAGGAAATTCCTGAGCAAGTTATCTCGGAAGCCAGTCCCAATGCTGCAACTCCACTTCATGAGTCTCCAAAACCTGCTGATGATGATTCTCTTGATGAGAGAAGTATCTCTGGTTTCACTGACATGGAGGATGATGATAATCTGAGCACAGGAGGTCAGAGAGAAGACATGGACCCTGTTACAAAGGCTCTGTTGGATCAGTATGAAAAGGAGAATGCTGAGATACGAAAGAAGTTCCAAGAACAGAAGGAAATTGCAGAGTTTGAAGAACAGAAACGACTACTCTTAGAAGAAGGTATTTATGAGTATGTCATCAACAATGCAGACCTAATGTTCTTCATCAATGAAGCAAGGAGAAGATCTGATCTGTACATAGAAGAAAGAATTGCCAAAGCCGAAAAGAAAGGTCTTTCAGACAGAGTTGAGATGTACAGAAAGCTCTTATGTAATGAGTATAGGATCATTCGGATGAAGAGAAATGAAGATAACAAAGTTTTCCTAGGTCAGTTCAGTGTAATGCTCAAAAGCAAGGAGTGTTTCACTGATGCATGGGTTGATGATATGAAGGGTGATGACTTGATCAAGTGGATGTACATGATCCTAGTCATCAGAGCTGATAAAGCCAAGGAGATGAATGTAAATAGATTTGTTGATAGCTCTTTAGAACAGGATCAACAAGAGAAGCAAGGTACTAGATATCAAACTCTATCTGAGGAGGATGACTTGCTGATTCATAAATGGTACTTCAAGGAAATCATGATGGAGGACCCAAAAATAATCAACTCTTGCAAATTGCCAAGGCTGAGAAAAGACTATGATGCTATCAGGAAGAGCCAAATTGAAAAGGAAAGAGTTACTGGTGTGAAAAGGCCACCAGGTATGCATGCTCTGTTTGACTCCATACATCCTGAAGGTATCAGCTACCTCAAAGAAAAGAAGAGTAAAGCTCATGTGCAAACTACTCGGCAAAAGAAGCCAAAGATCAACATTATCAAGGAAATGTTTGACACTGTCTCTGATCCTCATCTCTCATCATCTCAACCCTCCATCACAGCCTCACAACCGACTGCTCCCTCATTACCAGGTGCATTTTCTGGTCTGAACAGAACTCTAGCCTCACAGCAACCCAGAAAAAACCCTGCTGCTAGAACTAGTAGACCAGAAAAAAATCCTAAACCTGTAAAATTAAAGCCTATTCCACCAAAGTTTAGAGCAGATAACTTCACACCCATTGTACCACATCCTCACCTAAACAAACCCCGAAAACCCTCATCTCCACCCAAGTCACCAGAAAAACCACCCACCAAGAGAATGAAGTCAATGGCTAGGAAGGGAAAAGGAAAAGTGATCAATGAGGAGGATGAATACAGAGATGTCCATGCTGAAAGGAGAAGAATCATCTCCTGGAGGTATGATGATGAAGCGAAAGTATACCTGTTCACAACCAGTTCATGTGAGGTACTAAAGTTTACAGCTGAAGAAGCTATGTGCAACCTCACTGACCATGAGTTGGGTGATGTTAGACAGTCACGTGTTGATATGAAGGGTGCGTGTTCACAAGAGGAATCCTTAATGGTGAGGATAAGGATGTATTTGGATGAGTTATACGGGGAAGTAGACGAAGCCACACAACGCAGCATTGACAATCCTGTTTCGACACTTGAAGTTGATAAGGATGGAAATTTGGTAGTCTATAGAGCTGATGGGTCATTCACAACGCATAGTACAGTCCTAGATCCAGAATGGAGCCAGGATGACAAAGACCGAATCCATTTAATAATGACAAGTAACAGGCTTCATCAGGTTTTTATTCAGAGAAAAAGGGTGACCAACTGGGAGTATAAGAAAGAAACAAACATGTATCACATTTTCACCAGTGAAGGTGAGACAATTAGAAGCTTACAGGATGCTCTAAATGGGCTTTCTGAAGATGAGATACGAGATATTGTCAGGATTGGTGATACTGAGAGCAGAATAATGACACGGACCTTTCATGAAAGTCTCCTATGTAAGAAGGCCAAATTTCAGTTACAAGCTATTGAAGAGGAGAACAAGATGGGAACCGGATGAACTTGGCTGGAAGAAGAGTTGATCCCCGTATTTGTGTACAATTGCATAAGTTGTTCCAGTTTGTATGTTAACATGATAGTTGTTACAGTTTTATTCATACACTTTTCATCTGTAATTAATAACATACACATTTTCAATGAATCATAGCAGACCTCCATTTCACTCATAACTGTGATCTTACATGAAGGATATATTCATATGCTATGTTAGTGTAGTATATGTTGGCATTTTGATATGGTGGGATGAGATGATATATAAACAGGATAAATTTTACTTCTTAAGTAAATTGGAAGAAGAGAAAATCGGATGAACTACAATTCTTCAGGAAGAAGAGTTCATGAGGATTGAGAGAAGATGAACTAGAGTTCTTAAGGATGAACCGGATAAACTAGAGTTCTAAAGTTCTTCAGGATGGTTAACCAGTTTTCTTCTATTATAAATACATACACATTTTCAATGAATCATAGCAGACTCCATTTTACTCATAACTGTGATCTTACATGAAGTATATATTCATATGTTATGTTAGTATATGTTGGCATTTTGATATGGTTGGATGAGATGATTTATAAACAGGATAAATCTTACTTCTAAATTGGATAAAATCACATCAGTTAACTGTAAAATCTACTTGCAACAATCAAATTTAGAATAAAATCAACTTAAATGATTGAGATAAAATCTGTCTATATAATTAATGGTGTTAACCAAAACAAAACATGAGGAAGAGCTTACAAAAACTTTCATATATATATATATTGATCTTTATACAAAGATTTTCATCAGAACCTATACAAAAATCTATCTAACTAGCTAAGACCTAGCATCCGACATATAGTCTTCATCATCCAAGAAGCTGCTGCTGCTGCTGCTGTCATCAGGACCAGGGGGTTTTCTCGGTCCCAACTCGGAGGTTCTGTAGGTGGAATCCCTGTTCCGGATTAAAAACACATCCAGCTCTCTCTCCCCCTCTGGTCCCTGGAGATGAATTTTCATATCCCTTACAATTTCGGGAGTGATGAAATCAGCATACTGAAGCCCGTATTTGATGGACAGAGGCGGGATCCTCCAGTAAATGAGGAAATACCCAACCGATGTGTGGTTTAGGTATTGCACCATTTGATCCAGATCATTACAATCAAATTTGCGAATGTCGACATAGTCGACATAATCTACCTTTCCCTTCCACACTTCGTGGCCGGCGGCATTCCGGTGGAAATCGCCACAGTGATGGACCTTTAGGGTGAACCTCCGACCACCTGTAAAAAACCCAAATGCAGAGTAGAGAGTAAGTAACTAAAAAACATAAAACCCTAAAAATAAAAACGTACAGCCATTGTTGAGTGAAAATACACTTACGGGGAGTCTTGCCGTAGTAGGGTGCTGGTTCATTAACACCCCTAATCCTCCATTGTTTACCAAAGGCAGCCATTGATCGATCGAAGTTTTTTTTTCTTGTTGATCAGGAAATACGTTCGTACAGAAGATTTTGGTGGTGAAAAAGTGGAAATTTAAAGGCAGACAGGGCACGCTACCAGCTATGGTGGGAAGAAGTGGAAAGGTCATGCCAAGATAACCGTGTATATTTATTACCTTTACCACGCAAATCCTGTTTTTACCGTGTCTATTTATTACCTTTAGCAACGCAAATTTTGTTTATCAATTATTTCTTATGTGATGGGAGTAATTAAATATGTTCTGGTTAAAATATAACCAATTAACACTTCTGTCTCAATGGTTCTTCTTAATCTTGTAGTGAGTTCCTTTCTTTTGACTGACCCAGGTTCAAGCCTTGTTTGCTACAATTTATAATTTTTGATTGTCTAATAGTGGATGACAGGATTTATAAACTGGCTAGATTTTAATTCTTCAATAAATTGGAACAAAAACAAAACTGTATGAACTAACAAGAACAGAACCGTATGAAGGTTCAAGCCTTGTTTGCTACAATTTATAACTTTTGATTGTCTAATAGTGGATGACAGGATTTATAAACTGGCTAGATTTTAATTCTTCAATAAATTGGAACAAGAACAAAACCGTATGAACTAACAAGAACAGAACCGTATGAACTATAATTCCTCAGGAAGAACAGGAAGAATAGAATCGGATGAACTAGAGTTCTTCAGGATCAAGAGTAATTATTCAGTAATAGAACAGGATGAACTACAGTTCTTCAGGATGAACCGGATAAACTAGAGTTCTTCAAGATGAACTATATATACTATAGTTGTTATTTCTGTTCGTAGTCTATTGGATATTCCCATGTATTTAAACCCATTATCTAGTGAATTAAAATCATTCTGGTTGAATACAATTCTCTATACACTAATATTTAGTCACACAACCTAATATATATATATGTAGAAGACTATAACCTTAGGGAGAAGATTTCATCCGGATTGAGAGAAGATGAACAGAAACGGATGAAAATACATTATATTAAATTAAAAATCAATTCATTACATAAAAGGGAAAAGAAGCGGCTGAAGACAAATCCCTCTTTGCTTTCTCACATGGTTGCTTTAACAAACACAATTACATACACATAATCCAAAGGGTGTATGATTCCATTAATACATTGATCTATAAAATTACAACTTTAAAACTACTAACTTAAAGGGAAAAGAAGCGGCTGAAGACAAATCCCTCTTTGCTTCTCACATGGTGCTCTAGAGAGATTGCCTGAGAATCATCATATAACGGCTACGTACTTGCTGCTTTCTCACATGGTGAAGAAGTGGCTGGAAGAAATCAGGTTCATGGGGCCAGAAGCGAGAGAAGCACCCAGGAGTTATGAAGCCGAAACCCTTGGTGTCGTTGAACCACTTCACGGTTCCTGATTTCCTACCGCCTTCGTCCGCCATTTTCGTTTTCAGATTGTCTGGGGCTGAGGGAACTGAAAATGGTGAACAAGCATCTCTTTTGCTACATCGTTCCCCTTCCACAATCCAACATCGTTATCCGGGCCATTTGAGTGATTGGTACCACCCAATGTTGCAACTAAAGTTAGATCTATTATTAATAACAATAATAAATCATAATTTATCAAGCACATTATAAATTAATCAAGGAATGAGTAAAAGAAAGAAAGGAGGGTAGTGAGATCAACTACCTTGTTCAAGTTTAGGGTTGCAACAAACAGGGCATGCAAACCTCATATGGGCCCTTACTGCTGATTGTTATAAAATTACACAATAACTTAAAATCTGCTCGCAGTAAAGCATTTGTATGAACCATTAGAGACTCCTCGTCTCTATGGTTTCCACAATAACTTAAAATCTGCTCGCAGGAGATACAGAGTGCAATATTTCCCTGCACAAGATAAAATTACCAAATCTGAGACGAAAATTTCAATCGAATTTCAGTGATGAAGATGATAACTTACCGTTTGCCACATACGGATGATGCCAATTCCACATTTTTTGCCGTCGATGATGGACGAAAAACAGAGAGAGAAAGACTGGGAGAAAAGGGTCATGGTGGAGATGATGATGAAAACTGATACAGAGATAGTATATATCGATACTCGAGGGGCGTGGTAGATGGAGATTTGAAAGATAAAGTAAATGAAATAATCATGATTACAAGCGCCGTCGACTGTTTTTCTTCTTTTAGCCACCTAAAATTAATATACCGTGACCATTTGTCATAATTTGTCACGCAACCAATGTTTAATATGAGTGGCCATATCACAAGATAATAAAAAATGATAAACATATAAACACAAATCTTCTCTTTTTCGCCATGCGTTTAATATTTTACCGTGACCATAAAATAGATTTTTGTTACTCACAACCTACCATTTAGTCACGGTTAATATATGTGGCCATAGGTAATAGATTTTTGTCACTCACAACGTACCGTGACCATTAGTCATCTAATATTTAGTCACACAACCTAATAACAGTGGCCATATGTACTAGCTTTTAGCCACATAACTAAGTAAAAAGCGTGGCCATTGCTCACATTTACCCACACATAATATATACTTAATAGTTTTGTTTTCTTTTAATTTACTAAGTAATAAAATCTACTCTTTCGTCACACAACATTATTTAAGCGTGGCCATACATTCCTTTTTGGTCACACGAATAAAAAATCATAAAAATTCCGTCGCCGTTTGGTGCATTTCGCCACTCTTTTTTAAGTGTGACAAATAAGTGCCACATGTTTTTGTAAAACAGTGGCTAAAGCCACTGCAACTGATTGTTGTTGTCACATAAACAAAAAAATACGTGGCTAAAAGGGTCCAAAGGCTATATATTTGGCCACGGGTACAAAATATATGTGGCTAAAACGAGAATTTCTTACCTTTGGCCACGTTTTTTACAAAACAGTGGCTATGCGATATCAAAAAAACCGTGGCCAAAGCCACTTTTTGACGTAGTGCTTGTAATTGAATTTTATTTTATTTGTAATTAAATATATGTGTTAAATTTTATTTGATTTGTAATTAAATTTTATTTGATTTGTAATTAAATATAGGGTTCATTGAGATAAAATGTATGATTTCAACTACCCTTTGGCCACTTTCTTTTTCCAAATATATGTGGCTAAAACACAAATATACGTGACCATATAATACCAAAGGTCACGCTTTTTATATCTTAACGTGGCCGTTGCCACCATTTGGCCACGCGTATTGGGACAAAAAATGTATGATTTCAACTACCCTTTGGCCACTTTCTTTTTCCAAATATATGTGGCTAAAACACAAATATACGTGACCATATAATACCAAAGGTCACGCTTTTTATATCTTAACGTGGCCGTTGCCACCATTTGGCCACGCGTATTGAGACAAAATGTATGATTTCAACTACCCTTTAGCCACTTTTTTTTTTCCAAATATATGTGGCTAAAACACAAATATACGTGACCATATAATACCAAAGGCCACCCTTATTATATCTTAACGTGGCCGTTGCCACCATTTGGTCACGTGTATTGAGACAAAATGTATGATTTCAACTACCCTTTAGCCACTTTTTTTTTCCAAATATATGTGGCTAAAACACAAATATACGTGACCATATAATACCAAAGGCCACCCTTATTATATTTTAATGTGGCCGTTGCCACCCTTTGGCCACGCGTATTGGGACAAAATTTATGATTTCAGCAACCCATTTGGCCACGTTATTTCATATCATATGTGGCTAAAACACAAATATACGTGACCATATAATACCAAAGGCCACGCTATTCATATTTTGACGTGGCGGTTGCCAACCTTTGGCCACGCGTATTGGGACAAAAATTATAATTTCAGCAACCCATTTGGCCACGTTTTTTTATTACATATGTGGCTAAAACACAAATATACGTGACCATATAATACCAGAGGCCACGCCATTCATATTTTAACGTGGCCGTTGCCACCCTTTGGCCACTCGTACTGTGACAAAATGTATGATTTCAGCAACCCTTTGGCCACGTATTTTTATAATGTATGTGGCTAAAACACGAATATACGTGACCATAAAATACCAAAGGCCACGTTAACCAAACACATGTGGCCGTTGGGACCCTTTGGCCACGCTTTTCTGAAGAATTGTTTGATTACAACAACAAATATTAGTACCCTTTAGCCACGCTTATAGGTGGCTTTAACCACTGATATTGTAACGTGGCCGTAGGGTACATATGGTCACGGCACCTATAGTGTCGGTTGGAATGGAAAAAAAAAACGTGACAAAACACCTTTTGTCACGGTTTTTTTCCGTGGCCAAAGGTTAGTTTTGACGTAGTGTACACTTAACTACTTTTAATTGTAACTAATGACTCGGGTCCTGGTCTAGTCATACCCCACACGGTAAAACTTCGTTAGTGAAAATTGGGGGTGTGGCAAAAATGAAATAAAACACACTAAAGTGTTACACAACATCATTATGAACGAATATCGGCTAAACACTCATTTTTAACACGTTAAAATGTTACAAAACACAAAATGGGCCACAAAAATCCCATTTTATTACTAAAGCCGTGTGTACCAAGTCCGTGACCCGATAACTCATTTTTGAACTTGGTTAAAGATTTTAGAAACTATTCTTTTTGGGAAAAATAGATAAAACCGAACCTTGGAGCTAAACTCATTTTTGTGACAAACCAACATTTTACAATTGAACTTAGTAAATGAAATCGAGTCAAGTCATATACTTGGGTCGGATTAAGACCCAATAAACTTACGACACGGCAACTTATATCATTTTAGAAACTATTTGGTGAATATGGTTAAAAAGGGAATCTTAAAGTCATTTTATGTCAAACTAATATTTTATTAAGTGATTATAATATTTTGGATGTATTGGGTAGGGTCATACCCATTTGGAGCAAACGGTTTAATAAGGTCTATGCTAGTGGACTAGGCCCACTAGCCCAAACAGTTAGAATACTCGAATGGGCCTTGAGGCCCAATGTTTTTGAAACCGAGCCGGATTAACACATAAACATGATAACGGAACGAACCAACTTCAAGCTCATTGTTTTCATTAAACTATAATTAGCCCAAAACGTGTTTTATGAATTGTAAACCGAAGCCCACAAAAACCGTCTTATACCTAAAACGTGTTTTTATGAATCTAACCCGATCACACAACTTGTATTTTCACTTACGGGCTTAAGGCCCAAACCGCATTTCAACTATAGCCGGACATCACAATAATTAACAGAACACATTTTGGAAACCATATCGGGCTTTAATCAACATATTAAAATACATATATGAACCTAAATCGCATATCTCAAAGTTAATCAAATCGAATCATTAAACTTTCTTAAAACCAACTAGAATCAAACTTGAAAAAGGCAAACTATGGGTTGTATACCCGAATCCATAATTTAATTGCTCAAGTCATTAATCTAGGTGCACGGTGTTGAAAAACAAAGGATCTTAAACTATTTTGGAAACACAAACGCTTGAGTCATGTTGCTCTTTTCCCCACTCACTTTTGGGATGGTACATGCACCGTATTTCTTTTATTTATTTATCGTACTTAAACTTTATTTTAATACTTTATTTGAATGCTCGATACATGAAACGCTTACTTACGGACTAGTGATACTTACCGCGGCTAGTCACGCATGTACACAATCTTAGTTTCTTGGTATAGAAACCGCGGGTAATATGAGTAACGCTATTTGGGGATAATGCCCCCAATGTCCTTGTGCCCGCGAATGTGACTCCCTCACAAGGGACGACATACTACTTTTGACACATTGCAACCCCATGGTTGGGTTCATTATTTAAATTTAATTTACGGGAAGACTCTATTGGCGAGTGGTATCACGCATAACAATCGGATAAGGACCACGGCGGATAGAGGATGGTTGATTGTGAAACATTTATATATTCTAACACCATAGCATCCCATTGTTGACGTCGAAACGATAAAAACACATTTTCGGTAAACGTATGATAAAACACATTTTTGATAAACACAACGAAATACACACTTTTGGCAAACGCTACGATAAACACATTTTTATACTCAACGATTACTTTTAACTAAACTCATGAACTCACTCAACTTTTTAGTTGACACAAAATCTTTTTGAGCATGTATCAGGTACCTAGCTTTTTGGAAGACTTGGATTAGAAGATTTATCATAGATTGGCTCACGCGCGCGCATGAATAAACCGTAGAGGACCAATAGCTTCCGCTAAATTATTAAAAATGTTGTAATCTATTTCCTAGTTTGTAAATTGGTACATTTCAAAATTTATAGAAGTATTCATTGTTGCTAGTTAAACGGACACGATCCTTGGCATCTCAACTCCCCAAGGGACGGGGTGTGACACTTTACATAAGGAATGGATATCGTTTTAGCTTACGAAAGAACACACATTGTAACTTGGTATCAATCCGAGCAGCAAGTCAACAACTGTTGCCCATCGAACCATCAATAGGAAATGAGCCACCCATCAATAACATCTCATACACATCACTAACTCGAGCCGTGAGTTGCAACCGTGTCTAGGAGGGGAAACTTTTCTCACCAACGGAGGAAAAGTTCAAAAATACAAAGGTCAATCACTCTCAAGTTGCTCACGATGATATGATGTGCAAAATGCACCACCAAAGCCTCACTTATGACCACCAACATGCCATGCTTGCGGGTGCGTGTGAGTTAAGGTGTTTGACACCCTTTAGAGTCCACAGTATTGTTTAGCTTATATTTAAAAGCAGAAAGATGATGCACAAGTGACCCGTGACGATATAGTTGTGCGACATGTAAAGTGCACAATCAAAGCGTCATATCGTGTCCTAACCATGCACACAGGTCCCTTTGTGTTTACCTTAAAGAAAACAATACATACATGAAGCTCTCATATATACCACTCTAAATATCCTCATACCATGCCACCAATGTAGGGTCAAATTCCATCTTTGTTATTTCAATTCTCCAGCATTCACATTTTAATCACTCTAGTTCAAGTATCGATATATCATTCATTTTTGCTCTGTTTTAATCTTAGTTTGGCTCATTACGAAGCTCTCACATAGTAGAACACAAACCGAGTAAACAACACTCATACTAACAAATATTACATATTGTTAGTTATGTTTAAATTTGATTAAAAGTCATCTTATTCAATCTTTCCAACACAAGTATACAATTAATAAGCAAAAAGAATTCTGTGTTAAGTGGGTTAGAAAGGAAATAGAGAAAAAACTTATACCGGATGCTCAATATTCAACACGTTGGAAAATATATATTCAGAAAAAAAGTTAATATTTTTGCGTGGAGAATATTGTTAGATAGACTTCCTACGAGGGTTAATATGTGTAACAAAGGTTTGGAAATTCACTCTTGTTTTTACCCTCGGGTGCTTGTTGGGATAGAAAGTGCCGATCATATTTTTGGAACATCTCTTATGGAGAAAAGAGTTTAGAGAAAAGTGCTGATTTGGTTGGAGTTACCCATTGCTTCTCTTTACCAATCCTAAACATATGGTGGAATGGATCGAGACTCTAGCGATTCACTTGAAGTAGAAAAAGAAGCTCATCAAATGCATTTTTATTATCACTTGTTCGGCTATTTGAAAGCGGCAAAATGAGGTGGCTTATAAAGTAAATGACTTGAAGGGAGAGGACATGTTCGATATGATTAAGCAATGTTCGTTCTTATGGATAGTGAAATCGAAATATCAAAATTTATTGTAACCGGACAGAATGAGAAACCCTCTTCTTTTCATGTAATAGTCTTTGGTGGTGGGTTAAGTTTTTCTAACCCTAATCATCTTTATCTATTAAAAATTTCGCCGTTAAAAAAAGAATCATGTATGTATACCTTACAAACTAGAATACAAGTGCTATTTATTTCTTGAGCATTCTTTTTTAAGGGACCAGATAATATTAGAAGGGGGATATTTAGCTTTTACAGTTCTGTTAGTGTGGGTATGTATATGTTTAGAAATAAATCTCGCATGAAATAAATCTCGCATCTCAGTTGTGTTGGTATTTAACTCAAATAGTTTAGAGATACAAAATATAGAGCGCTTTATGTTTAAAGGTGAGTGGAGAAATTAATATCTTAACTTAAACTCTTTACAATATATATATTCTCTATAAAATTAATAAACTTTCATACTCCTTTTTACCTTTTATTTTAAGATACTTAAGAAGAATACCTCCTTATATATGTTGTATCCTACTTGACTGGAAGGAGCATGGAAGTTTCCTAGATGTTATGGTACGTGATGTGGAATTTTATCAAGCACTAATGAACTATATCTATTATTTGTATTTTAGATGTGTTAAACTACGTTTTCATTTTCCATGTGTAGGGATTCGGGCCACAAATTAAATAAAAAATTAATAAAATATTTCACAGAATAATAATAATGATACACTTGTTATTATGCATGGAAAAATATAGTACTAACATCTGTTGGACTAATCTTGTAATTAGTCAATATTTAAGGGTTAGTTATTAGAGTTTTATTAATTATTTAATTGAGTCATTGTTAGACTAGAATAGAATTTGATTATTTAATTTGTTTTTTTTTTGTTTTGTTAGGATATCGATTCTTTGATTATTTTATTTAATTTCCTAGTTTGTGTATAATTAGGGTTCTTGTTTTCCAAGGTTTAGGATTAGTATAATAGGGGTTCAATGGTCCTTTGTAAATTATCCCGGTTATATTGAAGATCAAGTTTATATTTGTTCCTGATTATACCTGTGATATCTGTTAACACCATTACAAATACAAATAAATAAAATAAAGTACGCTACATAATCATAAATTTACTATATAGGTGAGGGTTTTCAGGGAAACATCCTGAGCTCCATTCTTGATTCTTCAAGACCATCAAGTTTCATCCGCTCTTTAATCTTCGAGTGAACGGCTCCACTCCAACACAGAGAGTAAATAAAGGAGTTAGCGGTGGTTGAGGCTTGTGTTAGACCCGGTCCCTTAAAACAGATTGCGGGTCTCCATGCGAGCACCCGTCTATCTCCCAGGGTACAACAACCGAAACACTACGTCAAAAAGTGACTTTAGCCACGGTTTTTTCGAAAACGCCTAGCCACGGTTAACGTGGCTAAAGGTAAGAAACACTAGTTTTAGCCACACATATTTTGTACCCGTGGCCAAATATATAGGTTTTAGACCCTTTACCTACTTATTTTTTTTTGTTTATGTTACAACAACAATCGGGTGCAGTGGCGTTAGCCACTATTTTACAAAAACATGTGACATTTATTTGTCACACCTAAAAAAGAGTGGCGAAATGCACCAAACGCCCACGAAATTTTTATGATTTTTTATTCGTGTGACCAAAAAGGAATGTATGGTCACGCTTAAATAATGTTGTGTGACGGAAGAGTAGATTTTATTACTTACTAATTTTAAAAAAAAACAAAACTATTAAGTATATATTATGTGTGGCTAAATGTGAGCAATGACCATTGTTTTTACTTAGTTATGTGGCTAAAAGCTAGTACATATGGCCATTGTTATTAGGTTGTGTGACTAAATAGTACATATGGCCACTGTTATTAGGTTGTGTGACTAAAAGAAGAGCAAAAAAGCCGACCTTTTTTATAATCAGCACCCATGGTTTCTTGGCACCTGGGATTTCTGTTGTCAATCAAAGGTTCCTGAATAGGTTCCCTGACAGAAACAGTTGTCGTGGATTGGGTCTTAATGATGTTGGCACTGTCCTCAGGGTCCAGTGGGACTTCATAAGTAGTGTCAGCCCTTTCCAGCTGACTTGCTTCATCACTACTACAAGTCACCTTATCAGCAGAATGTGGGTTGGGTGATTGAACCAAGTCCAGCAGTATATTCTATGTAATAATGGTTGGGGAATCTACTTCATGTGGCCTAGGTGATATATCACCCTCATTCTGAGGTAGTCATGTGGAGGGTCTAGGTGAAGGAGACCTAATCATCTTCCTTTTGGGTGATTGTGGAGTGCGTGTGGTATTTTTGGGTGTGGTTTTCGATGTGGACATCCTCTTCCTTTTGGTGGTAATTTGTATATCAGTGGAAGAGGATGGTCGTTCTGGTGTAGGATCAATACTTGTTAGTGTAACAATGTTGTCACCAGGAGCAGTTTGCTCAAGAGCAGTCCTATATATTCTTAGGCATAGGGTGTCATGTGTCTTTACCAAGAAAAATAGTTTGTTCACTTGCATGTTAGAAAATGTTTTACTTGTAAAGAATTTCAGTTCAAGATGTTGATCAGAGATTTGCAGATTTGGAAATTCACAATTGAGAATGTGTTGGATGAATCTGAGGTACATGTAAAAGATCCTTTTAGGTTTTAGATTATCCAGCATTCCATCAAATATCATTTTTGAAAAGTTAAAGTTGCCCATTTACCAATCCATGAAAAACGGATGATTGAGGTGCAGCAAGTTCACCCCACGCAGTTTTCTTGTGAGATAGGCAGTGAAGAATGGTATGAGCAACAAATCGCCAAACATAGGGTAGCTGTCCCCTTTTGATGGTCCCACAAGTTAAGTCACCCCCATACCCAATTGCTTCGTACGTCTTCAAGTACAATTCAGACTTGTAATCAGGATCACCTCCTGCATCATTGAATTTCAGATGCTTCTGGATCATTTCTTCAGTCAAACTAATCTCATTCTCATTGACTTTAGAGTCAATTTTACCAACCCCGTTGCTATCAATAGATTTTTTGGCTGAGTCCCAAAATTCAGCAATTCTCTGCTTGCATATTACAGGATTCACAGTTAAAGAAAATTGAGTGTTGGATTTCTCGAGGAAATCGTTCATTTCATCAAATAGCTTTGATTTATTAGACTTCTCGAAGTACGCTACAACATTGTGTTCAGCGAAGAACAGTTGAGTAGGCTTTGATGCAGCCTTTCGATTCAATTTGGGTGCCATTTGTGAGAAATTATAGAGTAAGGTTTAGGTTTAAATCGCCAATTAGAAACCTAGAGAGAAATAGAGGGTAATTGTTTTTCGAAAATGCAGTTTTATACTAACGGCAGTTCGTCTGGATCACAATGAACCCTAAGAATTGAAACAGGGGAAGTTATTTGAGTTTGCCCATGTAGTTGAAATTGGGATGGGGAAATTTTTGATATTTTAATTTGGTTTAGAATAATATTATTAATTTATTTTAATTAAATCCACATCAATTAGGGTCGATTAGGACCGATGAGGACAAATGAAGATAATGTAGGACCAATTAGGACCAACGAAGCCACGAGGCCCAATTAGGGTAAATTGGGGTCAATTTGGGTCAATGAGGATCAATTAGGCTCAATGATGAAGACCAATTATAACTAACGAGCTAGGGTCGATTTTGCTCAATGACGCCTTATGAGGACCAAATATGACCCATTAAGGTCTATTAGGCCGATTGAGGGCCAATTACGCTCAAGACCAGTAGACTGAAATAAGGTCAATCATGGTCATTTATGACAAATGAGGACCAATGAGGGCCAGTGAACACTCAGTTAGGATGAATTAGGACCAATGAAGGTCAATTATAGTCTATTAGGCTCAGTTAGGTTCAATGAAGATCACTTATGGTCAATTACGACCAATTAGGCTCATTTAGGATCAATTATAATCAATTGGGGTCAATTAGGCCTAATTGACTCAAAATTGTTGTACTTCAAAGTAAATGGTCCTCGATGAGTCTAGTTGGTCCTTATTGTGGCTAACTGACACTAATTGGTCCTTATTGGTCCAAATTGTGCAAATTGCTCCTCATTAACCCGAATTGAGCCATATTGGTACTTATTTTGTCTAATTGGCCCTCATCGGTCCTAACTGGCCCTAATAGGTCATAAATCATCCTTATTGGTCCTAATCAAGCATATTCGACCATCATTGGTCCTAATGGGTCATCATTAACTGTAATTGAACCTAATTGGTCTTAATCGACCATCACTAACCCTGATTTACCCTTATTGGTATCATTGGTCCTCATTCAAACTAATTGGCCCCAGCTAGTCCTAATTGGTCATACTTGATCATCGATCCTCATTAGTCACTTCTTTCATGCTCCGTCCTTATCGGTCCTATGAGCATAATCGGCCTTCTCATTGAATTAGTCTTAATTTGTATTCATTGACCATATTAATTGACCATAACTGGTCTTCACTAAAGTATCTTAAATGACGATAATTGTCAGTATTTAGTCCTCATTGAGTCTAGTTGGTCCTAATTGCTCCTCACAATCCTAATTAGCAGTCATTTAATATTTTTGGAAACAAACTTATTATACATGAGAAATTCGCAACATGGCGGTCTTTTCGTATTTTTGTTCTGAATTGATAGTAATTTATCATTTTCATTTTTGAGTTGTGTTTTAGTAATGTCAACGTTTTTTGTAGTTGCATTATCCCGGCCACAAAGCACGTGTTAGTAAAATCTTGTTTATTATATCTAAAAGAAAATAATAAAATTAATATTAAAACATAATTTTGTTAGGGCTTTTAACTCCGATCGTCGTCCAGATCTGCTTAAAGGATCATAGTTATGTCAACCATAATTGATGTACTCGTACAATTTTACAATCTCATTATTTCAACACCTCTAGAGGATGAATCTCATCTTGAAGAAGAACCTGCAAACCCACAAGAAGAGGCACTTGAAGACTTTTACGAACTGGATGATGAAGTTCATCTTGAAGAAGAACCCGCCGGAAGAACCACGTGGAGACATTTAATTAATTAATTAAGTATGTTTAGGTTTAATTATGTTTAATATACATTTTGTTTAAATTAATTTTAGGTTTTATTATCAGTTTGAACAATTCCCCCCTTTTAATTAAAAAATTTCACCAAAAAATTAGAATTTCCCACCATTAGTTCAAATTACACCCAAATTTCGAACCAAATTTACTTATTATCGATTCATTAGATACTTTTCCCTCTCAATTTATCAGAAAATTTACAGTTAAACACATCCAGCGAATAACTTGGTCTTTGTTCTCATCCATATCATTCACATCTTCCATGGAGCTTCAACAACGAAAAGCTTCAATAGACAACGCTAGCGATTCTTCAGAAGTTCCATGTGATTTGGAAGACCAATCAGTCCAGAAAATGGTAATTGTCAAGTTATTCTGTTTCATTCATTACAATATGTTTTCATAAAATTGTTTGTTTTGTTTATTATTGATACACGTTTAACTTGGGATCCCTGTATTTGTGTATAGTTACAGTTACAGATCGATAAAATTTCGTTTCATACAGAATTAATTGGGAAGGGGTATATATTGCAGAAATCCTCTCCATTCATTTGAACCCATTCATTTTATGCTAAATTAGTTATTTACCTTCTTGAATGACTGTGGGAGCATGCTAAATTAGATTTTTTATTCTAGGAATGTTGAGGTCAAGCATATGCACATGTTTGTAGATTCATGTTACTGGTGAACCTCCTTTCGTCGTACACTGCTAGAAATGGTTAACTGTTTGTTTATATCCACTGAAGACATGATATGTTCCGCTTTTCCCTTTAGATGTCTTTAATTTGTGTATAACATATCAAATAATTAATCAATAGGGTCTTTATGTGATATATTAATAATTAAGAACTAATTTATGTTACTCTGGTCATTACTAGGAAATGATCATAGAGGACATATATAGGAATGTTTCCAACATTTTTTGTAGGTTCATGTTAGAGGGGTACAAAATAAAGAAATTGTAGTTAAAATCTCCTGTAGAAGAATAGAAGAATGTTGATGCCATGCATCTGCTACTTTGCTAGAAATGGTAATTTGTTTATATCCACAGAAGATATGATGTGTTCCACTCTTCCCTTTAGATGTCTTTAATTTGTGTATAACATATCAAATAATTAATCAACAATGTCTTTATGTGATATATTAATAATTAAGAACTAATTAAGAGATAATGAATCAATAGGGTCTGCAGGCTTTCCTATTTATGTACTTTGTTGAAAAGCATCTAACTATATTCTGTTAATTGTATAAAATTCAAGGATCGATCCAACAACACTGATGGTCAATTGGAAAAACCCGAGTTCGAACTTAAATAGGAGAGACTTCTTAGGGATGAAAAAATGAACAAGTTAAGGCCCTCTTCCTTCCCTCTATCTGAAGATTGAAGAATCGGATAAAAAACTTGATCTACTTATAGCTCATCTATTTACACTTGGAACATCATTACCACAACAACTTAATGCTCCGGCATCTACAGAGGTAAATTCTTTACATCACACCTTAATCATACTATTCTCAAGTACCTTATAATAACATACACTCTTGTTCCTGAAGAACACAATTCGGATGAACTCTTGTTCCCGAAGAACAAAAATAGATGCAAGTTTCTGGTACATAAGAATATATACTTCATGTAAGAACACAATTATGAGTTAAATGGAGCTCTGCTATGATTCATTAAAAATGTATGTTAATATGAAAAAAATAGAGTATATACAAAATCTGTATGAATAAAACTGGAACAACTTATGTTAGATTAAAAGAACAGAATAAATACTTTCATGATAGGTCCGCGCCATTATTCTACTCTCACTTTTTACCAATTTAAAAAAATTGTTCTAGGTAAATTCTAAGGAGGTTTTTGTTGGATCTAGCCACAACACTAATCATGCTGACATACACACAACGGTTAGTATTTGTCAAACTCATTATCGGTTTGATTGCTCATTTACATAAAGTAAATTAATTGAACTGTAGGGCGTGAAATCGGTGGTCGATCAACCTCGTCTGAAGCGGTTGAAAAGAAAAAGATAAATACTTGCCATTCAAGTTTCATTCCGTTCTATAGTTTCACAGGTAATCTGTTTGGTAATGTCATGTAGTCTCATTTTAAATGTTATTTGGTACCTCAAACACTTGGGCTAGCTAGGGATTGTTGAAACAAATGGTGAAATGTGTACCAAATAAAGTTCAACTGACTTTAAAGTTGATCCGAAACTTAAAGTGATATTCATCCGGATGTTTTAATTTCATCTGGATATCTAATGTTCATCTGGAAATCAATTGAATTTTAGGACCTGATGACCCATACTACTTGCAATAAAATGGTACTCCTCAGTCCATATCTATCATGGTGGTAAGTATTTCAAAATTGCTATATATATTATGATCAATTTCCATAACATAATTATCAATTATATGTTTCGTATAGGAAGGAATACAAGAAAAAATAGTCATAGTTAAGCTCAAATCTGGACAGTTGAAGATGAAGACCACGTGGTAGTGTTGTTGGCTCCCGGATTGAAAATTAAATTGAGAATAATGCTTGTATGCAGTGTAATTTTCTTTAATGTTTTATTTGTATTTCATTTGTATTTGACTTGTAATTAAATTTTATTTGATTTGTAATTAATAATTTGTAATAGGTTTTAAATTGGCCACGCGTATAGCAAGGACCCATCTGATTTCAACAACCTTTTATATTTTAACGTGGCTGTTGCCACCCTTTGGTCGCGCGTATTGGGACAAAATATCTGATTTCAACTACCCTTTGGCCACTTTTTTTTCCAAATATATGTGGCTAAAACACAAATATACGTGACCATATAATACCAAAGGCCACACTTTTTATATTTTAACATGGCCTTTGCCACCCTTTGGCCACGCGTATTAGGACAAAATGTATGATTTTAACTACCCTTTGGCCACTTTTTTTCTTTTCTAAATATATGTGGCTAAAACACAAATATACGTGACCATATAATACCAAATGCCACACTTTTTATATTTTAACATGGCCGTTGCCTATTGGGACAAAATGTATGATTCAACTACCCTTTGGCCACTTTTTTTTTCCAAATATATGTGGCTAAAACACAAATATACGTGACCATATAATACTAAATGCCACACTTTTTATATTTTAACCTGGCCGTTGCTATCATTTGGCCACGCGTTTTGGGACAAAATATCTTATTTAACTACCCTTTGGCCACTTTTTTTTCCCAAATATATGTGGCTAAAACACAAATATACGTGACCATATAATACCAAAGGCCACGCTATTCATATTTTAGCGTGGCCGTTGCCACCCTTTGGCCACGCGTATTGGGACAAAAATTATAATTTCAGCAACCCATTTGGCCACGTTTTTTTATAACATATATGGCTAAAACACAAATATACGTGACCATATAATACCAAGGGCCACACTTTCGATATTTTAACGTGGTCGTTGCCACCATTTGGCCATGCGTATTGGGACAAAATGTATGATTTCAGCAACCTTTTGGCCACGTATTTTTATAATGTATGTGACTAAAACACAAATATATGTGACCAAAACACAAATATATGTGACCATATAATACCAAAAGCCACATTAAACAAACACATGTGGCTGTTGGGACCCTTTGGCCACGCTTTCCGGAAGAATTATTTAATTACAACAACAAATATTGGTACCCTTTAGCCACGCTTCTAGGTGGCTTCAGCCACTGATATTGTAACGTGGTCGTAGGATACATAAGGTGACGGGACCTTTGGTGTCGATTGAAATGAAAAAAAAAATGTGACCAAACACCTTTAGTCACGGTTTTTTTCCGTGGCCAAAGGTGAATTTTGACGTAGTGAACATTAATTTTACTGCCAGAGATGTCTCACACCCGAGGATTAAGAATAGAGATACACAATCTCTATTCTCGAGAGTACTCCTCTCTTATGGGGTTTGGATGTATAAAAATTAGGTGGGTTAAGGCAAACGATAGAGATACGCAATATTTAAACTCGAGAGTACTCCTCTCGAGGTCGTTTCCTAGAGGCATGAATTTGGTGCTCCCAAATTCTTGTGTGTTTCGACGTATCCTACAAATGAACCTAATGGTTCATTTTATAGTCACTCAGTTGAAACAACAAATTTATTATATTAGTAAAATTGTTCATAAAAATGGATTTAATGTTTGACTAAAACTCCCATCTCAATTGATGGCGAGTTGAAACAGTCTTTGACTGTAACCGACCAATCATGAAACAGCCTTGCGCACGTGCACTGAGAAATTGCGCTTCGCGCGCCGCAAACGAATTCATCCGCGTCCGCGAAGCGGTGCCACCCGTAGTCTGGTTCCGCACCCGCGTGTTGGACTAGTGAAACCATGTTTTCGCGCGCTTCACAGTCCTAGTCACGCGTACTTGCGCCCGTTGTTCCGCGTTACTTGCGTGCACTAGGCGTCACGCACCCCTTTACCCACCATGGCAGATGCGCAACCAGCTGGTCCACACGCCATACTTGGTCTTGTGTGAAAGTCTCGTTACCGCACACCCCTGATTCTATCACAGGTCCACGCGCATGTGGATTATTGTGCCAACTGCTTGTTCTGACCTGGCGCGTCAAGTCAAAAATACAAATGCGACTCTAAAGCGGCTTGCGGTGATGCGAAGTGCAAAGTGCGCTCATCGCCCACGCCACGCCCGCACGAGAGTTGGGGGTGCTGCGCATCGTTTAGGTTCTATGGGATGTCTCCTACAGTAGGAGACCAATATTCAATGAGTGCTCCTCCTTATAAAC
>JBCNJP010000012.1:12934340-13022999 GCA_039602395.1 Deinandra increscens subsp. villosa | reverse complement strand
CACCCGTAAACACTTAACCGCCTTATGAAAATCGTGAACTCCGATTACGATAACCGATTACGACTCCGTAGTCGTAAACACAGATTCCGATCCAAACAAAGTCGTAAACGCCCCTTTTACGACTTTACAAACTCGTAAACACAAGTACACTCGTAAACACCTATACTCCGGGTCGTAAACAGGCAATCTTCAAGGAAAACTGATCGTGAACACTCTGAAAACCCAGAAATCGCGAAGAACAGCAGCAGCAACAGTCGTAATCACCAAAAAACACCCTCGAAACTTCAAAAACTCGAACAACAACCCAGCAAACCACTTGAATCTATATCGTGAGAGCCTCGAATCAAAGATTCTTGGCTCTGATACCAATTGTAGGTCCTGAAAAACTCCTTAACACACGATATAATGATCTAACACGAGTGCGGAATCCTCGTGAAAGATTGATTCAAGAACAATAGTAGAAGAAGAGATTAGATCTTAGAGAAAAGATCGAATCTTGAATGAAATACGTCTACTATGAAGCCTCACAAATCTGATCGTAAACCCCTTGTTGCTTGAAGAAATCGTAAACTCTCAAATGGAAGGCTTGCTTGATCATAAACATGAGGTGGTATTTATACCACCTCTTACAACCTAATGGGCTAATCATAAACCCAATAAGCCCAATCATAAACCCAAGCCCATGCCCAATCTAATAGTAAACTAGCCTAAACATAATAAAACTAGCCTACTAATCTAATTAAACCCTCTAAGCCCAGCCCAACATATTTAATATTACAAGCCTCATAATCTAGCCTCTACATTGGTCTAGAAGTCACCCAGTCAAAAGGCACTTTATTCCTAAGTCAAACCAAGTATGCCAAGGAAATTTTAGAAAGGGCAAACATGCTGGATGCTAAGCCTATGTCGACTCCTCTTGCTACAAATGTGGTTTTTTCAACAATTGGAGAAACATTTGAAGATCCTACCCTATATCGATCCTTGGTTGGCGCACTTCAATATTTAACAATAACTCGGCCTGACATCTCCTATGCAGTCAATCAGGTGAGTTAGTTTCTGCAAAAACCAACGATTGTGCACTACCAACATGTAAAAAGAATTTTGCGATACATCAAGGGAACCCTTGACTTTGGGCTCACTTTTCGACGTGCCACTCGCCCTAACATTCTAGGATACTCCGATGCTGACTGGGCGCGGTGTATTGAAACTCGAAGATCCACATACGGGTACTCTATCTTTCTTGGGGGGAACCTTGTCTCGTGGAGTGCGAAAAAGCAACCAAGTGTCGCCCGCTCCAGTTGTGAATCCGAATATCGTGCCATGGCCAATACTGCTGCCGAAATTGTGTGGATTACGCATTTACTTCGAGAATTGCATGCTTTACCACCTGTTCGTATCACGTTATTATGTGACAACCAAAGTGCCATATTCTTGTCTCAAAATCCAGTGGCCCACAAATGTGCCAAGCATATTGACATCGATTACCATTTCATAAGAGAGCTTGTCTCCTCCGGCAAATTAGACACAAAGTTTGTTCCTACCAAGCTTCAGGTGACCGACATTTTTACTAAAAGCCTATCAAGACCTCAGTTTGAGTACTTTCGAGCAATGCTTTGCCTTGGGTCACCACCGTTTCGCTTGCGGGGGGTATTAATCATACTTAACGCTTTATTAGTTATGCTAGGGTTGTAATACTTTCATTCTTGTGTACCTTAGTATAAATTATTGTATCTATTTATAGTGTGTGATTTCTCACATTGAGAATCACCTCTTTCGATTGCATCTCTCTCTCTCTCATTCCATTATAAACCCTTCAAGGTTTACCTTTCCTAGCAATGTGAGACAAGTTTCCATATACCACACAAGTAAATCCATTTTCTTTTCTTTTTTCACCAAACTTTAAGCTTCGATTTCTCATTCATCTTAGTTTTATTTTAGACACCCTTTGGTTCGTTGTAGTACTCTCACAAAATAAAACCTAACCTCAAAAATAATTAATTATATAACACATATATAATAATTATTATTTGTGTCTAAAAATTAGTAAGAAAACATATTTTTACTAAAATTTCCAAGTTACTTTGTTAAAACTGAATAAATATATAAAATGAAATATATTACTAGAAATTCTTAAGCAAACAAAATACTTTATGATCCTTTCGCTAAAATATACTAAATACTTACGTTTTATAGTGAAGTAAGTATATAGTTAGAAATCTATCTCGCCGGTCAAATAGTTCAAAGATAACAAAGTTTTATAGTGAAGTAAGTATATAGTTAGAAATCGATCTCGCCGGTCAAATAGTTCAAAGATAACAAAACATAGAAAATCATATAAAAAAGTGAGTATTGAAAATTAATATCTTTGGACATATGCACTTTTTATAGCAATGTAAGTATATGGTTAAAAATCAATCTCGCCACTCATATATATTTAACTCATTCATATGATTTAAAGATCACAAAATATAGGAAATCATTAAATAAAAAAAGTGAGTGTAGAAAGTTAATATCTTTGGAGATATATATGTTTCATAGTGATGTAAGTATATGGTTAGAAATTAATCTTGCCACTCAAAAAGATATTAAACTCAAAGGTTTAAGATAAATAAACATTGAAAATTATATAAAAAAAGTGAGTGTAGAAAATTACTATCTTTGAACACTTTAAATCAAGATTGACTATAAAAGTATAAAAAAATTTGTTTTATCTTTGCCCTTGCGAGATTTCCCACAAGTATACCTTTTTAATATATCTATGTGAATTAGTGGGCATATGAAGAACTGTAGAAAAGGGTTTATAAGAAGCCAACTAAAGAGTAACATTATTATCGTATCATGGTGCACCATGATTGAGTGAATGTTCTTATCTTAAATCAATTATTTATAGTTCATGCTTGTTTGAAAAGTATATTAAAGGGCTTTTGATGAAGGCTATGAAAGAGTAGCACTAGAATCATACTACATCTTCCTTTCTAAAAGTATATATGGTGTTTAATGTATAGCTAAAATGGGTGAGGTTATTGTGAGAAGTTTAGTTTGGATAATAAGGATAAGAAATGAATTATAGTCATTAGATCTTCAATTAAATGAAAATCTATGGCCCAAAATTTTCCGGTGTAGAATTAGAGAGAAAAATTAAAGAAAACAATAGATGGAATGACATTTTTGATTTTTTATCAAATTCCTCCAATTTCTTAAACCTTCATAACTCTTGAGATACAACATTATTTTTAAAAAATCTACACCATAAAAACGAGTGTTTTATATCTTTTAAACGCGTACAATGTTGTTATATATAAAATTAAATTTTTTTTACTCTTTCAATTTGTATCAAAATGTTCAGATCATTGTGTCATATTGTGTCAAAAATAATCAGATCATTGTGTTATATTTTGTCAAAATGTTCAGATCATTATGTCGTAGGGTGTTAAAAACCGAATGAGTATTTAATTTTATATATAACAATATATACTTTTGACACAATGATCTGAACATTGTGTCAAAAATCAAAAGAATAATTTTTTTAATTTTTTTATATAGCAACACTATACGCGTTTTAAAGATAAAAAATGTTTGTTTTTTATGATGTAATTTTTTTTTTAAAAATAATGTCGTATGTGAAAGTTACGAATGTTTAAAGAAAATGGAGGAAGTACGTAAAAAGTCAACAAATACGACTAAGACTAATATACCTCTCCTTCCTTTTTTATTAGATCAAGATCAAATGGCTGAAATTTCCTTCTTATCTTTCTTACGCAAACCAAACTTCTCATTTGAACATCTCCCTAGTTTATGGTGAAAAGAGAAATTCAAACATTAATGAGGACCTAAATGGTTTTGCACAAGGCCTTCACATGCTTTGGGTATGGGTACGAGGTCATTTAGGCCTGATGTACTTATTCTTATCATGTATATATATAACCGTCTATATTCACAACTTGAACATCTGAAATCTAGGTCATATGACCAGGGACGGATTCAAGATTTTTTTTTATTGGATTCACTTATTTTTCTGTGGTCGGAATTCTAACAACTAAATGTCAAAATATTTGGTGTAGTCGAGTCGGGTAAGGTTCATCTGCACAATTAGACAAGTTTTATGGGCATTGGCACAATTCCACTTCTATATAAGTACATAATGATTCGTAAATTGACAATAGGAATATGTAGTTTAGTTGTTCCCCCTAGCTAAACCTTGCAGGCTACAGACCCGAGTTCAAACGATAGACTTTACATTTTTTTAGTAGACCAGATAGTGTTTATTTTGTTTAAAAAAAGGAATTAAAAACAGGCGGTAGGAAGCATCGAACTTGGTACCTGAAGGTTAAAAGACACACAAAGAACCATTTGAATTAGGGAAGAATGTGTTACTATAATTTCCTCCTAATGCTATATGTGGATGCACTCCTACTATTTTATATATAATTCTACTAAAAGTTCGAAACTCATTTGGAACCCGTGAACCCGATGATCCTTACTAGATCCGCCCATGCATATGACAACAATTGTACTGTTAGATGAGAGAGGTTGTTGTGAGAAGATTGGTTTGGGTAAGAATTATAAAAAGAAATCATAGCCATTAGATCTATCAATCAAATGGAGATCTATGGCTCGAAGTTTTCCTATGTAGAATTAGAGAGAAAAACAAAAGATGGAAGGACATCTTTGACTTTTTTATCAAGCTTCCCTCATTTTTTAAACCTTCATAACTCTTAGATACGACATTATTTTTTTTTTAAATTACACTATAAAAACGAGTCTTCTTATCTTTAAATGCGTACAGCAGTGTTAGATATAAAATAAAATAAATTTACTCTTTCGATTGTATCAAAATTCAGATCATTGTGTCATTGTATTAAAATGTTTAGATATTATGTTATTATGTCAAAATGTTCAGATTATTATGTCATATTGTGTCAAAATTGTTCAAATCATTGTGCCATCTTGTGTTAACATGTTCAGATCATTGTGTCATATTGTTTTAAAAATCGAAAGAGTAGTTCTTTTTCTTAATTTTATATATAGCAACACTATATATAATTTTGACACGAGGACACAATGACTCAATGATCTGAACATTTTGTGTCAAGAATTGAAAGATTATTATTATTGTTTTAATTTTATATATGGCAACACTATACGCGTTTTAAAGATAAAAACGCTCGTTTTTATGGTGTATTTTTTTTCTAAAATAATGTCGTATGTGAAAGTTATAAATGTTTTAAAAAAAATGGGGGAACTAAATTAAAAGTCAACAAAGATGGCTAAGACCAAATTACCCCTCCTTATTTTTTTTATTAAATCAAGATCCAATGACTGAGATCTTTTGTCCTTCTTATCCAAACCAAACTTCTCATTTGAACATCTCTCACTGTTAGATAATCTTGTGAGTTTGGATAAAAGTGACCAAATTTACAAAGTATGAGGTTCTTTTTTAAAATAGTTTTTTTTTCTCTAATTTGTGTCCAGTACGAAGTCATTTAATTTGAATTATCAATTTCCGAAAGGTAATTTCCGATACCTTTAGCGAGTTCGTGACAGATGTAAGTCAGTAGATATTTGTAGGCTGGTAGTGTTTGTTTGTTTTTCGCGTGAATGTTCTTGTTTTTATGTGTTCGTTGTCACACCCCACCCGACGGCGGAATATGTTGGGGCGCGATCAATGTCCAAATTTTCTTAATCAACCCATTTTATAGCAGTTAAATATTACATGATACTCCAAAAGCAAGCATCAAATAATCACAGATTAACTTGTTTAATTTAGGTCCCTCTAAGTTCACATGCATCATAAAGTCTCATCAACGAGATCATCACATTAAAAATCAAAACCTACAACATGCATAACATACGAGTCAACTACAGGTAGTTGGTGAGTAAACTTAAGTTTAGTATACTACAATAGTTTAAAACATACGATCCATGAGTTAAGTGCAATCGAGTACGATAAACCTGATATGAAATAGAGCAAATAAGGGTGTATGAGCCAACCCTGACAACAAGGTTACCAATTACCCGACGCCAAATACCGGTCATGTCAGGTAGGTCGTCACACCGATAGATCTATCATTGAAGCCTCGGCTTTTTACAGTTAATGTCACACATGGTCGTTCTAGAGGTCGTTTAATCGTTCACGTCGTTCAATCGTTCACATCAATAATCCACACAAGTTCATATACAAGAACACACATAATAACATAGAGTTCGCATGTAGTTTTTCGAATAAAGCATAGCGAGTATGAGTTTTGAATACGGTACATGTTGCACCCCAAAACGTTTAAAAGAAAAAAATGGACTATGAACACTCACTTGGTATAGGAGATACGAATAGACAACGACACCACAAAATGAGAAGGTTAGACCCAAAGACAACTTGACGACTAAACAAGATGGACGAATAAATAAATAAATAAATTTCACGACAGTCATGAGGTAGGTCATTCCTAGGACTAAATGTGCAACATCAAATAATTATTAATAAAACTATTTATTTTCATGACATCGTAAATATATATTTAATTTTCCATGGAATCACATAAGCCAAAAGTATTATCCAAAAATTAATTTAACACAAATCCTCATGTAAACATGTCATTTATTCAAGATTTAAACACGAATCAATCAATCATAGGGGGTATATGTAAATATAACTAGTGGCTTAAAATGGTTCTCAAAAGTTCTCTCAACCAATTAGTTCTCAAATGATCCTCTCCCTATATATATATATATATATATATATATATATATATATATATATATATATATATATATAGGGTAAGGATCATGTAAAAACCACATCTTTTTGCGAAAACCTAAAAACTAATACTAAAACCTTCATAACTTTTTCATACGATCATATTTTTAAAAAAAAATTGCACCAAAAACCTTAGAATTATGAGTTCTTTAATTCTGGAAAAAATTAAAAAAAAACTTTAACGTCTCGTCATTTTTTTATTAGTGCACATGTGCACTAATAATAAAACTCATACATATAGTATGCGTTAATGTTTTTTTTAGAAAAATCGCATCAAATACGTTATAATTTTGTTAGTTTTTCGTGGTTTTTTATTAGTGCACATGTGCACTAATAATAAAGCACTTTATACGTGTCGTATACATTAATATTTTAAAAGAGAAATTACACCATAAATCTTATAATTGTGTTATCTTTAACTCTGAAAATATGATTAACGTTTTATTTTTTTTATAAATTTTATGCTACACATGTGCACTATAACTAATAGTTATAGTGCATATGTAGAATTATCATTAGTTCTATGAATATTTTAGTTTTTTTTAATGTTTTTAACCTAAACAATATGTTTTCGCATGACAATTCTTATTTGTGTAGTACTAATGAAAATAGTGCACACGTGCACTAATAATACTCATGTGCACTAATTTTTTTTTTCGAAATATCAATTTCTTTTCCAGAATCAAAGACAATAGAATTTTAAGACCTAGGATGTAGAAGATCATAACATGAGTGATTCGGCAGATTTTGATTCCTATATATCCACCCATGTGGTACTTCATTATACCATATATATAAGATCCATCTGTATAGATATCACCATCTACATCCAGAAAGCCGTATGCTTTGGAAGAAGCTTGTACAGTTTGGGAAGGGGTTTTTATTGATAAAAAAGAAGAATCTACTTCAACCGATATGCCCTTAGGCACGGCCATACATAACATAGAAATCACACTTGGAAAGGGTGGACAATTAGCTAGAGCAGCGGGTGCTGTAGCGAAACTGATATTGTGCAAGTTTCATAGAAAAATATTAACGTATGTAAACGTTATGAAGGTTTTAGTGTTAGTTTTTAGGTTTTCGCAAAAAAAAGAGTTTTCGCAGGATCCTTACCCTATATATATATATATATATATATATATATATATATATATAGGGAGAGGATCATTTGAGAACTAATTGGGTTTGAGAACTAAAAAGAACTAATCTTAGCCACTAGTTTATATATATGGAAAACCCCCCCATGAATTTGAATGCTCCCCCCTTGAAAATTAGTGGCCCAAATTGGTTCTCAAAAGTTCTCAAAAGAAAAAGTTCTCATTTGAACCTAACCCTATATATATATATATATATATATATATATATATATATATATATATATAGGGTTAAGTTCAATGCAAAACTAAGTTTATTTGGAAAACTGGAAAACCAAAGGAAAATTATATTAAATGAAGGTTATTTAGGTAATTTTGGTGCTCCTTTTTTTTCTTTTTTAAATTTTTGTGTCTATCCAGCTAATAGCCACCTTATGACCTTAAAAAAATTAAAAAAATAACGTTTTTTTTGTTCGTCCGAATATGTTGCATATATGCAACATTGTATGTTGTTTACGTTGCATACATGCAACATATTATGTTGCATATATGTGACGTATGAAGCATACAATTTTGCATAATGCAAAATGCTATGTTGCATATATTCAACGTATGCAACACACTATGTTGCATATATGCAACATAGTCGGACGGAAAAAATGAACAAAAAAAACGTTTTTTTTTTTTTTGCTTTTTTTTTAAAGTTATTATGTATATATATGTGAATTAAAAAAAGGAAAAGAAAAAAAAATGTCAAATTACTCAAACAACCTTCATTTGATATAAATTTCCTTTGGTTTTCTAGTTTTCCAAATAAGAGTGGTTTTTCAAGGAACCTTACCCTATATATATATATATATATATATATATATATATATATATATATATATATATATATATAGGGAGAGGATCATTTGAGAACCAATTGGGTTTGAGAACTAAAAAGAACTAATTTGAGACACAAGTTTATTTATATGTATCCCCCCTCCCATGAATTGTAGTGGTCCCCCCTGAAATTTGTGGTTGAGATTTAGTTCTCAAAAGTTCTCAAAACAAAAAGTTCTCATTTGAACCTAACCCTATATATATATATATATATATATATATATATATATATATAGGGTGAGGTTCATTATAGACACCCCCATAAGTGTAGACAGGTAGACACCCTATTTCACATGTGAAATTACTTTATTTCACATGTGTTTTCACATGTGAAATTTTCTGAACATTGAGAAAAAAAGAAAAAAAGAAAAAAGAAATTAATCATAACCATTAGATCAAGAGATCTAATGGTGAAAAAGGGTGTCTACCTGTCTACACTTATGGGGGTGTCTACAATTAACTTTTCACTATATATATATATATAGGTTAGGTTCATTCATTTGAGAACTTTTGAGAATCAAATTTCAGGTGGGGACCACTATAATTCATGGGGGGGGGGGAGGGGGTTCATATATATAAACTAGTGGCTTAGAATGGTTCTCAAACGATCCTCCCATATATATATATATAGGAGAGGGGACAATTAATAACCTCTCCTTAAAGCATTAACCAAATAACTTGATACTATAGCTTTAAGATTTAATCTAATGACTCACATAAAATCAGAAAATGAGTGGCTGTAGTGAAAAGGGGGGCATTTATGTAAAATACTCATCCCCCAAAAGAAAACCCTACCCACACCATCTCTCTCCATTCAGTTCTTCTTCTCCAGCCGACACATCCAGTTATCCCCCCTCTCCACTCGAATTTCCGGTAGCAAACAGACGCAATCGCGAGCCACGAACTCCCGGCCGATTACTTCTAATGTCCGCTACTCCTGCCATCATCCCCCGCCAGTGAGCCACGCACCCCGGCCAACGCCGCTACTCCTGTCATCATCCTCCGCCATCTTCCTCCCTTTAAAGTACCTCCGCCACCGCTACTCGCCGTTTGGGTAAGAAAATCCGCTGCCACCATCGATTACTCCGATTTCTAGTTCCGCTTTTGCGGTAGTTTTTCTCGAGCAGCGTTAGTTTTTTCTCGATTAATTATTTTTTTTGTTTTAGCTTTTTATATGTTGGTATATTTTAGCCTTTTTTATGTTGGTATTTTTTTTCTCGAGCAACGACATTCGAATTATGTTTTGTGTTTTTTATTTTAATTTTGTTTTTTGTTTTCCGATTTTTTTTTTGTTTGGTTTATTGATATTGCCATTTTTGCTGATTCTATGTTGTTTTATTATTTTGTTTTGTTCCACTTTTCTATATGGTATAAATTTTTGTTTCTTTTATATGGGTTTTGTTTGAGAACGAGTGGCATATTGGCGCGCGTTGCGCGCGGGGGCTGATTTTATGTAAACCGTGAGAGGCAAAGAAGGTTTTTACTAATTATAAGTCTTCCCTTATGCATGAGCAAGTATGTTCCAAACCTGCCTGTGCTACAAAGCACCAACCATACCACTCTTTTTGCTAAGCAAAGTCTTAAAGGCTGTGTGGCACCCATAGTGTTCCTGCATGCAGCTGCTACCCAGTTAAGTACCATAGACAATAATCAAGCTAAACATAAACAACCTCTAGCAAACCAAGAACCTGATATGTATTAGCAAAAGTTGTTCATGGTTTGGCCATCATATGGTCCTACATCATATGCTTACATAAAACAACCATTCCTAGGTGGATAATCACATGCTACAACTACATAACATTTGTAGATACGACATCCTAACATAACAATATGCATCCAGTTTATCACCACACAGGGCACAACATCCTAATAAACTACGCCAATATTACCCAAAAAAACCTGCAGCACCATAGGATCCTATTGCCTGTTTACTGCGGCACATCTTTCCTGGTCTTCTTGGACTCCAACTGCGTTTCGTCTTCCGGGAAGAGTTGTTTCTGTGCAGACCTAGCTCTTGTTTTTTCAGTAGAGGGCTCTGTTGAGTCTGCGACTTGTTGCATCCCAATAGATTGGCTGGCCTGCATATCAGGCGGTGTAAGGCCTAGACTTGCAGGTGTATCAACCGGCTGTTTAATAGCCAGCACAGGAGGCGTACACGGTGCAGTTAAGACCGGCATGATTTTGGCAGGAGAGGCTGAGGTTAACTGCTCCGTATTGGCAGAGGGCTGAGACACTCTGTTAACTGTAAACTTCAGGATGCTTTCATGCGACATCTCTCCATTCTGCAACAGGAAAACCATCCTCATCCCTCTCAGAGTATAGACTGGATCTGGTATCTTTGCTGCATCAGAATAGCCTTGCTTTGTTATCATATCATAGCATTTGATCCCTAGCATAGTGTTGACGCCCTCATCGAATACGCAGGCATGTACTCTAGCAGATGCGTCTTCAAGGGTGCAATTAACGCAGTACCTATAAGATAGCAAGCATTGATATGCATCAATAAGTACGGCGAGAGAAGCTATATCAGGATGAATGCGTCTTTTGCTCATACAAAACAGCAGGCAAGGTCCATGTATCAATAAAGGTAGACACAGGGTTCATAACATAAGGAACTTTTCTATTTTACCTGTATTTGAGCCCAGCTTCACCATGCCTTGGACAGCTGTAACCATCCTTCCCTGCTGTTATGGTTCTCTTACACGGCAGGCAGCGAACGAAAAACCATGTACGGCCAGGTGTGATGTCAGTTACTGTTGCCTCGCATGTGTACTTCATATCCTGACTCAGACACAATAAATTAGATGAATTAGGAACCAAATTGGCTGGGAGGTCCTGTTTATAATTAACTATGACAACCAAATATTATAATTTATTATCACAGCATAGGATATCTGTTAGATGCTTACATAGATCTTCCTCATATCTTCCTGGTAGAGCGAGCCCAACGTCATTTTGTCAGGTTGTGAGACCTTAGACGTGTACCTAATCCGTGGCTCAGTTGATGCCTCTGGAGGCTGGAACCTGGAAATCTTTTTACGATGAGCATGGGCTGAGTTTTTAACCATGTATGCTATACATTATAATGCAGCTATACCTTTTTGCCATCTCGTGAGCAACCTCAAGATCAGGATTAATCACAACCCTGGTTGCAGCGGTTGACTCCAGCTGCATGTCACCTACCATGTAAAACAACGTTACCGCTGATAGCTGTGTGTACATAGGTAACTGTTTGTCAGTAAGGGCTTACCTCCAAAATCAACAACTTTAATTGATTGCAAAGCAGCAATGACAACTCGATCAGTAGCAGCGAGAGCCTCTGTGTCCACCAGAGCAACAATCTCTTTCCATAGAGCAACAATGATAGGCTCCCCACTATTTTGCAAAATAACGAAACTATATTTAATATCAGAAGGAGCATAAAAAGTGTTTGTAATTAAAATATAACCTGGGTCGCTAACAAAGTGAATTATACCTTGCATCTTTCATAGTTATCCTGAGGAGGCTATTATTGTTCTCCGTCTCTATGTGCTCTATGTCCTCAACCTTTCCAATGAAGTCTACATAATGAACAGAGCATGTCATTTTTTAGGAGCGAGTCATAAAGAATACATTATATATGCATATACTATACACATCAAAACATAACCTGAGAGCACTTCAAGTCTGTCTTTCCTGTCTGCGAGCTCTTTAGGGGATGGAAAGCTAAACCATGTCTTTGGTATGTTGTTGTCATCCTCAACCTCTGTGATAGTAGTGATAGAATCAATCTTTATCGCAGCTGTATGGCTAGCGACCCTCATTATCGTGGGCGCATGCTGGCAGACGTAGTCATCAAATACATAGCAGCCCATAAGTGTTATTTTCTTATCCAAGACAGCATCATCACCGAGCCTGTACATTGCATGCATTGTGTCTCCCTGTATAAAAGATAGTGACCAATAGTCAAAACATTATATACAGGCCGGTTTAGGGGATATATTTATCTAAAAAACGTGAACTTACATGCTTGTCTATCAATAAATAGCTGCCCCACTTACGACGCTTGTAAATGACCCACTTACGAATGACCCTGGCTCGAACTGGCGCCGGCAGAGATGACTGTTGAATCTGATGTATTGGAACCTCGGACGCCATCAGTCTCCTACATTTTTAAACAGAGTTAGTTTTCAAACAGAACATGAAGATATAAACATGTAAATATAAAGCGCAGCATGCATAAGCGTATAACATATAACAACACTGTTGTTGCAACCAATATGAGGCACACCTGGGTTATTTCAATCTCTCCTAAGAATTCCCTATAAACAACATTTCTTGTTGTGTCCTCTAGATAACCATCCTAGGGGATAATAAGTATTTTGAGAGCATCTGGTGACGTCGCCCTTGAGAGAGCAACATAGAGCTGGCCATGTCCGAAGACATGTTCAGGAAGATACACACCTATCTTGTTAAGCGACTGCCCTTGGCTCTTGTTTATGGTCATGGCATAACAAAGCCTAATAGGAAACTGTCTCCTTCTGAAAATGAACGGAAACTCCTTGTTATCATGCACAAATGTGATCCGTGGGATATAAACACGTTTACCAACTGAGGTCCCAGTGATGATGTTGGCTTCAATTACTCTTGGTGATAGCTGTGTGATTATCAGGCGCGTACCATTACAGAGACCGTTTGTCTGATCAATATTACGTAGGAGTATGACCGGCGTGTTTATTTTTAGCTCAAGAGAATGCGATGGGAGGCCCGGGAAGGTGAGACTATTTAGGTATTCTATAGGGTAGAGCAGCTCAGAGGTGCCATTATCTCCCATTCTTGGTTCCATCGAGTCAACACTCATGTACGTTGTGCTATTACCGGCCGTCATTTGCAGAACCCTATCATTTATCGCGTCTGCAGTAGCATTCCTGGGGCAGACAATTGCCTTATCCGAAAGATTTTCAGCGGTTGGCGCTTGTAGCGTCTCCTCGTCGTAAATAAATTGAATCAGCTGCAACAGAGCGTCTCCATGATTAGGAATGAGGTATTGCTTGGGTATCTGAATGTCGCGCGCCTCTGTGTCCATAGACTGTGTGGTGCTGCCAAGATTCCCATCTCCTACATTTAATAGCCACTGCGAGAACTGGTCAATTTTTATTTTTTCAGCAAATGATATTCCAGGACGGTGGAGCCTCATGTTCTCGGTTAAGCGCATGAGTTTGAACCTTGGCCAAAGCGAGGACTTGGGCAAGGTTGCTGCTATGATCTTCGACTTGGTTGATTTTTTTAAAATAGGCAACGTCTGCCTAAAGTCACCACCGAGCAACACAGATTTCCCACCGAAAGGCTTGTTTGGCACGTCCAATAAATCTCTAAGAGTTCGGTCTAGACATTCAAAGCAATTTCTGTTGCTCATAGGCGCCTCGTCCCATATAATCAAGGATGTTTCATCAAGAAGGCGTGCTAGCTGATCCTTCTTTTTAACATTACATAACGATTCATCGGTTATATTGATTGGTATCCTAAACCGCGAATGAGCTGTACGCCCTGAAGGCAGCAAAAGAGATGCTATACCGGAAGCAGCAACTGTTAAAACAATCTTACCGAGAGACCGGATGGCGCTAGTTATGGCAGTCCACAAAAATGTCTTACCTGTGCCTCCATGCCCGTATATAAATAG
Source organism: Deinandra increscens subsp. villosa (assembly GCA_039602395.1). Taxonomy (NCBI): domain Eukaryota; kingdom Viridiplantae; phylum Streptophyta; class Magnoliopsida; order Asterales; family Asteraceae; genus Deinandra; species Deinandra increscens. Next base: position 13,008,604 of record JBCNJP010000012.1, on the reverse strand, counting down.
AAGAACCTGCACACCCGCCAGATGAGAGCGCATGACTGTGTCATAAACTTTGGTTTGTCTTGGATGCATAGCACCTCTCATCTTCTCATGTTGCAGTCTAAGAGATGGTATATCATAACACCTCTCCTCCATGAGTAGCCGATTTTTAAGCAACTCCTGGCTGTTACCCTTAGGCATGGGAAGGCCATAGTTAGAAAGCGTAGAGTAGGCTGCACTCGCATTGAGGATTTTTTCCAATTCATACAACAGCTGCTGCTGTATAAGATCAGGGGGCACACAGTCCGGCTGAACATCTGTATCCCTGACTATGTTAAACACTATGTCATCTGCCATGGCTCGCCAGTGTGCTGTCCATAAACGAAATGGATTCGAAACCTCACAGAATAAGAGCATGCGCGCAAAAAGATACCTGAGTTCATTGGAGGTCGCCCATGCAGCGGCCTCTTTAAATGTGAGGTCCCACTCTGTATCATCCCCAATGAGGCCAAGAGCCTCACAGGCGCGCCGATACGTAGGGTGCGTTATATCAGAGACCGTGCGTATATCCTGATAGGAGGTGCAACCACTTTTATGATTAAGCAACATGCGTAGATAGAACAACTCTCCACTGTTTGGGTGCACATACACCAACCTACCAATACTTGGATCTCTCTTTGTCGCGCGCCTAATCCAAAACTTACCTGAGCTGTCCCACCTATACTCATTAAGGTAGTCTATATACCTAAGATGCCTACCACTCTGATCTCTTCTGTTATTAAGCAACCACTCTGTAAGAGTAGTTTTACCTAAACAGGGGTTTCTGAGGACGTTAGCCAGCGAGCTATTGTCCCTGAAAGTGACATTCTGCTGGCCCTCCAAATGCACCGCAAGAGCCTGAACTGCTGGGCTCCTATGATGTATCGGAAAATTCAGTATGCGCCAGGCAGCCTCGTGTGGACAGACAAAGCGCCCATCAACGAAGTTTTGTATTTCATTAACCTCTTTTTTCTGAGAGGAAGGGGTGGCAGCGTCGGTGCTCGCATCCAAGACAACCGCATATTTGATACGATCGGCACCCTTCGAGATATACTTGAATAGGTACTTAATGACCATACTCCATCCACAATACTCGACGTTTATGTGCGCCTGGAAACGCAGGGACAACGCTTTGTTATATGGCACAATGTATTGATTATCAATAAGCAAGTCCTTTCTTTTGACGGTAGCTCCCCCTGCCCTCCTCCTATAGAACGGGCGACCATCATCATCGATACGTGTGCACTCCTCATATCCCTTTGGAAACTTTCTGAGGCACTTCTTTTGTTGCATACACGTGGCATTTCTATCTAACGCTCCACACGGCCCATGAATCATAGTCTCTGTGACAATCTGATAGAGCACTGGATCGAGTTCCTTATCAGGGATCTCAGTGTCACCGCGTGCAACAGCATCGTAGACACCACGCAAGAAATCAACTCTAAGGCTGCCCTGGTGGTCTCGGATATAATCAAGCCTGTTACGCTCTATTGAAACATAGGCATCAACCAAATACTGCTGAAACAGGCGGCCACCATTAAGTAAATGCGTGTATACACCGGTCCTGTCATGTATTTGGTAGCTATAGTACATATTCAGCGTCAATCGCTTATCTTTGGAACCATCCTTTTTTATCAGCCTCAGTTCAGGGACCCAGCCAGCCTCACCTAAGGGGAAAAGGAGAGGGTACTGCAGCGCCATGTAGCAAGGATGCAAAATACTAATACGTTGAAGAGGCCCCTCCTTCGTACGCACCACTATGTCAAAATCCTTTGCAGCGGGTTCGGCATCAAAGATTATACCTCCAAGAGTACCTTCAGAAGGAGGCTGGTAGGGATGCACACCGGCAGCATGATAAAGCTTGATATGAAAGGAGGGAGCATTAGAAGATGAGCACACATCTCTTGCAGTCCTGAACAACCTAACCAAAGGGTTACACCTATCAAGGACATGAATGATGGCAGACACGGTGTCTGCTGATATACGTGGGCGTACAGATGGGCGAAAAACAGATATCCGATTCGAGACCTCATTCAGAGTGTCATAAATATACAGCTGTAAAAATTTGGGCCTGCTATTTGAACCGGGACAGAGGGAACCTAAGACATGCGAAACCTGGCCAGAAATTTTAAAGACGAACGGGCCAGAACCCTCGTTAATCTCATCGTCGACGGCAGCTCCAAAGGAGGTCATTGCAAACATAGAGTTATAAATACGTACGGCATCTAAGAAAGGTCTGCTACAGAAGAGCTCTCTGATAGCACGCGGAGGATCAATTGGAAATTTTATACGTAGGTTCATCAGATGAGGCAGAGCGAGCACGCTCGGCATACCAAAAAGATGCGTGACAAAACTCGCAGACCTGGTTGCAATCTCCAAGATCCCTATAGTAATGAGATGGATCGATGGGGACGGGAGGTTGAGAAGAAGTGCCCTCGCCACGCTGCAGACGCTTACGCTTACCCGTGGCCACCTTAGGGGGCATACTTATAATGTGCAGCCAATAATAAATAGGAAAATAGTAACCCAAACTAATAGAATATATAACAAACTCACTATGTATGCACCATAAACATATAACAAAGCAAGAGGGCACAAATAAAAGTTATACACCAAAGCACCAACCTGCACCCACTGAACCTAAATAAGCAACACTCTAAGATGTATCAAGGCGAACACACAACGCATGAACCCACATAAAAGACTAACCTGATAGGACGAAGTTCAAAACCCACGACTACCGAATATAAAGTAACAACAAAACACAACCAAAAATATAAAAAACAGGGTCTACTGTCACAGCAGCACAAACAAAGAGACAGCTAGCATAGGTAAGCCACTAACTTATAACAAAATAACACAGGTAAAATATAACTCACAGACTTGCAGCAACCGTTAGCAGAAAACAAACCTGCATACAACGAAAACATCATCAATGGACCCCCAGGAAGCATGATAATATTAAAAAATAACCACAAAAGACCCCCTCAAAATAAGCATGATAATGAGCGCAATAACATTCCAAAATAGTAAGATACCTTAGCAAGCAAACAAAGCAGCAGCAAGGACGTTAACCTGCCATAAACATAACAAAAAACATTTAAGGGCCATACGTTATTGGTTCACCTAATTCATAAAACATAAGCAGTTCGATCTGTAAAAAAGGACCATGGATTTCATGGTCAGGCTTTACAAACTCACTCATGAAATTCATATACAGAGGACATGCTTATCATCATATGTGACTTCCATTTTTAATAATCATTCGCTTTATGACATCAAACCACATATCACTGATTTAGCATGGATCAAGTTCAAAATAAACTGAAAAAACAATTTTTTAAAGAAAAAATGACCAACCAACCAACCAACCCAAAACATAATCTTATCAAGACAAACAAAGCCGGATATTTGTAGGGGTCTCATACAGTCCAATGTTACTCATATGTTCTTAACCATTCACATGTATCCCTGCATATATAAGTTTAAACAACCTGTGTACCCATTTTTAACCAATCTTTTAAAACTCCTAATACATGTTAGACATTTGATTGACCTAATGAACAACTAACAACCAAGTAAACCTGCAAAGAGACCCTCAAAAACATCACCCAAAATGTAAAGAGCATAATCAAACCAGTCCATAACAAAACAGCTTAAGAAATCAGCAAAAAAAAATCAACATATCAAACCCATAAAGACATCTAACATTGCAGAGAGGCAAAAGACAACCAAAAGTTCTAAAAAACATAAAAACACAGCCCCATAAGAAAACAGTCACAGAGGCCGTGCACCAGAAAGAACCAACAATGTGAGACATTTGATCGAACACCTGGTGTGCAGCAAGCAAAACAAAGAATCGATCCATAAAATGAGAGTAACATGATGAATCAGCAAACATACCCGTTGAAAACAAACACAAAAAAAATCATACAAAAAATAACAACAATTAAGATCTCGGAGGCCATATCTTTTAAATACAGAGCCTCCAAAGCCAACAGCAATCCATAAAATGAGAGTAACATCATGAATCAACATAAAGAAATCGAAATCAGTTTCCAAAAACGAATCAAAGAACACTTACACGGTGAACAAAAGCAGCTATGTGAAAGGAAGAACGGTGCAAATAATGAGAGCCACACCTCCTACTTATCTTGAGCGGAGGACAGGGGCAACAGTGGTTTTCCTGTTCGATGTTTGAAAGCAGAGACCCAAGCACGCCTCCGCATTTAATGCGGTGATGCATGAGAGAGAAGCTGGTCCGGGAGAGCATGGCTTCAGGTACACCGCGTAACGTCGCATTTAATGCGGCAGTTGGCCGTTGCTAATCGTTGGTGAGTCGGACGGAAATCGTTGCGGTGGGCGTGATGAGATAACGGGAAAAAGAACGGAAAAGGGAGCACAAAGATTTGTGTTTGACCGTGTGTAGGCCCACTCTCCCAAAACATGTACACTGCGCAAGTAAATTTGTACCCTCAAAAAATGTTGTACGCTATGCAAGGGAGTATGTATAAGCAAGGTAAGTCATGCTTTAAATGGCTACACATGAGGCTTCTTGAGTTGTACATTTTACTTCCAAATGTTTGTAGGTAAAATTTATAGTGTAGGTATAAGATCAGTGTTAAAGAACATTGTTGACTTGTATTTTATGCATTAGAAGCTGAACATTTGTTTTTATTTTAAATATATGATATATTGTAAATAGCACCGGTATTATTGATCATGACACCACTATTAATCGTTATAGCATCAGTGTTTTATTTGTGTTTTTGTTGAACATTGATGCTTTTGCAGGTTGTAATTTGTGTATATTTAGCTCTACATTTGATTTTTTTTTGTTGTATCTAGGTAGCACCAGTGTTTAATGATCATCACACCACTGTTAATGGTTATAGCATCAGGGTTTTATATGCATATTGATGCATTTTGTATGTTGTACCAGTTATGAATGTATGGATGTATGTTAATAGTTATGACAGTGATGTTGGAAGTTGTAACACTAGTGCTACATCGGACGTCCGAGAAAACGATAATAAAAAACGTCGAGACTATACTTGAATTAAAGATAAAAAATGATGAGTATAACGATGCAACTTTTATAAAAATCAAACGAAGTATAAAAAAGTTATGGACTTTTTAAAATGAAGGTGGGGGGTTTCATGTGATTGTATACATTGACTGTTTTGCCCTTTTTAATTAAATAAAAAAGAAATGACAAGTGTCATCATATGGTGTAATCTGAATATTTTGAACCATTAGATGTTGGTTAATTAGTTATTGTTCTAAGGCAAGGTTAATATTCATCCCCTCCCCTTTATATATATATATATATATATATATATATATATATATATATATATATATATATATATATATATATCCATGAAAAATTCATCAAATTATCAATTTTCATCAACAAAACCCTAGATCCGTAATCATAACCCTAGATCCAAGGGCGGAACTAGAAATTTATTTTAGGGGGTCCACAATTTTTTATACGGATGTACTACTTTTTAGTTTCATAGAAACATGCATAAAAAAATTTGGTTTGGATCAGGTTGCTCATATAAAACAAACACGACATAATAATAAAAGATTACCGTTATTAGTATTAAATGATGTAGAAAAATGAGTATAATGCAACATTTCAATAAAAAAAACATCATAGAAGAAATGAGTAAGATCAACATTTTTTTTCTGAATATAGCGTCAATGTTAATGTATTGATAACTAATTTGTAGGTTACATTTGGATTGGGCTATTACTTACTATTTTTTTTTAATTTATTAGTCTTGGGTGTTCTCAGGGCTATTAAACAATCAAGATTTGAACTAAAAAGTATATAAAATGTAGCAAGCAAGGCTTGAACCCGGGTCAGTTAAAAGAATGGAAAGCACTAAAAACAATCTAGAAGAACCATTGAGACAGAAGTGTTAACTAATTATATTTTATCCATAAATTATTTAATGACTCCCTGTTACAGAATAAAATACTTGAAAAACTGTACATATAATTATCACTTCGCGTACGAGATTGAGGGGGTCCACGGGGACCCCCTGGGACCTTAACAAGTCCGCCCCTGCCTAGATCTATATCCAAGATGACATTTTATGAATATCTAAGCATGCAAGTTCATCAATGGTCTAGATCTATAAAGATCCAACATAGAAATAAAAAAAATAAACTTTATGCATAGCCCTAGATCTATCATGCATGGCAATCCTTCACGATGAATCGTACATAAAAATGTAAACTTTAACCATACTAAACTAGATCTATCAACTTCCATCAAGATCCAATAAGGATACATCATAAAAATCCATAAAAGTTCAATCTTTTTGCATGGAATCATTAGATCTATCATGTATAGCTTAGATAAAGACTAAAACTATTATAAAAATCTGATATTGATCATATCATGGCAAATAACAAGAAGGTAGAACCAAGTTTGAGAAAACATACCAAAAAGGATGAAAACTAACATTTATCTAAGCTTGGAAACACCCAAAATAAGCTCAAATTTCCCAAAAATTATGATCTTGATGATGGACGGTCGTAATCAGCCGCATATGGGGGGCTAGGGTTTGAGAAAATGAGCCAAAATGGAGATTAAGACGAACTTATAAAGCAGATTTAGGGTTCTGTTGTTCTTCACAAAACTGGCGTATCGCCTGGGGTTGCCAGAGGGCTAGGCGATACGCCTAGTGCCTCCTGGTCGGCCCCAAGGCTTGTCGCCTCATTTCTTGTTCTCGTTTCGCGTGCTCGGTTCGTCATTTTTTTATGTTTTAGATGTCCAAGGTTCAAATTTTGACATAGAGAGTTTATTTGTAATATTTAGGATAGATTAAAAATAGTGTAGTTTGTCATTAAATAAATTGGTAATTAAATTAAATACCTTTACACCACTTAGACCTTTTATATTATTAATTTATTATTTTATTTATTCCTTGAGTAAGTACGTGTAGTCTATATTTGTATTCAGTGGCGAAGCTTTAACAAAAATCCGAACAAGACCGTAAGTCAGGGGGTCGTAAATCAAGGGGTGGGGGTGGGCGGCATACTCAATAATTATAAGATTAATAGGAAAAAATCAAGAAAATATACACTACTGGACACTACTAGACGAAAAAAACACTAGGGCCATCGCCCTCGGGCCTGTGCTAAGCTTCCCCTTCTTTGTATTCTTCTCTTTTATAAAATTATTGAGAGTAGTTAATTCAATATATAGTTATTGGAATATATTATTATATATTATTATAAATAGTATGAGCCCACAATCTCAGTTAGGTTTTTAGGGTTTCTCTTAAACTCTATATAATGTAACCTAATCTTCAATACTATGGATCCAGTTATTTTAGTATTCTATATTCTTACATGGTATCAGCGTCATCCTGCCTAACTTAGTTTATTTCATTTAGTTTATTCTTTTATTTTCTATTCGAATAAAATTTCATTTTTTCGATTCAAGATTCCAATAGTTACTCTCAGTATCTTTTTTTTTCTTTCTAATCTAGGCTTTTAAACTCCGTCTCATCGCCCTCACGGGAATATATCCATCGGTCCCAAAAAAATAAAAATAATCCTGCTATTTGAATTATGTGTGGATTCAAATTTCAAAGTACATGTGGGCATTACTACATTAGTAATTGATTGTGAATATCGAAAAAAATTTGACTACGTTTTTCTTTTAGCCCTATTGTTCTTTAATGAAGACTTTTTATAATCCTAGTGAAGGACTCGGTTTGTTGAACAACATTGTTCCTGAATCATACATGGCAATCGATTTTTTTTCTCTTCGAACCAACATGTTTTGATGATTTCCACCTTTTACTCATTCAACATCATTGTTTATGAATCATGGCTTCTACATTATCTCTTCAAATGTCCACGACCTCCAATCTCAAACTACGGTTTGATTAGCTTATTTCTTTTTTTTTTAGATTTACGAATCTCATCTTATCACTCGGTCAATGGATTCTCGATCAACGGATTCAAGAAACCGCCGCCTGACCACGGTCAATGGCCTTGTTTTCTTTTCTTTTTAGATCTACGGATCTCATAGTCTCGACAGACCGTCGTATGACTACGGTCACCGGTTGTCCGGTTGCTTCTTTTCTCAACTGCCCCTCTTCTCACTTCTACCTCTTCAACCTGGAATTGATGCTTGATTGGGATCTAGCTATCATGTTTATTATTCTGGACATCAATACCCAAAAACGGATGAAGTCGTCAAAGGAACTAAAGTTGAGTGACCTTAACAATACTTTCAGGGATGCACCTATTCCCCGCCGATTGGAATTTCGAGTCGTGGATCGAGATTGAAGCTATTTTTTTAAGTTTTAATTATTATTTTATGTTTAGTTTTTTTTCCAGTCTGAACTTCCATTATATTTCCGCTCCGACTGCGGGCTAGTATTGGAAGATATTATTATAAATTAGTATTATTAGGGTTTATTAGTATGAGCCCACGGGCTCAATTAAATTTATAGACTTACACTTAACCTCTATATTGTAACCTAATCTCCAATCCTATGGATCCAATTATTTCATTTCAGTATTTTATATTCTTACAATAGAAATAGAATCAGCCACAAGATCCTAATCCCTATAGTTTCTCTTTCCTCAATCTATTTCACTTTATAAATATAACCGGTATTTGAGTTTTAAGTTAGATTAAAATATCTTTTAAAAATATAATAAAATTCGAGGTCGTGTGTATGCAACTTAAGTATCCGAGTCTTGAAAATAACATTTTATAGAAATACAAGATATGATAATGACATATACATCATAGCCAAATTAATAGTCTAACAATAACAAATACAATAACCTTGAATGATTTGTAGGAAAAAAAACCTAAAATACAACTATGAACATACAGCTTCAAAAGTATATACATTTGATTAAGGAAGCTAAACAGCTTACGACTCGTAAATTCGTAAAAAAACTTCGTGTTGTAAAGGCGCTATGGTTACAAGACTAGTATTGCTCGGACCTTGCTCTTGAGGTTGTGTAGACGTGATACCGCTATAATTCCCACCTGTCACAATCTTTTGGCATGTGTCTAGAAGACATTGCCTACAAGTCGGACACGATGAATGTGCACCAAGCCATTTATCGATGCAATGAACATGAAACCCGTGATTGCATTTAGGTAATATCTTAACTCGTTCGCCTTTAGCAAAATCACCTAAGCATATAACACACTCTTTACCCAATCCTGGTAACTGCAGCCCATGCCAATAGTTGACCGTTGGGAAAGTCTTTAGCGCCTTTTTCTTGATTCCGGTTTTCGTCAGCTTTGTTGAGCTACTTTCGGGACTAACACTGATTTCAGAGCCGAGAACACGCGTACATCTCAACACACATTTTATAATGGAGTTCAACCCTAGCGCACAAACTAGCGCGCACAAAAGCACTGATAAGACCATAACCACGTTTGAATCGAAGTTGCTGTGACCCGGAGATGGGCTCGATGGCGATGGAGCCGGCGTTGTCATGATCCCGGCAACAAGTTTTTGGTTTAGGTAACTTTGAAGTAATAGTTTTCTTGAATGAATATGACTAAAGTCATCTTGAAATAGCATGTTAGATAGGCTTGACATTTGGAGTTTGTTGAGATAGGATATGATTGAAGTGGATGAAAGAAGAACATATATATATGTGTAGAATTGGAGACACCATGTGGGATTTTATCACTTTATTTATGTAAAACATTTGAGTCGGATCCTCCACCAAGTTTTGTGGATCTCCAATAATGGGTTTTTTTTTATTCAACTGGGGCCATATATCCACTTTCTCCAAGTGAAATGATGCCCTTTTTTTTGTTTCATTGTAACGTGATTTCATGGCGGCAAAGTTTTTACTTTTCATAACCACTTTGTGAGGAGTTAACTCAAACTATATATTTTTTTTTGGAGATAATAAAGAACTTTTAGATTTATAACTATCATCATGTTATTAACTCGGTGATTTCCGGCCACTCCGGTCACCCTTCCTATAAGTCGTCTTTCTTTCCCTTCTTTTTCATTCCCTTCTCGAGTGCAATTAGCACCTAGCAATCCTGATATCTCCATTAATCATAGTGATTGGTACGAGCTTGTGTTAGCAATTGTGTGTGATTAGGGTTTCCAATCATCCACATTGTAAACCACCCTGTAATCGATCTAGTGATTCATTGGATTTAATCTCGTTTATGGTTTGTCTCAATTGTTTCTCTCATCAACCCTAATCATTATTCCTTGTCGGTATAACTTTCTGTAATCGTTCTTAGTATTCTCAAGTTGTATCTGCAGAAGATCCTTGAGAATTACTCGGATCGTAACGAATAGGTTGGCCACTGTTGGATATTTGCTTTTAGGGTTTTTGTGTTCTTCTTCATGCAATACGTTAACTCATGTCGGCATTAGCAACCTTATGCGAAACCATCTTTTCATGACGCAAACCTCGATGAATGGATGTTCCCCAAATGGAAGACCCGGAACACCTCTGAATCGGATTTCTTAATGGGAAAGGTAGTGGACCCTAAATCAATTCCTAATCTTCCTAGTTTGTTTGCAAAGACATGTCTTATTGATGTGCGCTTCCATTACATCAGAGGTAGATGGATTGGGATATACTTCCCAAATCAAGATGTTGTTTTTAGATTCAATCTTTGTTCGGAGTTGATGAATTGCTTTTCTGTGATACAACCTCTAACCAATGATTTTATTCCCGAGAACGGTGTGTATGGATTGACTTCATTGGTATTCCTGTGGTGGCCGCCACTCCCTTAGTCCTCAAATCACTAGGGGAACTTTGGGGGGAGTTTCTCTTCTTTGGTAATGATAAGGATGAACCACTTGCTATAGGGAAGGTGTGTGTTATTGCAAAACTGGTAAACACATTAATGAGTTTATTGAGGTCATGATGGTTGATGGTAGGCCTTATAATGTTCACACCAAACTGTTTGATTCCGGGTCTCCGTCGTTAAATATGAACGACGATTCATCATGCTCTGAGGAATCGGATGAGGATTGTGACTTTGAGGAAGGCGATATGGGTCTAGGTGAAGTGGGGAAACTAATCTGATTATGAAGGAACAGTTAAATAATAATGATGTCATCATGGAAAATATGGCACATTTCTCTTCACAAAGTTTGAAAAATAATAGTGTTGCTTCCGTGAAGGAAAATGGTCCTATTTTGGAAACCGTAGTTAGCAGTTCAGATCCGTCAAAGAACCCTGGATTCGAGACTTCTAACGTTGAAGACACCTTGGTTTCGAAACCTTCGTCGATTGAACCGGTTGGTAAGACAAGTTCACAGAGTGGTGGCTCAGTGGTACAAGATTTTTCTAAATTTATTCAACTTGGAAATCTCATCGAGCTTAGATATGACGGGTACTACAAAGGACTTCGAAATGTTTTTCAACAAGGTGAGTGAATCACTTGTTGATCAATGAAGCTATTCTCTATCAATATCTGTGGGAGCGGGTCAGCTTTGAAGCTGAAAAAGGTGTGTCGCATCCTTGAGAAACATTGTATTAATTTTTGTGGTGTACAAGAGACTCGGTTAGAGAACGTTGATCTCAACAAAATTAAATTCCTATGGGGAAACATGAACTTCGATTACGCTTTTTATCCCTCTGTTGGCCTCTCGGGGGTATGATTTCAGTGTGGGATCCTAGTGCTTTCAAGATGATTGAAATTATTATTCGTGAACACGCTCTCATTGTTAAAGGTACTTGGCTTAAATCCTCTATGGTCTGCTACATGGTGAACATCTATGCTCCTTAATTGGAGTCCCGCAAGAAAAATCTTTGGAACATGTTGCTTAATTTCATGAATACCAACCCGGGCATTTATGTACTTTTTGGGGATTTTAATTCAATTAGAAATTCCTCGGAAAAACTGGGTTCGTTCTTCTTACCATCAAACGTCGCGAATTTTAATAATTTCATTTCCAACAGTGGTCTCATCGATATTCCTTTGGGTGGTTACTCTTTTACCAGAGTTGATACTAAAGGTATGAATGCGAGCAAGTTGGATAGATTCTTGTTGTCGCCTTCTCTGCTTAACTTTTTCAACAATCCTGAAGCTTTAATCTTGGATCAAACCATCTCGGATCATAGACCGATTCTCTTGAGACAGTCGTTGCATGATTTCGGTCCCATTCCTTTCAAACTTTATAATTCATGGATGAATGACAAGGAATTTGACAATGTTGTGGTATCTTCTTGGAAGAAATCATCGTAGCATCCTTCCAAGTTAATAGACTTAAAAAAAAATTAAAAAGATTAAAAGCTAAAATTAAATCTTGGAAAACAAGGGGCTCCATTCGGACCTGTTGGCCAAGTTGCATAAGGAGTTGGTCCAGTTAGATGTGCTTATTGATAGCAATTGTTCCACGGATGATGTTCTCGATTATAGGCTACATTTAAAGAAGAAAATTGATGAATTGGAAAAGAATATTCATAGTGATTTAGCTCAGAAAGCAAATATAAAATGGGGCAAATTGGGCGATGAGAATTCAAAGTTTTATCACGGTATCATAAATAAACGAAGAAGGCTCATGTCGATCACGGGTATAAAAAATGAGGGTGCTTGGATCGATGATCCCGTGGAGATAAAAAAAAGTTTGTCAATCATTTTGCTTCTAAGTTTAAGAAAGGAAATGATACCAGTTTAGTTCATAGAAGTAATAGATTTTGGTGTTTGTCTACTGCTTCTAGACTTCTTATCGAAGCCATTCCGTATGCCAATGAGATAAAAAATGCAATCTGGGATTGCGTTTCCGATAAAGCCCCCGGTCCGGACGGGTTTACTTTTGGTTCGTAAAGAGATATTGGGACTTACTCAACAAATATATTACTGAGTTCGTTCTTAAATTCTTCACTTCGGCCCAATTTCCTCTTGGTTGCAACACGTCCTTTATCACGTTACTTCCCAAATCCCAAAATCCGACTACTTTTTCTGATTATCGGTCGATAAGTCTCGTGGGTATCCAGTACAAGGTGACTTCCAAAATTTTGGCTAACAGGTTGGCTCTAGTTATCAAAGAAGTGGTTAGTGAAGAACAAACGGCTTTTGTTAAGGACCGGCAAATTTTAGATGGTCCTCTGATTTTGAATGAAATTATTGATTATATGACTGAAAAAAAAGAAGCTTCTATTGTTCAAAATTGATTTCGCCAAAGCTTACGATTCGGTGTCTTGGGACTATTTGGACACCATGTTGGATTTCATGGGTTTCGGACCTAAATGGCATGCTTGGATTAGATCTTGTCTTTCTTCATCACGGTCTTCTATTCTTATTATTGGCAGTCCCACAGAAGAATTTAATCTGGGTAGAGGCCTTCGCCAAGGCGACCTGATGGCACCTTTTCTTTTTATTCTTATCATGGAGGGTTTGCATGTATTTTTTCAAGATGCTATGGAAGCCGGGTTCTTCAATGGCATCTGTATAAAAGGCGTTTCTCTCTCACACCTTTTTTATGCGGATGATACCATCTTTTTTGGCAAGTGGAGTGATCACAACGCTCTTACCCTCGTTCAGATCCTTAAGGTGTTCCATAAAGCTTCTGGATTATCGGTGAACATCAACAAGTCTTCTATTTTTGGTATTGGTGTTCCAAATACGGAGGCGATGCGTTTGTCCTCTCTGACTGGTTGTAAAATTGAGACTACCCCGTTCACTTATTAGGCCTCCCAGTTGGCAAAAGGATGAACAAAATCGTCAGTTGGAATGGGTTGATCAAGAAATTCAAGAAGAAACTTAGTGCTTGGAAGAGAAATCTTCTCTTAATAGGTGGCAGAGCTACTTTAGTCACCTCCGTCTTGGGTTCTCTTGGTTCTTATATTTTTTCTCTTTTTCCCGTTCCGAAGAAAGTTTTGAATACTCTTGAAAGTTTGAGGACTCGGTTCTTTTGGGGTTTTAAAGACTCGGAGAAAAAAACTCCTTGGGTTAGTTGGGGTAATGTGTTGGCTAGAAAGGAGAACAATGAGCTTGGCTTCAGAAGCCTTTTGGGGATGAAGATGGCTCTTATTTATAAGTGGAGATGGCGGTTTTTTAACAACAAAGATGCTCTATGGGCCCGTATCTTAACGGTTATACACAGGATTTCTCCTCAAGGCAAAGGTACATCTACTTGGTCCCGTATTGTCAAAGCTTGGAATCATTGGCACTGTTCTAATCTCGTCCCTAATAATGTCATGTATAAAGTTGTTGGAAGAGGTGACGATACTTTGTTTTGGCATGACAATTGGATTGCCAATGCTCCCCTTTCTACTTTGTTCCGTCGATTATTCGCACTCTCTTTACACAAAGATAAAATGGTAAACGATTTTAGGGAAGCTCATTCATGGTTTTTCAGTTGGCGTAGACCGATTAGGGGGAGGGGGGGGGCGAAGAATCCCAGTTTTGCGACATGTTGAAATTGCTTGACAAAGCTTCTTTGAGTAATGATTCTGATAGGTGGGCTTGGAACCTTGTAGGTGATTCGACATTCATGGTAAAAACCTTGAGAAGGCACATCAATGATGTTCATCTTCCGAAAGGTAATATCCCAACTAGATGGATTACTTCGGTTCCAAAAAAGTTAATATTTTGGCTTGGCAGATTTTCTTGGATCGATTGCCGACCAGTTTTAACCTTTCCAAAAGAGGCTTGGAAATCGAGAATCTTCTTTGTCCAATTTGCAACTCTAGACCGGAAACTGTGAATCATCTCCTCGGTAACTGTCACATTTCTTTTAAGGTTTTGTCTTGCTGTTGATGCATGAACCTTGTGTGGCCGTTACTGTTCGAATTTTCAAACAGACTGATTTGTCAGAAACATGAACTGAGGTCCGAACCTCAGCCGAACTCCAGATTCGGAGTTGTCCGAAGGTGGTCCGAACTCCAAGTTCGGAGGAAGCTCGGAGAGGGTTCGGAGGTGCCCAGTTCGGACAGAATTAAGAAGTATAAATAGTTTCGTCTTTGTATTTCTTTGTAAGTTTCTGTCTTGTGTCTGTGTGTTGAGAGGGGAGGTTCTGTCCGACCTCCCCCAGAGCTTAATTGTTGTATACTCCTTCGTTATGTAATCATTCAACATGATTCAATGACAAAACTTCCGTCTCATCCATAGAAACGTTCCGTATATGGTTTTTCAGTTGGTATCAAAGCTGTTGGCTCTTTCTATGGTCGAAATCTATCGTTTTTCTTCATTTCGAGACGTTAAACCTTCAGTTAGGGATGATTGGAAGTGTTTCTGTTTGGTTTTTAATCAATCAAGTCTTCCTGAGTTCAAATATTTCCAGTTCGAGTTCGGAAAACGTTCGGCCGAAGAACAGATCTGAAAAATAACCGCTCCGAACTCCAGGTTCGGACGTCCGATGGTCAGGTTCGGAGGAGGTTCCGAAGATCAGGTTCGGACTAGGTCCGAAGGTCAGTTTCGGAGAGGGTTCGGAGGATCGGGTTCGGAGGTAGATCGGACAAGGTTCGGACGAGCTCGGATGCATTTTTGATGAAGCACTTTTGTTCAAGAAAAAAAAATTTAGCACGGCCCCAGCCAGGGGCTCTGCCCCTTGGACCCCGCCAGGGGCTGCCGCCCCTTGGACCCCGCTTCTCAGGGGCGCTGCCCCCGAACCCCCGTTAGGTGGGAATTTTACAGAAGCGGACTAGTAATCGAGTTTACCCTTGATTTGGTAGCTGTGGGGTGTTATGTTTGAAGAAAATCCAGATTCCGATACTTATTACGAGTTAGTGATCGAATTTCAAGAAATGGGTTTGTGGGTAGTCATTGTTCTTGATGATGGACAGAGATTCAAGAATACGTGTTTCTGATGATGGACAGAGATTCGGAGACATGGTTATGATTACTTGGGAACATTTGTCGGAGATTATCTTTCTACACAAACTGAAGATAAATGAGATTAAAGATTCCGTTGCGGGCCACTTGAGTTTATCATTCCACTACAAGAATGCGGAGTCGGAATCATAAGAAATTGAAGATTTGAATATGTCACTTATTTAGGGGGAAATTGGGGACCCTAAAAACTTTCAAAGTTTCATAATTGAAAAAGTGAATATTCAAAAGCAATCAGTTCAGGGATGATGGTGGTTTTTGATCTTCATGGAAATGTGGTATATTCTGATGTTCGTGCGAACCGATATGTCAAAGTTTTCAATTATGGTTTGGAACTTTCTGTCATATGCCCGATACTTTCTTGAGTTGTCGAAAGACTTGGTCAGATTCCAGTCTGCAACGAGATATACGTTTACCGGAGTAATATATTGGGATGGATTTGATGTTGAGGGGGAATTTCCATGATTAAAGATGCTGATCGTGTTTGTTTTCATAAAGATCAGAATGTGTTACAATTCGGTAAAGATTGAAGATTATTATCAAGATGCAGTGATGTTCGTGTGTCTTTACAATTTCCGGATACAACTTATGAAGTGAACCATTATCATACATGCCGGTTCCAATTGGATGGTTGTGCTTGAAGCTAGGGGGAATTTTATTGGTTGTGGAGATTGTACAAGATTCGAATTGTTTCCTGCATACCTGATGATTCGGTCAAGGGGAGTTTGCTAAAGATAGAGGTGTCTGTAGCAAGCTGACTGAAGATTGCTAGAAGATCATTGTCTGGATTCGACAGTAACGTCCAAGGGGGAATTTGTTGATGCATGAACCTTGTGTGGCCGTTACTGTTCGAATTGTCAAACAGACTGATTTGTCAGAAACATGAACTGAGGTCCGAACCTCAGCCGAACTCCAGATTCGGAGTTGTCCGAAGGTGGTCCGAACTCCAAGTTCGGAGGAAGCTCGGAGAAGGTTCGGAGGTGCCCAGTTCGGACAGAATTAAGAAGTATAAATAGTTTCGTCTTTGTATTTCTTTGTAAGTTTCTGTCTTGTGTCTGTGTGTTGAGAGGGGAGGTTCTGTCCGACCTCCCCCAGAGCTTAATTGTTGTATACTCCTTCGTTATGTAATCATTCAACATGATTCAATGACAAAACTTCTGTCTCATCCATAGAAACGTTCCGTATATGGTTTTTCACTTGCTTACAAACTTGGCTTGGTGTTGACTACCGTCTAACTGAAAATCCTCATGACACTTTCAAGTTGATAGAGCAAGCGAAGATTAATCGGATTAAAAAAGATCTTCTTCACACGATGGTGTTTTGTGCTTGGTGGCAGATCTGGAATTTGCGCAACGATTCCATTTTTAATACATCCAATTCTCGGAACGGTAGTATTATAGATTCTATCATGTTATTTTCCCATTCTTAGTTCATGTCTAGACAAACTAAGGTAGCGTTAGCTTGGAGCGATTGGTTGAAAAACCCGATGTCTTTTTTGTAATTGGTTCTTTTTCTTGCTCGTCTTGAACTATTTATAAAATTACTGCCGTTCTAAAAAAATATATATATAACCGGTAGTTATGGTAGTTGATGACGGTTATAGTCTAACCGTTACAGTGGTTCGATTAGGAAGACACACATCTTGATCCCTTATAAATACTTTACAAGTGAGTGGAGAAAATTAATCTCTTACAATAAATATATTCACTATTAAATTAATAAAGTTTAATACTCCTTTTAACCTTTTTATTAAGATATCTAAAAGTATACCTCCTTATATATGTTGTGTCCTACATGGCAGGAAGTAGCATTAAAACTTCCTAAGGTACCGTTTTTTAATACCATTTTTTAATATTACGAGATAGTTTAAATGTCTGAAAACTAAATCATTAAGAGGTGGAGACCAGATGAGGATAACTAGTCGTCACAGACGGAGCCTAATTGCTGAAGACGAAGCTCTAGTCGTCGAAGAACGAACGACTATTAAAAGATTTTTTTTAAACAAACAGGACATACGTTTCCTGTTACTTTGTTAAAACTGAAATAATATATAAAATGAAATATATTACTAGAAATTCTTAAGCAAACAAAATGCTTTATAATCCTTTGGTAAAATATACTAATAATTGCATTTTATAGTGACGTAAGTATATAGTAGAAATCGATCTCGGCACTCAAATAGTTAAAAGATTACAAAACAAAGAATATCATATAGAAATGTGAGTATAGAAAATTGATATCTTTGGACATATGTACTTTTTGTAGCAATGTAAGTATATGTTTAAAAATCAATCTCGCCACTCAAATATATTAAACTCATTCATATGATTTAAAGATCACAAAATATAGAAAACCACAAAATTAAAAAAGTGAGTGTAGAAAGTTAATATCTTTGGAGTATTAGAATATGTTATTAGGGTTTATTTGTATGAGCCCACGGGCTTAACTAGGTTTCTAAAGTTCCTTGTGAACTCTATATAATGTAACTTAACTATCAATAATATTTATCAAGTTATTCTATTATCTTACATAGAAACCTAGTTGAGCCCGTGGGCTCATACAAATAAACCCCTAATAACATATTCTAATATGGAGATATACATGTTTCATAGTGATGTAAGTATATGGTTACAAATTGATCTTGCCACTCAAAAAGATATTAAACTCAAATGGTTTAAGATAACAAAACATAGAAAAATCATATAAAAAAGCAAGTGTGTCGAAAATTAATATATCTTTTGAAATATATGGATAGAAATTGATCTTGCCACTCCAAAACATATTAAACTCAAATAGTTTAAGAATAACAAAACATTTAAAATCTTATAAAAAAGTGAATGTAGAAACTTAATATCTTTGAACACTTTAAAATCAAGATTGACTATAAAAAATATTAATAATTTGTTTTATCTTTGCCCTTTCGAGATTTCCCACAAGTATACCTTTTTAATATTAATATGTCTAGATGAATTAGAGGGCATATGAAGAACCGTAGAAAAGGGTTTATAAGAAGCCAATTAAAGAGTAACATTATTATCCTATCATGGTGCACCATGAGTCCATGATAGAGTGAAGGTTCGTATCTTAAATCAGTTATTTTAACTCATGCTTGTTTGAAAAGTATATTTGATAGGGATCTTGAAGATGAAAAGTACACAATCGAATGAGAATGCTATGAACTCACAAAAAAAATACTCACTTGTATTTCAAAATCATAATCAACGTCCAAAGTGCATAAAAAGAAACTAAATAATGTTTGGTTCACCAATAAGAAAAGAAATAAAACTATAAATAATGTTTGGTTCACCAATAAGAAAAGAAATAAAACTCAAATAGAAAAGATAGGCAACAAAATAACTCCCAATAATTGAAAACATCCAAGCTTGCACAGGAATTTACGGTTGGGTGCCTAGGTCATGAACCGGGTCAATCCATGGGTTGGTTAAATGGGACGGATCTGTATCATCCTCTCCGGCTTGAAAAGGACTCAACCTCGAGTCCGAACTAGCAACATCATCACTTGGGCTGTAAGGGGTTAAGTCAGCGACATTGAAGGTGGTGGAGACGTTATAGTGTCCCTGAAGGTCGATTTTATAAGCGTTGTCATTGGTACGCTTAAGCACTCTAAATAGCCCATCTGCACGGGGTTGGAGCTTCCCGAAACGCCCCCTCCACTGGAAAACTCTCTTTTCGTAAATGTATCCACACCAAATCACCCTCGTGAAACACGACACGTTTACGGTGTTAATTCACCTTTTCTTGATACTTGAGATTATGTTGTATGATTCGGTCGCGCACCTGCATGTGAAGGTCTTTAATTTGCTTAGCACGGTTCTCTCCATCCGCATTAAAATGATCGGTCCTGGGGTGTGGAGTAAGGTCAAGCGGGGTGAAAGGATTTCTCCCATAAACAACAAAGAATATGCTCTTACTAGTAGACCCATGATTAGACTTATTGTATGCAAATTCGGCTTGAGCGAGTATGAGATCCCATTGTTTAGGATTATCACCGATAAGGCTACGTGAAAGATTTCCCAAGCTGCGGTTAGTAACTTCGGTCTGGCCATCCGTTTGAGGGTGGTGTCAACTACTAAATTGTAAACGTGAACCCAAGCGTTTCCATAATGTTCGCCAAAAATGACCAACGAACTTGACGTCTCTATCCGAAGAGATGCTTTTAGGAATACCATGGAGGCGAACAATCTCATTAAAATAAAGATGTGCGACTTGGCTCGAATCATAAGTTTTTGCGCATGGAATAAAATGAGCCATCTTCGAAAATCGATCAACGACCACCATTATTGAGTCTTTTTGGCGTTGTGTACGCGGGAGGCCTAATACAAAATCAAGGCTAACATCCTCCCACGGGGCATTCGGGACTGGGAGTGGAGTATAAAGACCTGCATTAGTATGGTGAGTTTTTGCCATATGACATACTCGACAACGTGCAAGAATTCGTGACACGTCCTTTCCCAAGTGAGGCCAATAAAAACGATCGTGTATGAAGCTAATGGTTTTGTCACGACCAAAATGTCCTGCTAAACCTCCTTGATGACATTCCAAGATAATAGCTTCTCGAAAGGAACAACAAGGCACACATAAGCGATTGTTTTTAAACAAAAAACCTTCATGCTTCATAAATTCTTGGAAGGGCCGAGATGGACAAGCCTTCCAAGCTGTGACAATCCGACTTTTCAGGTCATTTTCTGGCATTAACTAAACGTAAAACGTATTATATGTTGTGTGAACATTTATGTGCTTATCTGCGTTGACTTTAGCAATTAGGGTTTTGTGTAATCATCACTATATGAGCATGCACTTAAGTCTAGACGTTTGATATTCTTGATTTTATGTAAATCATAAATTATGATTTCATGTGACGTTATGTCATTTTATGTAATAATTAAATCTTTACTTTTGTGTGATATATTTATATACGAGATGGTGACCCGCCCACGCTTTGCGGCGGGCCACCCAAATACCTGTCAGTTTAAGTAAGAAACTTTTTAACGTGGTTAACGTATAAATCTACAAAAACTGCACGGCCAAAGTCGAAAACTATAAAAGAATACTAAAAGACGAAAGTATAAAATTTAAGGGGTATAAAGTTTAAAAAGTTGGTGGTCAAAGTATTAAACTTTAAAAAGTATACTAAAAAACGAAAGTAGAAAAACTGAGGGGCATAAAACATAGAAGTTTAGAAAGTTCGTGGTCAAAGAATAAAATTATAAAAAAGTTGTGACCAAAGTCGAAAACTCTAAAAATATACTAAAACAAGAGTACAAAAGTTAAGAGGTATAAAAGGTAAAGTCTAAAAGTTTCATGGTCAAAGTATAAACTATAAAAATATACTAAAATACGAAAGTAGAAAAATATATAAAACGTAACAGTATAAAAGTTCCGTGATCAAAATATATAAACTAAAAAAATTTAATGGCTAAAGTCTAAAAACTAAAACTTGCAAGGACCAAAGATGAAAACTAAAATAAAACTTAAGTGCCCACATGGCATCATGCCATTGGATACAACAATGATGTGCATACACTTTATTGGGTGAAACCAAATAGTAAACCTCCACTAAGAAAACTTTACAAATTGTATATATAAAATTTAAGGGGTATAAAGTTTAAAAAGTTGGTGGTCAAAGTATTAAACTTTAAAAAGTATACTAAAAAACGAAAGTAGAAAAATCGAGGGGCATAAAACATAGAAGTTTAGAAAGTTCGTGGTCAAAGAATAAAATTATAAAAAAGTTGTGACCAAAGTCGAAAACTCTAAAAATATACTAAAACAAGAGTACAAAAGTTAAGAGGTATAAAAGGTAAAGTCTAAAATTTTCATGGTCTAAGTATAAACTATAAAAATATACTAAAATACGAAAGTAGAAAAAGATATAAAACGTAACAGTATAAAAGTTCCGTGATCAAAATATATAAACTAAAAAAATTTAATGGCTAAAGTCTAAAAACTAAAACTTACAAGGACCAAAGATGAAAACTAAAATAAAACTTAAGTGCCCACATGGCATCATGCCATTGGATACAACAATGATGTGCATACACTTTATTGGGTGAAACCAAATAGTAAACCTCCACTAAGAAAACTTTACAAATTGTATATATATATATAATATATCCTTTTAAGTAATACATACACATATGTATATATGATCTCAATCATATTTATGATTTTATGTAACCTAATGATTTAATTACAAGCTATTATTCATGGCTTTATGTGACTTAAATATATAAAAGTTATAGGTTTAAAGTCTATGATTTTATGAGAATTTAAATGGATAATTAGGGATTGTTATCCTATGATTTATGTTTCTTATTAACGTTATACGATTTATGTATTTTGACGTTCCTCGTATATTCGTCGTTAATGACAATTCCGGTTAACCGCATTAGATGTCATTAGTATTTATAAACTTTGGGGGGTAAACCTTGTTAACTTCCAAAGTGGCTTTCCATTTATCTAACCTGCAAGGACCAACCTTGTAACTTTTTAAAGTTGGAACCCAAATTGTAATTAGCAGGAGGGACTAATGTTGTCAATATTCCATTACGGAATTGATTGATTCAGTTACGAGAATTAAAAGAAAAGACCCGATCGGTTTCATCGAACATCATCACCACGTCTGTTTCAAAAGCCACCTTAACTCCTCAATTCAATGATAAACTTATACCATTGCATCAATCATTCATCCACCATCACTCTCGTCCCTCTCCCTCTCGAAATCGCTCACTTTTTCTCTCTTTTTTGTTTTTCCGGCGACCCAAAGGTACCACCAAAACACCACCATTTGACTACTGAGAAACCACCATCGACCACCAACAGTGATCTTGAGCGACTGTAGAGCAACCGGAAGGCATCAGAGGTGAAAATAGTGACCGTGATTGAGTGTTCGTATTCATGTTCCGGTTCGTTTCGTCACAAAAACACATCAATCTCTCATCTCCGACTCAAGGTAACGATTACTCAATGCTAATCGGATCTTTTCTAGGATTCATGTACATGTTTCGCGTTTTTCCGGTGACCGGAATGAAACTCCGGCCACTGGAGTTCTTGAGGAGGAAGATGACGCGATTCGGGTTAAGCACATATTTTATGTTCCGGGTTATAACACAATCGGGTCAAGTGCCCGAGTGGTTTGAGGCGTGTATCCCAACCTCGAGGTCGCCCGTTCGAATCCGGTCCTCAACTTTTTTTTAACCCTTTATTTTTCCCCTAAACTTGTTTCTGGTTGCTGCCTTTAGATAAAAACATTCCGATCGGATTCCTAACACAAACTGTCCTGCTGGCTGAGTGGTTTGTCCACTGTGTAGCGACATGGAGGTCGCGGGTTCGAACCTGAGGACCCTCATGTTTGCTGTTTTTTATTATCTCGTATTTCTATGCATTTGAGCCCTAGATTTTATATCAAAATTGTTATCTATCATATCTAAAACCCGTAAAAATATATTTGGAACATTTACACCTCGTAAATCATGTTTAACTTGTCATTTTAAATTAAAAATATAGTTTAACATCTATATTATATTGATATAAAACTTTGGGTTTACCGAAAAAGAGAAATATATATATAAATTGTGTAGATTATTATAAATATATATATACATGACGTTGGCTTGAAACGAAGTGATCTTTTGTGTAAACCATGGAATGTTTTAGAAAACTATTTTAAAACGTCGTTTTGACTAGAAGCATAAAATACTCGATTTGATTTATGATTCACTATAAATTATAGTACATTTTCAAAATACACATTCAAAACATTGAAATTTAACATGTTTATGTATATATAGTTATATCTTGTTGAAACTTTGTTAGTAACGTCACTTGAACGCTTAGGTAAATATATATATATATACATGTTTTGGTCAAAAATTCACTTAGGAATCATGTATTCCAAACTTAGATTGTGAGGTAGTGTGCTTAATGATCAAATGAGCAAATAATCCAAGCTAGGATGATGACACAAGGATTTAGCGAGGAAAACTCCAGAATCCTTCGAGTTGCCTCTAGGAATCCTGGATAAAAACCTCGGGAGCCGACCGAATAGCCGCCTCTATTCCAATAAATTGGTACAAGGGGTTGGAGGTTTGATCGATCAAAGCTAAGTGTTACAATGTTTGCAGTGGTAATCGACTTGTACCGAGTGTTGTGTGTGTCTACTGATCGATTCCTCGATTTATATAACAAATACAATAATAACAAACTTTCCGGGATTCCCGGGATCCTATCGCCCAACTAATTCGACCGTTAAGGTCCTCTCCGTCCACCTGGTTCACGATCTTCGTTAGCTGTGGCTTAAGTTCCGGAGGTTGTTGATGACTCCGGTGATACCTGGTCAAATAAACATGTGGGAAATATGAGGGTTAGTAAAAATAATATAATCAGGATACCTGAGTATACGAGATTCCCAGATGACAATAGGATTCCTGAACTGTGTGAGCTTCCTACGAGCATCCTGAAAATACACCCTCAACAATTGCCCCTTGAATTTCAACAGGTGTGGATAAGTTTGACAGCTGTTAAAATTCAAAAAGATGCAATTTTAACGGCGTGTAGACGGTAAAAGCGGTTAGGATGTGACTGTTTTCTCGGCGTCCAAGAGATGTGACGTTTTTCTTTAAATAGGAGATAAATTCATGAGATCTTCACCATCTTCTTCGCAAAAACCTCTCGAGCTTCTCCGATATTCCAGGTCAGTCGCCTTTCTTCTTTCTCGTTTTCCTTCCTATTTTTCGGCCATGGCCAAGAAAAACACTCGGTCGTCTTCGTCGTTGAGCTCTCCGATTGTCGAAGATTTCTATGATCAGGGGTATATCATCCCCTGTGAGGAAGAAACTTGTACCTTCGACAATCGCGACATTCTCGAGTTGAAGAATTCCGGCATCTTTCCGCCGGAAACTGTTTTCCGACCTTTTGATTCCCTTACCAAGTCCGATTTCATGTCCACAACTTGGGTCTGTTTCATGTATTACCCTTTTTTCACTCGGAATGAGATTCCCCTTTCCGGAGCTTATCACTCAGTTTTTCAAGACCACCCGACTTTCTTATTCCCAAACCATGCCGATGGTCTGGAGAATCTTGTATTCTCTGGATCAGTTGAACCAAACCAGGAATCTCGTCATTGGGATTCCTGAGATCTGTGAAGCATATAAGTTAAGAACCCATGGTTGTAGCCGGTTTGTTCTCCAGGCTCGTACTTCCACCTCCCAGTTGATTCCCCAAGCTTCCCATAACGATCATGATTGGAAGAAGCGTTTTTTCTTCGTCAAACGAGACTCGATTCCTAGGGGGACGGAGTTGCCGTTGAAGTGGGTTGAGAAGGGTAGGATATTGATGTTTCTTGTTGTTTGCTGAATTTCCAATATGTTTTTAACTTTTCTGTTCTTTTCTCTTTTGCAGCACCCAAGTTTGAGAACCTTATCAAGAGGCAACCTGATTTCAAGAAGCTCGAAGCAATTTACCGGATTCCTGCCAGCGAGAGAGCCCTGGTTCTTGAAGCAACAGCTAGCGAAAACAGCTACTCAGCCGACCACACCCCCGCCATGTCTGGTAAGTCTTTGCAGGATTCTGAATTGTTTGTTTATTCGAGCATCCTGGATACTGATAACCTGTTTTTGTTTGCAGCTCCCAAATCCAGCGCCTCATTCTCCTTGAAGGATCTTGACAGTTTGCTCAAGATCAAGAATGAACAACTTGAGCATCCCACCATCTCCAAGCCGCCTGTCAGCCGACCAAAGGCCTCGGCTTCCAAGAAGAGAAAGGCCCCTGAAACTCCAGCAGCTCCCGTGGTGTACCTGGAAACCTTCGAAGATCTTGCCCCTTCCGAGGTCAGCAACAAGATCCTCTCGATGCAGACCATGATCAACCTGGTAAGAAGCTCATATAATTTCATGTTAGTTTCATACCTGTTACAGCCGCTGATCAGGATTCCTGTTTGTGTAGGGTATTGAGAAGCTGAGCTTCCAGGCCATGGACATGGAGAAGAAGCTCGCCGAAGCCAATGAGAATATCTAGGCTCAAGCTGAGACTGCTAAGGGTAAGACCCTTCTCTATGAGCATAAGCTCACTGAGCAGCGTCAAGCCCTGGAAGCCAAAATGGCCGCTGATGCTGAAATTGGCCAACTCTCGGCTGCCCGGATCGTCCTAGAATGCAAAATTCAAATGGCAGAAGAGGCCGAAGCGGTTGGCTTTCAGGTGCCAGGTTGGGACATCGCAGGCTGGAGGCTAGTCTTGGAATCGTTGGGAGGAGATGGTGATGGGGAAGGAAAAGATGGGAATGATGGTGGCTCCTCAAAAACGGTTCTGGATTCTCCGGTGGCGGCGACAAGGGCTTATGTGATAGAGTTGGGAGCGGGCAAGAAGTTGGAGGACGTGGTAAAGCCAGTGGAGGAGGAGAAGGCAGTGGGCGATGAGGACAATGCAACGGTCTGAGCCCACTTTTTTAGGTTTTTTGGTGGTTCTTTTGGGTGAAACTTTTTCTATTTCCTGTAATGAACAAGTAACAAACAACAATGGTAGGGATCCTGGTGGAGGGATCTTGCGTTTACAAGACGAAACCAGGATTCCTAAAAACAATCTTTTGACCTTCGAGCTTCTCAAGTGGAGGGATCCTGAGGTTTTCAGGACGAAGCTTGAGAAGCTCACAACCTTCCGTAATTATCAATAATATCAGTATCTTTTAGCTTCTCATGTTGTGCTTTGTATTAAAATTTCCATAGATAGGATTGGTTTACAAAAATTGGTAAGAATCTTAAAAAATGACTTGTATGTTGGAAAACCATTCGAGACTTAAATAATATAATAGGTTAGTCTTCAAGACTAAACAGTAAAAACTGACCTTTGAATTTTACCTTAGTCGATTTTCTGATTTCAAATAATCATATCTTCTTTCACCTGATTTGAGATTCCTACGGGAATCCTACATGAACTTTTCTCAGCACTTGTCTCAATTTCCTCCAAAACCTGAAACAATTTTGAGAAGCTTCTTGGCCTTCGGCCGAAGCTAATACTTCCGAGAGTAAACAAGTTAAAAATAAGCTGGGGATAAACCCGGGATTCTTGGGACTAAGCCAAAACTGGGGACAAGCCCGATAAACTTGGGACTAAGCCAAAACTGGGGACAAGCCCGATAAACTTGGGACTAAGCCAAAACTGGGGACAAGCCCATACGTATGTGACATGAAAATGCCAAAACCTTAGATAACACGTCAGTGTTATAAACCTTGAGAATCCTCCCAGCAGCCTCCAGTGACAAGATTGTCAGCCACCCCTGGAGTGGACTGGTCCGACCACCTTTAGCATACTGGGGGACAACGTGCGCTACTGGCGAGGGTCGTGCGCTACTGGCGATTACCCAAACTTAGGAGAGGAGTCAACCTCTCAAACCTTAGAAGGTGTGCGGGACACCTTAAACGTAGGAGAGGTGGCCAACCTCTAACTGGGGATATACCCAAAATTCTCTAGGATTCTCAAATTCTGCAAAACACTCAACACTTGGTAAGGGGTGGGTGTTAGCTTAGCTAACACCACTCCGATGCTTAAGTCAGTAATGAGTCATAAAAATAATAAGAATGAATCAAAATAGGATTAGTATACGTACCTTAGATTATTTATACGGTGAGTATCCTTGGGATTCTGCTTGAGATTCTCAGTGGGATTCTCACATAAAATAGGCTTTAAGGTGGACAACATTCCAAGCTCTTGGCAGAGGTTCTCCTTCCATATTTATCAGACGGTATGCCCCCTTTCCTTCTTCAGAGTCTATAAGGTAAGGGCCTTCCCACTTGGGTGCCAACTTCCCATCCGCAGGGTTGGTAGTATTTTGTAAAGCCTTCCTCAAGACCAAATCACCTACTTGGAATCTTCTCAGCCTGGTGTTCTTGTTATAAGATTTTGCCATCCGCTGCTGGTAAGATATCATTCGGATTCTAGCCATATCTCTAAGCTCCTCAACTGTTTCGAGATCCTGAAGGAGATTTTGGCTGTTGGTTTCAGGATCCTGGCAGTTAACTCTGGCTGTCGGGAGCTTTGGCCCAAACACTAACGAGAATGGCGTTTGGCCAGTAGCATTTTTAGGTGTAGTTCTGTCTGCCCAAAGGACAAACGGCAGCTCCTCAGCCTATTTACCTTTCTTGGAGCCCAGCTTCTTCTTGAGATTGTTGATGATGATTTTATTGCTAGATTCTACCTGCCCATTAGCCTGAGGGTGGACAGGTGTTGAAGTGATCATCTTGATTCCCCAGCTTTCACAAAAGCTTGTAGTTCTCTTGCCTATAAACTGGGAGCCATTGTCGCATATGATTTCTGCCGGAATCCTAAATCTGGTGAGGATGTTTCTTTTGATGAAGGATATCACTTCTTTTTCTCTCACTTGAACATAGGCTTCTGCTTCAATCCATTTGGAGAAGTAATCTGTCATGGCAAGCATAAACACCTTCCCTCCAGGAGCCTTTGGCAATTTACCCACAATATCCATGCCCCATTTCATGAATGGCCATGGGGATACTATTGGATGCAGATGCTCAGCAGGTTGGTGGAGGATATTGCCATGCCTTTGACAAGCATCGCATTTCTGTGAGAAGCTCGCGGCATCCTTCTTCATGGTTGGCCAATAATACCCGAACCTGAGAACTTTAGAGAACAGTGCCCTGCCCCCGGTATGGTTCCCACAATCTCCACTGTGGATGTCTTCAAAAACCTCTAGAGCTTCCGACTTCTCTAAGCACCTTAAGTAGACACCTGCAAGAGATCTTCTATATAGGATATTATCAATTATAGTATAGGGTACTACCTTTGTGCGAAAAGCCCTGGGATTTTCGCCCTTGGGAATCTCCCCGTCTTTTAGATACTTCCTGATCGGGTAGGTCCAAGATTCTTGAGCATCTTCCGGATTCTCAACATCTGCGCCTGCATTATCGTCAACAGCCTGAGCTTCTTGTAGAGCTATCGCTGGCGTCAAGACGTGAGTTATTGGAATTTTGACATCCTCAGGGATCCTGAGCGATGAGGCTAAGTTTGCCAAGGCATCGGCTTTTGCATTATCTTCTCTTGGTACCTGCGAAATGCTAAAATTTTCGAAAAATAGAGACAATTTTTTCACAATCTCGAGATATTTGATCAGATTTTCCCCTCTCACTGCATAGGAGCCATTAAATTGGTTAGTTAATAAGAGAGAATCAACAAACACTTGTATAGCTAGGATTCCCATATCCCTAGCCAGCTGTAATCCAGCAATAAAAAGCTTCATATTCAGCTTCATTGTTGGTAGCCTGGAATTCACAGGATATGGATAGAGGTATTATGTCCCCCTGTGTTGATTTTAGCAGGATTCCTAGCCCTATTCCTCTGACATTTGAGGAGCCGTCAGTATAGAGGATCCAGTCTTCCTTGAGCTTCTCAAGCTGTTGGACTTCCTTTTCAACTTCTGGTTCAATGTCACTACTGAAATCCGCCACAAAGTCAGCTAGTGCTTGGGACTTGATTGCTCTTCTTGGTTCATACTTGATGTCATAGGCACTCAGCTTGACTGCCCACTTAGCCATCCTTCCTGACATTTCTGGCTTCCTGAGAACTGCCTTGATAGGATAATTAGAATCACAACTATAGTATGGGTTTCAAAATAATGTCTGAGTTTAGTGGAAGCCATTATAAGAGATAAAATTAAATTTTCAAGGTGAGAATACCTGGATTCTGCGTCTAGCAGAGTTTTACTTACATAATATGCCGGATGTTGCTGACCTTGATGGTCTTTTACCAGAACTGCACTGATTGAGCTTCCGGAAACTGCGCGATATAAATACAGTGGCTCCCCATCTTCCAGTTTCATTAACAACGGGGCTGCTGACAGGTAGTCTTTTAGGCACTTCAGGGCTTTTTCATGCTTCTCAGTCCATTCGAATTTCTTATTTTTCCTCAGGATATCGTAGAAATCCTTGCTTTTAACTGAGGGTCTTGAAATAAACCTGTTGAGTGCTGCGATTCTCCCTGTCAACCTTTGTACTTCTTTAACATTCGATGGGGACTTCAAATTTAGGATCGCTTTGATCTGCTCTGGACTTTCTTCGATCCCTCTTTTGGTAACCATGTAACCTAGGAATTTTCCAGCTCGCACCCCGAAATGGCACTTAGAGGGGTTGAGCTTCATGTTGTAATGGTCAAGAATGTCGAAGGTAGTTTGGAGATCCCTAACATGGTCTTCTGCCTTCTTCGATTTTACCACCATGTCGTCTATGTAGACTTCCATTGTGTCCCCCAGTTGCTCTTTGAACATCATATTGACGAGCCTCTGGTAGGTGGCACCTGCATTTCTTAAACCAAAAGGCATAGCAGTATAACAATATATACCTATTGGAGTCATAAACGCTGTGTGCTCCTGGTCACATGGTTCCATTTGAATTTGTTGGAATCCTGCTGAGGCATCCATAAAAGTGAGCATCTCATGGCCAGCCGTGGCATCTACCATTGCGTCGATATGGGGGAGTGGAAAAGGGTCCTTAGGACAGGCCTTATTCAAGTCTGTGTAGTCGACACAAACTCTCCACTTTCCATTCTTCTTCTGGACCACCACCACATTTGCTAGCCACCTAGGATATTTGACTTCTTTGATCATCTTTGTTTTGAGAAGCTTGTCAACTTCCTCCTGGATGATTATATTCTTTTCTGGGGCGAACTTCCTCCTTTTTTGCTGTATGGGCCTGAAAGAAGGATCTAAACCAAGTTTATGAGTAATTACATGTTTAGGGATACCTGTCATATCTTCATGTTTCCAGGTGAAAGTTGAAGTTCTGGCTTTGAGAAGCTGGAACAATTCCTGCTCAACATTTTTTGGGATGCTTGTTCCCACGAGCACCTTGATTTCAGGCTTCCCAGGGTCTAGAGGCACTTCTCTGACTTCCAGCTCCCTGTCCTCCTGCACTTCAGGTGCCTTTTTCTGTAATTGCTATCCCTTCGTCACCTTAGTGGTGTTCTTCATCGAAGTTGAATAACAATTCTTAGCTTCCTGCTGGTCGCTTTCAATTCTTACAACTCCCCAAGGTGTAGGAAGCTTGATACATTGGTGATAAGTTGAAGGAACTGCCTTCATCTCGTGAATCCATGGCCTGCCAAGAATAATATTGCAACAAGAGAGAGAATCTATTACACATAATTTTTGCATAGAGTTTACCCCCTCTATATATACCGGCATCCTGATATCCCCAACGGTGCTTTTAGTTTCACCGCTGAAGCCAACTAGGACTGAGGATCTTGCAACTATTTCAGTTTCTGGGATCCCCATCTTTTTTAGTACATCAAGACGGATTATGTTTACTGAGCTTCCATTATCAATCAGGATCCTGCGAACAAAATGGTTAGCAATATATAAAGTAACCACAAGACTATCATGATGAGGATCCTGAACATGAGAACGGTCACTCTCATCAAAAGATATAAGTTTGTCCTGAGTTAGGGTGGACTTCTGGACAGGTCTGTCACCCTGTTCAGATTTGGACTCCTTAGCATGCTTCTTGGCTGAGGAATACGAAGTGCTGCAGATGTCTGAGCCTCCTGAGATGAAGTTGATTATATGGGCATCCTGGGGTGGAGAAGCTGCTCTCTGAGGCACCTTGTCGGCTTCCTGAGTCTTGACCTTCTTTCTGCCTATCAATTCTTTAAGATGCCCCTTGCTGAGTAGATAGCTGATTTCCTTTCGGAGTGCTATACATTTTCGTCTGTTAGGTGGCCAAAATCTTCATGGAAGGCACACGACTTGGTCTTGTCTTTCCAGGATCCTTGCTTGGTATCCTTCCTGGGCCATCTTGCTTTTTCACCTAGATCCTGCATAGCACATATCAAACCACCAATATCAACAGAAAAACAGTATTCAGATACCTTAGGATACTCCTCATCATCATCATCTTGGTCGACGGCATTGACTTTGTGATTTTCCGGTTTGGAGTATGGACGAGATCTATACGGCTTCCCGGGGGATTCCGCCTTCTTGCTGTTGGGATCATATTTAGGAACCTCCAATCTTTGGTGGATCCTCTTGTCATATTCCAAACGGATAAATCTCAAGGCTCTACTGCGTACTTCGTCAAGGTTCCTGCAAGGAGCTATGACAAGGTCATCATAAAAACGTGAATCTTTGGAGAGCCCCATTTTAAAGGCTTCCACGACTGCTGCCATATCCAGATTAGGAATCTCAAGAGATTCTCGTCTAAATCTGGCAATGTATTCCCTGAGAGGCTCATCTGGCTTCTGAATTATTCGGTACAGGTCACCTGTGAGCTTCTCAAAGGTCCT
The DNA here is from genome assembly GCA_039602395.1 of Deinandra increscens subsp. villosa. Classification (NCBI taxonomy): domain Eukaryota; kingdom Viridiplantae; phylum Streptophyta; class Magnoliopsida; order Asterales; family Asteraceae; genus Deinandra; species Deinandra increscens. The sequence continues at coordinate 12,976,464 of JBCNJP010000012.1, read as the reverse complement.
GCTGCAAGAAAATTTATTGTTAAACAAGTTAACTAAATGAGAAAATGATGTAATAGTGTTAGGAGGAATGCTCAGTAGCCATTTCATGGCTGGTCCTGTTAAGGTTGATCCAAAGCCTTTGCATAGACAGGCTTCTTTGATTTCTGTCAGAATGGGATTGATCTCCATACGCTCCCGGTAATGTGCCACGTGTTCCTCAGGATCTGTGGTTCCATCATAAAGCTTCATGCTCGGAGTCTGGAAACGCTTCGGGATCTCCACTTGGGATATTGGCCAAGTAAATCTAGAGATCTTGTGGCTTTCCAGAGGAACTTCAAGAATAGGTTTCAGGATCCCTGGAACATTTGATATCATTTCTTTCAACTTCTGGAGCTCCCTGGCGATACTTGGATGAATACCTGCATCATAAGGAGCACCCTGGTTAGAAACGATAGGAATTGAATTGGACATATTACCTGGGCCATGATTCTGGATTGGAATCCTGGGACTGTATCCGTAGCCTGCTGGGAAGCTCGGCTCTGTAGTGGCTGCTATTTGCATGGGGATGACGTCACCATCATGCACTTCTGAGGAGCTGGTCTTAAAGATTCCTACAGAAACAGAAGGGTTAGTGTATCGATATCCTTGGGGATTCTGGCTTGGGTTTGCAGCAGAAAAAGGATATCCTTGAGACTGCGAAGCTGAGTGTGACGCCCACTCCCAGACTTGGCCCTAGGAGTGGTCACGCATCGGATTTACTCATGAACACAAGGTACAACAGAGATAACTAAAGCAGCGGAAATAAAAACTTTTATTCATGTGCCAAGTATTACATAGTAAGAGAGACAAATACAAAAGAGAATAAACATCTCCACGCCAGTTCTCAAAAATGTCTTCTCTTGATAGCTTGACATTGTCTTGATAGTATATGCCACCTAGTTCCTGCTCACATCTCAGTCTTCCCTTTTCGATCCGAAGGTCCAGCCTCATCTGACATACATAACTTAACAAGTCAGCTTACGCTGGTGAGTTCTACGTTTTGGGAAAACTTTACCTTTCGAAGGCACTTAGGTTTGTCAAACACATTTCTGCAATTAGACAATCAAACACAAAGCATATAGCACATATATTCACATATTCTAACCTTGTGAATAAATTAACCTTCTGTTGCTTTGTCATCCTTGTCTCATATTAAATTTTATCTTAGGGAAATAGTGTTTCTACTTGCTTTACGAACACATCGTGTAGCAATGGTCCCTTTAGTTTTGACACTATATAGCTTTGACGCTATCTGGCTTTGACGCCACTTTAGCTTTGACGCTTTCTGGCTTTGACGCCGCTTGGTTTTGACACCATTGGGACAACACTATTTAACTTCTTGTTTCAGAAGCCCCTTACCCACCAATCTTTTCTCGATTACCATCATTAATCTATTCTACTAGAAACATTGAAATGGCAATTTATCTTCCTCTAATCATCACCATACAATCAATACATATAACATGCAATTATATCAATTGAGAGTATTTTCACAGAACGTTATGTATATCAGCCCAAAATGGTTTAAAACATTTAAACAATTTAAAAGAGGGCTCATAGAACTCACCTTATCTTTGCGAAGCTATTATTCTTGGGTTAAGTTCTCGTGAATCAGTTTCTTAATTCCTTTAACGTAATGTCCCTATCAAGACATCCTAAAGGTTACAATTCTCATTTAAGAATTACCTCATTATCCAAAACCCAACTTTTTATTGGTTAATACCCTTAATAGTCAAAATGACCATTTTGCCCCTTTTACATATTTTGTTATATCTTTATCAATTCTTTGCTCCTTAACGTTTACCGCTCGTGTTTCCTCATGACCGATCATTTGGCGGAATTACTATGAGGAATAGTCACGGGGTTTGGAATTTGGTGACGATCGTTACCGGCCGTGTAGGCGTCATTGACGACCATGAGGCGGAATTACTACAATCGTTGCACCGAGTAATTTAATTATAAATTACCAAAATTTGAACTCATATATATTTAATATATATGTAAACATGTTACCATACCAAATTTCAAGTCCCCATACCTTCCGGATTATTTTATATTAAATATCCATATTCCGAAACCCTAATTTCCCATTTTTCTCGTTTCCATAGCAAAACTCATTTTTATACAGAACCATCATAGGGTATCATCCATTATGACATTTTATAATATCCCTTAAAGCGGCAAAGCTTAATTCAAAACCGTTTACTCGATTTGGGCAAAACAATGTCGTGAAAACCCTAATCTTGACCCGTTTCCAATACTCATACCAAACCTTCACCAATTCTGAAATAAACTTAGGGCTTTCTTAAAACACATCAAATTAGGATTACCTACCAAAATTCAGAGCTTAATTCCCATCCGATCATCAAATTTTACCCAAACAAGCTCAAGAACCCTAATTTGAGCATAGTTTTAAAAGTCATACTTAGAGATTGATTTAGCCAAAACTGAAAGAGGTTATTTTAGACCTTACCTAATAATGCTTGACTGCAGAAATTCGGATCTTAACTCTTCACCGTTTGAGAGAAATCGACCCCCGAAGTTGCTGATTCGAACTAGTGGTGTTTCGGGTATGATTTCATGTGTACAAGGTGAAAATGGATGATCCAAGGCCTCTATTTATAGTGTAAGGGGTCTCCTCTGGTTAGGACATGTGTTAGGGTGACTAAGCATCCAAAAAGACACGTGTAAGACCCACAAAACGCGGCTGAAACGTGTCAAAAACGAGGCTGTCCACGATCAGCAACGCTATGCGGACCGCATAGGGTTCGTGGCGTGCATGCATGCGGCCCGCATGCTTTCCCAGCCCCACTATTTTCATTTTCAGTCCCCCAAATTCGGTTTTATGCATTTTAACCCCCTGAACTTCTATTAAATTGTTATTTTATGTACTAAAACATTATAGGATATATTTCTAATGTTTCTAATGCTCGGGACACGTACGATAATATACATATACATACGTATATATATATATATTGATTTATATATATATTTTGCTATTTTGCGTTCTAGCCCCTCAAACTTTACAACACTTATTATTTCATGTAATGGATCATATAAGGATATATTTTTACTACATTCTAAGCCTTAAAATGTTTATAATAGTTATAGATACGTATAATGTCCATATACGTTGATAACTTTACATAAATTACACTTTTGGCCCTTCTACTTGTCCATTAACTATTAACACATATATGTAACTATCAAATCACACATATATCATCATGTTATTTGTATAAACATATATTTACCTCATATTTTACTTTCTTCACCGTTTTACTCATCCGTTTATACAAATTTCATCATTTTGGCCATTAAACACGTATTTCTAACATATGCAATTTATCTAATGCATAGTTTACCGTTTTTATCAATCAAACTTACGTATTAATAATATAGACACGTATTTACTAAATATATCATGTACCTGTGAAATTGGGGTGTTACAACTCTCTCCCCCTTAAAAGGGTTTCGTCCTCGAAACATGCTCAGCTCGAGAATAACTCGGGATTAGATTCTCTCATTTCATCTTCTCGTTCCCAAGTAGATTCAGAACCTTTTCTGTGCATCCACTGCACCCTGACCATCGGAATGGTCTTGTTTCGGAGTTTCTTTTCACTGCGATCTAAAATCGCGACTGGCCTTTCCACATATGATAACTTTTCGTCTACCTCAATTTCATCTAAAGGTACTATTTCTGATTCATCATATATACACTTTCTTAGATAAGAAACATGGAATGTTGGGTGAATCCCAGACAATTCCTCAGGTAGATCTAACCGATAAGCAACCTCACCTACACGTTCTACAATCTTAAAAGGTCCTACGTACCTTGGGCCTAACTTGCCCCTTTTACGAAACCGAATGATACCTTTCCAAGGAGAAACTTTTAGTAACACAAAGTCTCCAACTTGGAATTCAATTGGCCTTCTCCTCTTATCCGCATATGACTTTTGTCGATCTTGTGCCGCCTTTAATCGTGCCTTGACCACATCAAGATCTCGAGCCATATTTTCAACTACTTCTTTACTTCCTATTTCTCGTTGGCCAACTTCACCCCAACATACTGGAGTTCGACACTTTCTACCATACAACATCTCATAAGGAGGCATACCAATACTAGCATGATAACTGTTGTTGTAGGAGAATTCTGCTAGTGGTAGGTGACTATCCCAACTTCCTCCAAAATCTATTATACAAGCACGCAACATATCTTCCAGAGTTTGTATCGTTCTCTCACTTTTTCCATCCGTCTGAGGATGATACGCCGTGCTAATATGTAACCTCGATCCCATATTCTTATGGAATTTCCTCCAAAATCGCGAAGTGAACCGAGTGTCTCTGTCGGAGACTATAGACACTGGCACCCCGTGTTTAGAGATGATCTCCTTAATAAACAAACTAGCTAACTCTTCAGAAGAAATTGCCTCATGAATAGGCAAAAAGTGAGCACTCTTGGTTAGCCTGTCCACAATCACCCAGATGGTGTCATAACCTTTAGCTGTACGAGGTAGCTTAGTTATGAAGTCCATCGTGATATGTTCCCACTTCCATTCAGGAATCTTCAGAGGTTGAAGCATTCCATAAGGCTTTTGATGCTCAGCCTTAACCTTTGCGCAAGTCAAACACCTATTCACATATTGCATGACATTAAACTTCATACCTGGCCACCAATAGTCCCGTTTTAAGTCTTGGTACATCTTGGTTGCACCAGGATGAATTGAATAGCGTGACTTATGAGCTTCATCTAAGATCTTACCGCGAATCTCACCCAAAAGCGGTACCCACATTCGATCGTACCTAGTTTTGACTCCAAACTCGTTTTCTTCCAAGCTTCCTGCTTGGCCAACCATTCTTTCTCTCTTGATATTCTCATCCTTAAGGGCTTCATATTGGTCCTTACGAAGTTGGATAAGAAAATCTGGAGTGATTACTAACTTATATGATTTCACCCGAAAAGAAGGATGATTCTCCTTTCTGCTTAGAGCATCAGCCACTACGTTGGCTTTACCTGGATGATACATAATTTCACAATCATAGTCTTTAATCAACTCTAACCATCTACGCTGCCTCATGTTAAGATCTTTTTGTTCAAAGAAATATTTTAAGCTCTTATGGTCAGTGTAGATAGTGCACTCAACTCCGTACAAATAGTGCCTCCATATTTTGAGTGCAAACACAACGGCCGCCAACTCTAAGTCGTGAGTTGGATAGTTTGTCTCATGTGGTTTTAGTTGCCTTGATGCGTATGCAATGACCTTTCCCCGCTGCATCAAAACACAACCTAAGCCTTGATAAGAAGCATCAGAGTACACTACTAAATCATCAGACCCATCCGGTAAGGATAACACCGGTGCCTGAGTCAATCTGGCTTTTAACTCCTCAAACGCACTCTGCTGACTAGGTCCCCATAAGAACTTAGTGTCCTTCTTGGTTAGCTTAGTCAGTGGCGTTGCAATCTTCGAAAAATTTTGAATAAATCTACGATAATAGCCGGCAAGTCCTAAGAAACTACGAATCTCTGAAGGCGTCTTAGGTGGCTTCCAACTCATTATCGTCTCAATCTTTGCTGAATCTACAAGGATGCCATCCGCGTTTATCACATGGCCAAGGAACTGGACTTCCTTAAGCCAAAACGCACATTTTGAAAACTTGGCATAAAGCTTTTCCTTCCTTAAGGTCTCTAGAACCTCCTTTAAATGCATCGCGTGATCCTGCTCATTCCTGGAATAAATTAAGATGTCATCTATGAACACAATTACGAATCGGTCCAACATAGGTCGACACACTCTATTCATAAGATCCATGAAAGCTGCAGGGGCATTGGTCAACCCAAATGACATTACCAGAAATTCATAATGACCATAACGCGTGCGAAAAGCTGTCTTTTCGATATCTTCATCCCTAATCTTAAGCTGATGATACCCTGACCTCAGATCTATCTTAGAGAACCAATTCGCTCCTTGTAGCTGGTCGAACAAATCATCGATCCTAGGCAAAGGATATTTATTCTTAATGGTTAGCTTATTTAGATCCCTATAGTCGATGCACATTCTCATGCTTCCATCCTTCTTTTTGACAAAAAGAACTGGAGCACCCCAAGGTGAGATGCTTGGCCTTATAAACCCTTTGTCAAGCAAGTCTTCTAATTGTGACATCAACTCTTTCATCTCTGATGGAGCTAACCTATAAGGTGACTTTGCTACGGGTTGGGCTCCTGGCACTAAGTCGATCCTAAACTTTATCTCTCGATCGGGAGGAATGCCGGGTAGTTCTTCTGGAAACACGTCTGGAAAGTGGCATACTACCGGCACATCTTTTAGCTCCTTAGTCTTCACCCTCGAATCGATAGCATAAGCAAGGTACGCCTTGCATCCTCGTCTTATGAACTTCTGTGCCTTGATCATTGAAATGATCTCTACTGCTGAGCTATCACGATCCCCATAAATGGATATGATTTGCCCAGTTGGCGTTCGAAGTTGAACCTTCTTTTGGTTACAGATAATTTGTGCATCGTTCTCTGCAAGCCAATCCATTCCTAACACAACATCGAAACCTCCTAGCGCCATAGGAAACAACTTAATAGGTAGTTTATACCCTTCTAACTCTATTAAGCAGTTATCTACTACCTCAGTAATCCTAATACTTTTCCCTGAGGCAATCTCGACCTCGAATGGTCTATTAGCCTTAACAGTTGGTCTATCAATTAACTCACAGAATTCATGCGAAACAAAACTCCTACTAGCACCAGAGTCAAATAACACAGAAGCAGGCACATTATTAACGAGAAACGTACCTGAAACTACATCGGGTGTTATCTTGGCTTCGGTGGTAGTCAGGGTATAAGCTCTACCCTTCGTCTTTGGAGCCTCTTTCGCCTTTGGTGGTTCTAAATTCTTGACCAACTTGGGGCAGTTTGTCCTGATATGATCGGGGCTTCCACACTCGAAACACTTCCTTGGCTCAGAACAACGATTGGCAAAGTGACCTTCCTTCCCGCACTTATAGCAGCCAGTCGTCATTGTCCTACACTCTCCATAGTGATTCTTATTACACTTGTTACACAAGGGCTTGCTGCCTTTTGATCCATTCTTTTGCTTTTTGCGGTGACCCTTGTCATTCTTCTTTGAACCTTCAGCCGTCTCCATCCATTTTCTCTTAGACTCTTCTGGTCTACCTCCTGCTCCGAACATCTCACTATAGAGATTGGAGCTTAGATTCACCGTAGCCTTGAACGTTCTAGGCTCAATAGCCTTAATGAATTCCCTAACTCGGCCAGGGAGGCCTTGGACGTATCGTTTCACCCTTTGAGCTTCAGGAGTGACTAATGCAGGCAACAATCTTGCCATAGCATTGAACTTGGACGTATATTCCCGATGCGTCATGTTTCCAGCTTCGAGCATCAAAAAGTCCTTTTCCAACTGATCTAGCTCTCCCCTAGGGCAGAAATCTTCAAGGACTAACTTTTTCAAGTCGTCCCACTTCATTGCAGCGATAGCTGCACTCCCTTCAGTCTGCTTAACCATTCCCCACCAGTGCAATGCTTCAGATACAAACGAGTGAGCGGCGTACTTCACTGCTTGATCTTCTCTGCACTCACTGATTTCAATAACTGCTTCCATCTCATGAATCCATTCGAAGGTAGCTATTGCGTCCTTCTTGCCATCATACAAAGGGGGTTTACAACCACTGAATGTCTTGAAAGAACATCCTTTACCTCCTTGTCCTTCCTCCATATCTTCTGGGTCATTCCTATTCCCGTTGTTATTTCCTCCACCTCCCGTCCCGTTGGTTCCACCAGCGCCTCTTTGGACTTGAGCTATTGCTTGCGCGATAATAGTCGCTACTTGTTCGCTAGTGAACGTATTAGCTTCGACGTTAGCTTCGGGCTCGGGATTTGCTCGCGTGATTCTTCTAACTATTCTACCGTCGTTGTCATTTCCACGACTTCCTCTAGCCATTTCCTATATTAAGATGAGTGACATTTTAGGATTTATGTGACGTAGGGTTTCCAAGTTTTGAATACATGATAAACAGATAAGCGCAGACGTCAATACGTTTATTTATATATATAATGTCTTCAAAACTTATCTACATCTATTCACACGCATCCTTTGTGTCCACATCCTAACATCAAAATAAAATATCTCGCACTTGGCCATATAATAACCAGTACTTAGGGTATACTTATATAGTTAATACCAAATTGCAGTAGCTAATTGCAATTGGGTATTTTCCATACTCATACATCCTAAGTCCCTGTCCATTATATTCCTAATGCACGTTCTACCTATGGGCATAACTATCAATACTGGCATTTGTCTCATCTTACTTGGCTTCCCCAGAGTCCTAGTTTAAGTCTAGACACTGCAATAGTATCTAAATCTCTTAAACCAAGGCTCTGATACCAACTTGTGACGCCCACTCCCAGACTTGGCCCTAGGAGCGGTCACGCATCGGATTTACTCATGAACACAAGGTACAACAGAGATAACTAAAGCAGCGGAAATAAAAACTTTTATTCATGTGCCAAGTATTACATAGTAAGAGAGACAAATACAAAAGAGAATAAACATCTCCACGCCAGTTCTCAAAAATGTCTTCTCTTGATAGCTTGACATTGTCTTGATAGTATATGCCACCTAGTTCCTGCTCACATCTCAGTCTTCCCTTTTCGATCCGAAGGTCCAGCCTCATCTGACATACATAACTTAACAAGTCAGCTTACGCTGGTGAGTTCTACGTTTTGGGAAAACTTTACCTTTCGAAGGCACTTAGGTTTGTCAAACACATTTCTGCAATTAGACAATCAAACACAAAGCATATAGCACATATATTCACATATTCTAACCTTGTGAATAAATTAACCTTCTGTTGCTTTGTCATCCTTGTCTCATATTAAATTTTATCTTAGGGAAATAGTGTTTCTACTTGCTTTACGAACACATCGTGTAGCAATGGTCCCTTTAGTTTTGACACTATATAGCTTTGACGCTATCTGGCTTTGACGCCACTTTAGCTTTGACGCTTTCTGGCTTTGACGCCGCTTGGTTTTGACACCATTGGGACAACACTATTTAACTTCTTGTTTCAGAAGCCCCTTACCCACCAATCTTTTCTCGATTACCATCATTAATCTATTCTACTAGAAACATTGAAATGGCAATTTATCTTCCTCTAATCATCACCATACAATCAATACATATAACATGCAATTATATCAATTGAGAGTATTTTCACAGAACGTTATGTATATCAGCCCAAAATGGTTTAAAACATTTAAACAATTTAAAAGAGGGCTCATAGAACTCACCTTATCTTTGCGAAGCTATTATTCTTGGGTTAAGTTCTCGTGAATCAGTTTCTTAATTCCTTTAACGTAATGTCCCTATCAAGACATCCTAAAGGTTACAATTCTCATTTAAGAATTACCTCATTATCCAAAACCCAACTTTTTATTGGTTAATACCCTTAATAGTCAAAATGACCATTTTGCCCCTTTTACATATTTTGTTATATCTTTATCAATTCTTTGCTCCTTAACGTTTACCGCTCGTGTTTCCTCATGACCGATCATTTGGCGGAATTACTATGAGGAATAGTCACGGGGTTTGGAATTTGGTGACGATCGTTACCGGCCGTGTAGGCGTCATTGACGACCATGAGGCGGAATTACTACAATCGTTGCACCGAGTAATTTAATTATAAATTACCAAAATTTGAACTCATATATATTTAATATATATGTAAACATGTTACCATACCAAATTTCAAGTCCCCATACCTTCCGGATTATTTTATATTAAATATCCATATTCCGAAACCCTAATTTCCCATTTTTCTCGTTTCCATAGCAAAACTCATTTTTATACAGAACCATCATAGGGTATCATCCATTATGACATTTTATAATATCCCTTAAAGCGGCAAAGCTTAATTCAAAACCGTTTACTCGATTTGGGCAAAACAATGTCGTGAAAACCCTAATCTTGACCCGTTTCCAATACTCATACCAAACCTTCACCAATTCTGAAATAAACTTAGGGCTTTCTTAAAACACATCAAATTAGGATTACCTACCAAAATTCAGAGCTTAATTCCCATCCGATCATCAAATTTTACCCAAACAAGCTCAAGAACCCTAATTTGAGCATAGTTTTAAAAGTCATACTTAGAGATTGATTTAGCCAAAACTGAAAGAGGTTATTTTAGACCTTACCTAATAATGCTTGACTGCAGAAATTCGGATCTTAACTCTTCACCGTTTGAGAGAAATCGACCCCCGAAGTTGCTGATTCGAACTAGTGGTGTTTCGGGTATGATTTCATGTGTACAAGGTGAAAATGGATGATCCAAGGCCTCTATTTATAGTGTAAGGGGTCTCCTCTGGTTAGGACATGTGTTAGGGTGACTAAGCATCCAAAAAGACACGTGTAAGACCCACAAAACGCGGCTGAAACGTGTCAAAAACGAGGCTGTCCACGATCAGCAACGCTATGCGGACCGCATAGGGTTCGTGGCGTGCATGCATGCGGCCCGCATGCTTTCCCAGCCCCACTATTTTCATTTTCAGTCCCCCAAATTCGGTTTTATGCATTTTAACCCCCTGAACTTCTATTAAATTGTTATTTTATGTACTAAAACATTATAGGATATATTTCTAATGTTTCTAATGCTCGGGACACGTACGATAATATACATATACATACGTATATATATATATATTGATTTATATATATATTTTGCTATTTTGCGTTCTAGCCCCTCAAACTTTACAACACTTATTATTTCATGTAATGGATCATATAAGGATATATTTTTACTACATTCTAAGCCTTAAAATGTTTATAATAGTTATAGATACGTATAATGTCCATATACGTTGATAACTTTACATAAATTACACTTTTGGCCCTTCTACTTGTCCATTAACTATTAACACATATATGTAACTATCAAATCACACATATATCATCATGTTATTTGTATAAACATATATTTACCTCATATTTTACTTTCTTCACCGTTTTACTCATCCGTTTATACAAATTTCATCATTTTGGCCATTAAACACGTATTTCTAACATATGCAATTTATCTAATGCATAGTTTACCGTTTTTATCAATCAAACTTACGTATTAATAATATAGACACGTATTTACTAAATATATCATGTACCTGTGAAATTGGGGTGTTACACTGAGGTTCCCAAGAGTGATGGAATCCAAGGACTCTTGTAGCGTGACTGTGTGGATTCTAGCGGGACAGCTCCTGAGAATCCAGCAGTACTTTTCGCGTATCCAGCGGCCTAAGAAGTCATTGTAGGGGCTGTAGTCAAGCCTGATGCTGATTTGTAATTGTAGCGAGATGGATATGAGGATCCTGAAGCATTGAAATCAAGATGCCTGGGAAACAGAGGACTTTGCTCTTCCATGGGCTTCCTAGATTTCTTTAGCTCTTCAATCTCCTTCATCACCGTTTGATTGGTTTTTTCTTGCTGATCCATTTGATTCTTCACCTGCTTAATCAAGGAAAACAAATCATTGTTAGTAATAACAGGATCAACAGATTGGACCTGGGATCCTGTGAAGACAGGATAGTCAGTTTTTCTCGGCTGCTCGTCCACTTTCTTCTGACGGTCATTAGTCTTCTTCTGGCTTCCTGGAAAGGAAGGAAGAGGAGGAATGGAGGACGAGGCAGAAACCAAAACAATTTTTGCGGGTTTGACATTTTTGAGATTGGAGATCAAATGAAGTGAATGAGATATGGGATTTTGGTAAGATTAAGCACCACTTGCCCCACGGTGGGCGCCAAACTGTTTTGGTAAAAAATTCACTTAGGAATCCTGTATTCCAAACTTAGATTGTGAGGTAGTGTGCTTAATGATCAAATGAGCAAATAATCCAAGCTAGGATGATGACACAAGGATTTAGCGAGGAAAACTCCAGAATCCTTCGAGTTGCCTCTAGGAATCCTGGATAAAAACCTCGGGAGCCGACCGAATAGCCGCCTCCTAGTCAATTTTATTGATATTCCAATAAATTGGTACAAGGGGTTGGAGGTTTGATCGATCAAAGCTAAGTGTTACAATGTTTGCAGTGGTAATCGAATTGTACCGAGTGTTGTGTGTGTCTACTGATCGATTCCTCGATTTATATAACAAATACAATAATAACAAACTTTCCGGGATTCCCGGGATCCTATCGCCCAACTAATTTGACCGTTAAGGTCCTCACCGTCCACCTGGTCCAAGATCTTCGTTAGCTGTGGCTTAAGTTTCGGAGGTTGTTGATGACTCCGGTGATACCTGGTCAAATAAACATGTGGGAAATATGAGGGTTAGTAAAAATAATATAATCAGGATACCTGAGTATACAGGATTCCCAGATGACAATAGGATTCCTGAACTGTGTGAGCTTCCTGCGAGCATCCTGAAAATACACCCTCAACAATACACATTATATATATTTATTTTTGGAGTATTTGAACTTAGAAAATATATATTAAAGTTATATATTGGATTTCCTCGCGTTACTTCGATAATCGCTCGGATTTGGCACACGTGCCATCCTCGACTTGTTTTGAAATCCACGATCGTTCGATTTTGTTGTTTATGTTAGACTTATAGTTTATAGAACACACACTTATACATTCATGCTCATTAGGTGATTGATTGCTTCACAAGACTCATTCTTGCTACTTGAATTAACTGTTTATCTGGAGACTTTGCTGTGCAACCTAAGGTGAGTTTCACAGCCTCGTTTTACTGTTTTAATCATGTTGGGGGAGATTAACATGCATGATTTACACAACTGAGATAATTAGACTTTTATATATCACTTGAAGTACTTGTAGCACACTGATACAACAAAGTCCTTCTTATGGTACCATTAGTAATAATGACGATAACGGAAAATATATTGTAGTACTACTGGGTCTGACAAACCCCACCCGGGTTAGTCGCTCTGGCACGATTGGATATCGAACGGGTGTTATATTCGTCCTAAACACAACAAGGCAAACTATAAACAACTGTTAGCTTCGGTGACCATCAACGTGCGAAGTTTCATGTATATATCCTAGCTAGCTATTTGATATATATTAGTGATTATGCTCTTACAACTTGACGTTATTGAACGGTCAATCTTAAACTGAACTTGAAATGTTACTGAACTATTAAACCTGTGAACTCACCAACCTTTGTGTTGACACTTTAGCATATTATTTCTCAGGTCGCCAAACTAGATTGAATGCCACGAGCTAGGATGTACCACTTATGGACTTTGATTATCATGCATGCATATTAGACTTTAAAACTTTTCAAACTGATTATCTTTTGGGTTGCGCATGTTTTGGCGCTTGAACATTTATTACAACTTTTGTCGTTTACGCTTCCGCATTTCAAAACGCATTTACTTTGGTTTAAATTACATTGCATATAGATTGTTCGTATGGCTAATGTGTTCGATCCTGGTTTGTCACGCTCCCTATCATCCTCATCAACATCATGCCCATCCGTCACCAGTAGGCGGGTTACTTCGGGTCCTACTACCCCGACTCATGGAAATTGGAGGATAACTTCCGAGGGCCACGTATATGGAGAACCAATTGTCGTTCGTGGAAGAGATAATGGTAACTGGAACTGGTATGAGTCACTTGTGGCTCGTTGGGTTCATCGAGAACAAGTGCCACCTACTTCAACAGAGTCGTCGTTAACTCGGTTCTTTCTACCCGAACTGCCATATGCCATTGAACGAGTCGTCGCGGCAGTGGTCTCTATGTTTGACCGCGCGCTCAGGGACATTAGGAGGCTATTCGATATGGTCACGGAGCTACAAGAAAATGGGGTTAGCACTATTTAGAAAATTTCCACACTCGAGGAAACCTTGGAGGGGACTAATGAGCGTCAGACCGAACATCAAGTGACATTAAGCGACACGAATTATCAGGTGAGTCATCTCATAGAGCTTGTTCAGGCACTCACGGCTCGTGTTGCTGAGCTTGAGCTGGCTAGGGAGGCTGAGCCTCCGTCAGAACCGGTTGAAGAACCTATTGTGGAGGATCCCGAGGAAGAACCAGAAGAGGATCCTGAGGAAGAACCTGAAGAGGATCCCGAGGAAGAACCGGAGGAGGAGATGCCTGATGCATCCAGTGATCATGATAGCTCCTGAGTTATTTGTTTTCACTTTTGTTTTGTTTGGTTGTTTGTTTTATCGGGAGGATGTTCCCAAGACTATGCATTTTGAATTTTGAATTTCTGTTGGATAATTTGTGAACGAGTTGCATTTTATTTGATATGGGATTTACTATTTAATATCTGATTGTCTCTTGTGAAGTAATTTATTACTTATGTGATGGTTGTTGTGATTCATGTTATATCTTATTCTCATTTTGGGTAATTGTGAATTGAAGATAATGGGAGACGGAAATGTACCAAACATGACACCGGCTGAATTGGCTGCACTAATCAATCAACATGTGTCTGCTGCCTTGGCGGCACAGGCCCAAGGTGCAGGCAATGCAGGGCCACCCCAAGGAAACACAAAATTCGTGTTTTGTTGTTTGATGCGATGACACGCATTGGTGATCTATGATTGAATGGTTGTATGAATGTATGTACAGGTGATGCTACATTTAAAACTTTTATGGACTGTAAGCCTAATCAGGTCAAAGGAACTGAAGCATCTATTAGCCTACTCCACTAGATTGAAAAGTGGAATCTGCGTTCGAAATGTGCAACTGCCTTGAGGCTAGTAAGGTGAAATTTACCACGGGTACTTTAGAGGGACCAGCTCTCACCTGGTGGAACACAGAGGTGCAAATGCAAGGAATTCAGGAAGCTAATGCCATGCCCTGGGATGAATTCAAAGAGTTGCTACAAGAAGAGTATTGTCCACGGGACGAGATCCAGAAATTGGAAACCGAGCTGTATAATCTCAAGATGGAGGGGTCTGAAATTGAAGCTTACACTACTCGTTCAAATTCTATTATGAATTTGTGCCCTAGAATCGCCACACGTGCTTACCGAAGAATCGAGCTGTATATCAAGGGTTTAGTGCCCCAAATCCAGGGAATGGTGACTGCCTCAAACCCTGTGACCATTCGTGATGCTGTAAGGATTGCCAATAGGCTCACAAATCAAGCAGTTGACCAAGGAGTCTTACCTCCTAGAAAAGGAACTTCTGGAGCCTCTGACAGCAAAAGAAAGTGGGATAATTCTGGGAATCAGTCTGGAAACAAGTCTTCCAATCAACAAAACCATCAAAACCAGAATCACAAGTTTGATAATTCTAGGAATTTCTCCTCGAACAACCAAAGGCAGAACATTAAAGGCCGAGGCGGCCAAGGAGGATCCTCATACATGGGAAATTCCCACGTTGTAACAAGTGTGGTTTCCATCACTATGATGCGTGTGACTCTTATGTGTGTGCAAATTGTGGAAAGCATGTTCATCAGTCCAAAACCTGCAGGGTTAAGAACAATGGGAAACAAGTTAAGGATGCTGAAGCCCCTAAAGGTTGTTTTAATTGTGGGAAAGAAGGCCACATAAAAAGAAATTGTCCCCTGCTAAATGGTGGAAACAACAACAACAACTATAACAACAATAACAATAACACTGAAAATCGCAATGACAATAATAACAACAACAATGGGAACAATGGAAGAAATGGTGCCAGAGGTAGAGCTTTTGTCATAGGCTCGGGGGATGCCAGATCAAATCCAAATGTCGTTACTAGTAAGTTTTCTCTTAGTGGATACTATGCTCTAGTGTTGTTTGACACTGGTGCTGATATAAGCTTCATATCTACTAAATTTAGCAATATGATAAATGCCAACTTGACTCCTTTAGATGCTAAATACGTAGTTGAATTTGCTAATGGTAAACTTGTTAAGTCTACTCATATAGTTAAAGACTGTAAACTGGAATTGGCTGGCCATAAATGAGGAATAGATCTTTTGCCCATCTCTTTGGGAAGTTTTGACGTTATTGTGGGAATGAATTGGCTATCTAAGAATCGTGCCGAAATCATTTGTCATGAGAAAATCGTTCGAATACCATTGCCTAGTGGAGAGATACTCTCGGTTCAGGGAGAAAAGTGTGGTACTGTTATGGGTATGATATCTTTTCTCAAAGCGCAGAAGTGTTTGCGCAAGCGACATTTTGCTATTCTCGCGAACATTTCGAAGAAATCAGAGGAAGAGAAGAGAATTGAGGATATCCCGATTGTGAGGGACTTTCCTGAAGTCTTTCTAGAAGATCTTCCAGGTTTACCGCCTCACCGAGAAGTCAAATTTCAAATTGATCTTACTCCCGGAGCAGCACCAATTGCTCGTGCACCTTATCGTGTGGCACCAAATGAGTTACAAGAGCTATATACTCAACTTCAAGAACTACTTGAAAAGGGATTTATTAGGCCCAGCTCATCGCCCTGGGGAGCTCCAGTGTTGTTTGTTTAAAAGCAAGATGGAACCTTTCGAATGTGCATCGATTACAGAGAACTCAACAAAGTGACTGTCAAGAATCGTTATCCCTTGCCCCGAATCGATGATTTGTTTGATCAACTACAAGGATCTAGCTATTATTCCAAAATCGATTTAAGATCAGGTTATCACCAACTGAGAGTCCGAGAATAGGATGTCTCGAAAACAACGTTTAGAACTCGTTATGGTCATTATGAGTTCATGGTTATGCCATTTGGGTTAACCAACGCACCAGCGATTTTCATGGACTTGATGAATCGCGTTTGCAAGCCATATCTCGATAAATTCGTCAACGTTTTCAATGATGATATTATGATATATTCTAAGTCTAAGGAGGACCACGAACAACATCTTCGTTTGATCTTAGAGTTACTCAAGAAGGAGCAATTGTATGCAAAATTTTCAAAGTGTGATTTCTAGATGCGTGACGTGCGATTTCTTGGTCATGTCGTTAATGATCAGGGGATTCACGTTGATCCAATCAAAGTTGAGGCAATTAAGAATTGGCCCGCGCCTAAGACACCAACGGAAATTCGCCAATTTCTAGGATTAGCAGGTTATTACAGACGGTTTATTGAAGGATTTTCTAAGATAGCCCAACCCCTTACGGCACTAACGCATAAAGGAACGACGTATAACTGGAATGAAAAGCATGACGCCGCTTTTAAGCTACTAAAGCAGAAACTTTGTAGCGCGCCAATATTATCCCTACCAGAGGGTAGTGATGATTTCGTGGTGTATTGTGATGTACCGAAGCAAGGATTAGGTTGCGTGCTGAGGCAAAGGGAGAAAGTCATAGCTTATGCCTCTCGCCAGTTAAAGATTCACGAGCAAAACTATACAACTCATGATTTGGAGTTGGGAGCAGTCATTTTCGCGTTGAAAATTTGGAGGCATGATCTCTATGGAACAAAATGTACTATCTACACTGATCACAAAAGTCTCGAGCATATCTTCTCTCAAAAGGAGTTGAACATGAGACAACGTCGTTGGGTAGAACCTCTTAATGACTACGATTACGCAATTAGATACCATCCAGGCAAAGCTAATGTAGTAGCTGATGCCTTAAGCCGGAAGGATAACCCCAAGCCTAGAAGAGTTCGTGCGTTACAACTTACTATTACAACTCGAAGCACTCAAAGACGAGAACATTGAGTTAGAATTCTTTCGGGGTATGGATAAGTTATTGGAAGTTAGATCAGATGGTATCCGGTATTGTGCGAACCGAATATGGATTCCCGTGTATGGAAATTTGAGGGAATTGATTATGGATGAAGCCCATAAGTCTCGTTACTCTATTCATCCAGGCTCGGATAAGATGTACCAAGATTTGAAACTGATTTACTGGTGGCCTAAGATGAAAGCTGACTTTGCCACTTACGTAAGCAAGTGCTTGACTTGTTCCAAGGTCAAAGCAGAATACCAAAAACCGGCAGGGTTACTTCAACAACCAAAAATTCCCGAGTGGAAATGGGAGGGTATCGCCATGGATTTTATCACAAAGCTACCCCGTACAACGAGCAAGTGTGATACAATTTGGGTAATTATTGATCGTTTAACCAAGTCGGCACATTTCCTACCAATCAAGGAAACTGATAACTCCGAGACATTAGGAAAAATTTATCTTAAGGAGATCGTCTCGCGACATGGAGTACCAGTTTCTATCATATCAGATCGAGACGCCCGATTTACATCCAAATGTTGGGAATCTCTACATGAAGCATTGAAATCGCGTTTGGATATGAGTACTGTATATCACCCTCAGACCGATGGTCAAAGTGAATGGACCATTCAAACTCTTGAGGACATGCTGCGTGCATGTGCGATTGATTTTGGTGAAAGTTGGGATAAACACTTACCCTTAGTGGAATTTTCCTATATCAACAGTTATCACACCAGTATTGGTGTAGCTCCATTCGAAGCACTTTTCAGGTCATTTTATGGCATTAAGTGAACGTAAAACGTATTAAATGTTGTGTGAACATTTATGTGCTTATCTGCGTTGACTTTAGCAATTAGGGTTTTGTGTAATCATCACTATACGAGCATGCACTTAAGTCTAGACGTTTGATATTCTTGATTTTATGTAAATCATAAATTATGATTTCATGTGACGTTATGTCATTTTATGTAATAATTAAACCTTTACTTTTGTGTGATATATTTATATATATATCCTTTTAAGTAGTACATACACATATGTATATATGATCTCAACCATATTTATGATTTTATGTAACCTAATGATTTAATTAAAAGCTATTATTCATGGCTTTATGTGACTTAAATATATATAAGTTATAGGTTTAAAGTCTATGATTTTATGAGAATTTAAATGGATAATTAGGGATTGTTATCTTGTGATTTATGTTTCTTATTAACGTTATACGATTTATGTATTTTGACGTTCCTCGTATATTTGTCGTTAATGACAATTCCGGTTAACCGCGTTAGATGTCATTAGTATTTATAAACTTTGGGGGGGGGGGGGGGTAAACCTTGTTAACTTCCAAAGTGGCTTTCCATTTATCTAACCTGCAAGGACCAACCTTGTAACTTTTTAAAGTTGGAACCCAAATTGTAATTAGCAGGAGGGACTAATGTTGTCAATATTCCATTGTGGAATTGATTGATTCAGTTACGAGAATTAAAAGAAAAGACCTGATCGGTTTCGTCGAACATCATCACCACGTCCGTTTCAAAAGCCACCTTAACTCCCCAATTCAATGATAAACTTATACCATTGCATCAATCATTGATC
The DNA here is from genome assembly GCA_039602395.1 of Deinandra increscens subsp. villosa. Lineage (NCBI taxonomy): Eukaryota > Viridiplantae > Streptophyta > Magnoliopsida > Asterales > Asteraceae > Deinandra > Deinandra increscens. The sequence continues at coordinate 12,957,196 of JBCNJP010000012.1, read as the reverse complement.
CACCATCACTCTCGTCCCTCTCCCTCTCGAAATCGCTCACGTTTCCTCTCTTTTTTCGTTTTTCCGGCGACCCAAAGGCACCACCAAAACACCACCATTTGACTACTGAGCAACCACCATCGACCACCAACAGTGATCGTGAGCCACTGTAGAGCAACCGGAAGACCTCAGAGGTGCAAATAGTGACCATGATCGAGTGTTCGTATTTGTGTTCCGGTTCGTTTCGTCACCAAAAACACATCAATCTCTCATCTCCGACTCAAGGTAACGATTCCTCCATGCTAATCGCATCTTTTCTGGGATTCATGTACATGTTTCGCGTTTTTTTTCTGGTGACCGGAATGAAATTCCGGCCACCGGAGTTCTTGAGGAGGAAGATGACGTGATTCGGGTTTAGCATATATATTTTGTGTTTCGGGTTATAACACAATCGGGTCAAGTGCCCGAGTGGTTTGAGGCATGTATCCCAACCTCGAGGTCGCCCGTTCGAATCCGGTCCTCAGCTTTTTTTTAACCCTTTATTTTTTCCCTAAACTTGTTTCTAGTCGCTGCCTTTAGATAAAAACATTCCGATCGGATTCCTAACACAAACTGTCCTACGGACCGAGTGGTTTGGCCACTGTGTAGCGACATGGAGGTCGCGGGTTCGAACCTGAGGACCCTCATGTTTGCTGTTTTTTTTTATTTTCTCGTATTTTTAAGCATTTGAGCCCTAGATTTTCTATCAAAATTGTTCCCTATCATATCTAAAACCCGTAAAAATATATTTGGTACATTTACACCTCGTAAATCATGTTTAACTTGTCATTTTAAATTAAAAATATAGTTTAACATCTATATATATATATATATATTGATATAAAACTTTGGGTTTACCAAAAAAGAGAAATATATATATAAATTTTGTAGATTATTATAAATATATATATACATGACGTTGGTTTGAAACGAAGTGATCTTTTGTGTAAACCATGGGATGTTTTAGAAAACTATTTAAAAACGTCGTTTTGACTAGAAGCATAAAATACTCGGTTTGATTTATGATTCACTATAAATTAGAGTACATTTTCAAAATAAACATTCAAAACATTGAAATTTAACATGTTTATGTATATATAGTTATATCTTGTTAAAACTTTGTTATTAACGTCACTTGAACGTTTCGGTAACTATATATATATATATATATACACATTATATATATTTATTTTTGGAGTATTTGAACTTAGAAAATATATATCAAAGTTATATATTGGATTTCCTCGCGTTACTTCGATAATCGCTCGGATTTGGCACACGTGCCATCCTCGACTTGTTTTGAAATCCACGATCCTTCGTTTTTGTTGTTTACGTTAGACTTATAGTTTATGGAACACACACTTATACATTCATGCTCATTAGGTGATTGATTGCTTCACAAGACTCGTTCTTGCTACTTGAATTAACTGTTTATCTGGAGACTTTGATGTGCAACCTAAGGTGAGTTTCACGGCCACGTTTTACTGTTTTAATCCTGTTGGGGGAGATTAACATGCATGATTTACACAACTGAGATAATTAGACTTTTATATATCACTTGAAGTACTTGTAGCACGCTGATACAACAAAGTCATTCTTATGGTACCGTTAGTATTAATGACGATAGCGGGAAATATATTGTAGTACTACTGGGTCTGACAAACCCCACCCGGGTCAGTCGCTCCGGCATGATTGGATATCGAACGAGTGTTATATTCGTCCTAAACACGACAAGGCAAACTATAAACAACTGTTAGCTTCGGTGACCATCAACGTGCGAAGTTTCATGTATATAGCCTAGCTAGTTATTTGATATATATTAGTGATTATGCTCTTACAACTTGACGTTATTGAATGGTCAATCTTAAACTGAACTTGAAATGTTATCGAACTGTTAAACCTGTGAACTCACCAACCTTTGTGTTGACACTTTAGCATGTTATTTCTCAGGTCGCTAAACTGGATTGAATGCTACAAGCTAGGATGTACCACTTATGGATTTTGATTATCATGCATGCATATTAGACTTAAAAACTTTTCAAACTGATTATCTTTTGGGTTGCGCATGTTTTGGCGCTTGAACATTTATTACAACTTTTGTCGTTTACGCTTCTGCATTTCAAAACGCATTTACTTTAGTTTAAATTACATTGCATATAGACTGTTCGTATGGTTAATGTGTTCGATCCTGGTTTGTCACGCTCCCTGTAGCACGTTGTCGCGCGTGGGATTTTTGGGGGTGTGACACAAGAGGCTGCAAAATCTGGGTCATCATAATATAATTGTTTAAATAAATCAAACCATGTACCTGAAGCTGAACATAATTAAGAAGGGAGTGGCGGCGACTCAATACATCAGCGACAATGTTCGATGCACCGGCTTTGTGGTGAATGACGAAAGAAAATTCCTAGAGGAACTCGACCCAATTTGCATGTCGAGGGTTGAGTTTGTCTTGGCCTTGAATAAATGTCTATTCTGATGATTTTTCGTTGTATTAGGTGACTGACTAACGAGATACGTATTCGATCGACAATTATACTCATAAGAACGACGATGCTGCACATGTGCAATATAGTTTTTAGGTGTGTTTTACAAACTTCTAAACTTTTTCATATAAGTGTCTTATATGTGTAATATGACTACATGTGGTTAACTTTGTTAACACTTTCAACTTTATAAGTATTACACATGTGAAATAATCTCATAATGGTATCATTTCATGAATTATAATAATATTGCACATGTGTAATATAATCATACCATGGATTATAATAATAATGCACGTGCAATAATCTCAAATAATGGCATTATGTCGTGTAGTATAATCATGTCATTGACTATAAGAATATTGCACATGTGCAATAATCTCAAATAATGGTATTATCTCATGCAGTGTAATCATGTTATGGATTATAATAATATTGCATGTGTGCATTAATGTTATCCTGTGTGAGTGTTTTTTTTTACAAATATTATAAGTGTTGCATAATTTATTTTATTTTTAAATGCTATATAGCCATTTATCATTACACGTTACCGTAAGTAATTTGCTGATGCACATGTTCATTATTAACAGTTTCTATGTTTATCATCATATTGCAGGTGACATATTAGAAAATACACACCTTTATAAGTATGCTCTTTTTTGGAATTTAGTAATTGACACGCCAATTTATGAAGAAAAAAATGGGAAGCGATCATGGATGATTATGGGTTAACCGAGCAAAGTTGGTTGAGCGATATGTATGTTATACGTGAAGATTTGTGTTATGGATGATTTAGAGTTATCTCGATGTGCTGTTTGATGAAGATTACATAAAATAATTTGTATTTTTTTATTTTATTGCACGTGTGTAGTACATATGATGTTTTAAAAACTTTAAGTTGTTTATGGAATGTAATATGCTTAGATGTGTTAAAATCACTAAGCAGTTTGTACGTTTAATGATGTATTGTGTCTAAATGTGTTAAAGTCGCTAAACAATTTGCATTTTGCTTATTTGATTTTATTGCACATGTGCATTAATCTTTCATAATTTGTTCCAACAAATTGTGTGGCATATCCACTATTTTTGTCCTTATCCAACAAGTTGTAATTCAATAAAAATCCATAGAGGGTTCATTGAATCTTCTTGCATTCCAGTTTTCCATATGTAGTGCACATGTGCACTAATATGAATTTCACATTTAAGTAGAAATTCATATGTATTATCTAAATGTCAGCTATAATTTACATGTGCATTAATGTGATGTTCATATATATGCTTATTCATATGTATGTTGTGCATTAAAACTTTAATACACATGTGCGTTAAACTTATAGTTGCCACATAACTCGTACGGTCCTGAAAATATCTAACAACCATTCTGGATAAACAAGTTGTAATCATTAATAAATATAGAACCGTAAACCAACATAAATCCATATGAACCCTCTTACAATCCTATCATGATCATAACAAAAAAAAAGATAACACATTTGTGCGTTGTGTCCTTTTTGCTTCGTCCTAATTGTTTGTTTTATCATCTTGTTTGTCGTTAATGAACCTGCAACCAAACCTTTTAGTTCGCCCATTCGATCTTGAAATAAGCATGAATCCAAGACAATTTAATAATATTGCACATATGCAGTAATGTTTGATAGTCCCAATATTTGTATCAATAATGTAGTTTTAATCACATTCTAAGATTACTTCATATGTGCACCTATATTTACAACCCTATTATTTGTAATTTAAGATCATTGCACATGTGTAATAATATTATAAGATTATTACACATGTGAAATAATCCTAACGGTTACACTATTTGTGTCATTACTGTGTTTTTTATTCACATTTTAAGTTTACTGCACATGTGCACCTAAATTGACAACCACATATTTTGTAACTGAAGGTTATTGCACATGTGCAGTAATCTTAACAGTTCCATTATTTTTTGTGAGTAATGTAGTTTTAATCACTTTTTAAGATTACTGCACACGTGCACTTATATTTACAACAATAATGATATTAATATAAGGATATGTATCACGATACTTACGAGAAGCGTCAACTTCCTATCCATTTTGTGCTTGACCGATTTTACATCCTTTTTCACAACTTCAGGATCTGTGTTAGCGCAAACATGTCACACTTGCTATTAAAAAATCAAATTACAATAATGCACATGAAAGTGGAGATTATTGCACAAGTGCAATAATCTCAAATAAAGGTATTGTGTTGTGCAGTATAATCATTTCATGGGTTATAATAATATTACACATGTGCAATAATCTCAAATAATGGTATTATGTCATGCTTTGTAATCTTGTAATAGATTATAATAATAATGCACATATGTAATACTCTTAAACAATTGTATTATGAATAATTTCATAGTTATAACAATATTGCATATGTGCAATAATCTCAAATAATTGTATTCTGTAATTGTAAACCACTGAGATGATCTTACTACTGCATGATTCAGTAATCGGATAGCAACAAGAAGTAAATAAAGCTTTGCTTCATTGATTCACTTAGAGATTACAAGTAGAGAGAGAAAACACACTCAGTTACACACAGTTAAGAGATATGGAAATGACAGAACTACTAAGCACTCTCTCTAACAAGCTATTTATAGTCACTTAGTAACAGGCCAGCGTACCACCAGCGGATCATCTGGTCCGCCCGGACCATCTGGTCTGGCGGTGCAACTGGTACGGCCAGTGACTATAAAACTCACACAGATGCTCTAGATTAGATACAATACACGAGACACACGTTAGCATAGGAATATGCTCTAACAAACTCCCCCTTAACGTGTAGTGTATCTATATTCTAACTAAACTTCAGTATTCAATCTTCAACAATGTTGTATCTGATCTTCAACTTGAAATCTTGTCAGAATTAGAGCTTGCATGGCTGGATCAACCTTGAAAAAACTTTGAACTTCAAGATCCACTTGTGAAAGATATAACATACTCCCCCTTTCACCATGCTTGAGTCTTGTCACACAGAAACCTGCAATTTCAGAAGACAGAAACGCGGCTTTCCTTTTCTTTTGAAAATTAATTTAATCTTGGCGCAAAACTTCTCTTCGAGAATCCAAGATACAATTTTGAAAATTTAAATTGTGTATCAAGTATCGATCGGTCGAAAACAAATAAGAAATAAAATCTTTTTGACTTTTTGAAACTTTATGCTAAAACACACCTAAAATCTTTTTGAATTTTTCATATGTGAAACATAAAATGCAATACAGAAGTGAAATACTGAATCACACACTATTTTTGTCTTTTGCGAGAAAGATCACAACTTGGGATCATATTGGTCATAACATGCTGAACTACACTTCAATTTCAATTATTTCAGCACATAAGTCATGTCGATTACTGGTATAATTTGTCCATCTTAAACTCAGGCACAATCATACTCATAACATCTGGATATGTTATTGAATTGATTAGGTTTGCATTGACCAGTGTACCCCATACTATCAACCATACTCAGATATGTTTTTGCTTTTTATATCACACTTTGTGATTTCATTTGTGATTTAATCACATAATGATTGTATTCATGATTCAGTCAACTGTGTTCCATGCAAAAAGAAATAAGAACGTTAAATCATCTACCTTAAGGTCGATCTTTCGATACGCAGATAAGGCCTCGGATTTAACAAAATAAGAAAATAAAACAAGTTGAAATTGTATAACTCAACAACAATCAGGTCGGTACTCCCGTACACGCAGAGAAAGTCCGGTGAGTTATACGAAACACCAAAGAAAATAAAGCAGAACGTCAAACGAATAACAATCAGGTCGGTCTTTCGACACGCAGAGAAAGTCCGATCGTTTGACAAAATAAAGAAAATCAAACAAGTTTAAATCTTAGCAAAATGAACACATGTATACACAGTGACTTCTCATTTTCTTTTTCACATATCTTTTCTTGATATATCATGAGATATGCATCAAGATGTTGTCCACTTGGTCAAGCATTAGTATTTAGTGTTTATCACATCTGAATATTTTCTGATTTAATGCCAAGCCGAATATTTTCTGATTTAATGCCAAGCCTACCAAGTACATCAAACAATGATCTTATGGCTTTTTCATCTAATTTATCCATGAGTCTGACACGTAAGCCAATGTACCATCATTTCCCAATCATGTCGAATACAATTTCTCATTTTTTAATGTTTTTGTATTTTTCCATTTTTCGATTTTTTTTGTATTTTTCATTTTCTCCCCCTTAAAATGAAAACTCTATTTTTGGATTTTCATTGTAACAAAAACAAAAACACAAAGACACTATTTTTGGTTTTTCAATTTTCTCTCCCTAAACTACAAACAAAAAGCATTAAAGAAAGAAAATTAACCAATCGATACTGATACCTGTCAGGTTTAGCTTTCAGAAAATTTCAGTGTTGAAATATGATATCACATGTAATTTAAGTTAAAACCGCAGAATACTCCTCCATCAGCAACTTTGCAATCACCAACGGGTCTTCTAGGAATACCTGCACACTGGTTATAAAGATTAGTACTCAAATGACCCGAAGCACACAGCTGTTGGTCGACCAGTGTCTTCCACAAAATCATTTGCAGCTTTGCTGACCACCTTAGGTCGCCACTGCATTTTGACCTTTGTTGTTTTTACTGAGACATCATCCTGTGATGAACCTTCAACACTTGAATCAAATTTAAAAAACTGTTTCTTTTTAGACTTAGTGGTAGACGGTGTGGACTCAGTAAAAATTCTGCCTGATTCATCAATAAATGTGGCAGATTTGTTTGAAAATGATCTTTTACCAGTTTCAGGACAATCCTGTGCCATGTGTCCCTTTCGGCGACATTGATAGCACAAACGATATGATCGTTTAGATTGTGGTTTGCCCTGAACTGATGAACACCTCTCAAAGGGCTCAGAAACATCAGAAATATCATCAAAAATTTGAAAGCGGTTAGAATGTACCCATTTTGATGTAGGACTTCGAGGTGTGGAATTTGATCCAGATGATGACGAAACTTTCACTGTTTGAACTTCACCAGAAGAACTTGTAGATGAAGCCTTCTTTTGGATCTTTCCACCGAATCCCTTTTCCATTGTAGACATGAAAACTTGAGCCAAATAATAAATTTGTTCCAAGCTTGTGTCTTTCTTGACTTTTAGAGCTTTCTTGGGCATATTTTTCTTGACATTCTTTTCACCCTTCTTACGATCACTACCCAAACCACAACGTTTGTAACCCGGTAGCTTAGTTAAATCCACTTCAGAACACGAAGGACCCGCTTTAGCAGCTTGATTAAAAGAAGCTTTAATATCCTTTAATTTGTTAGCTTCAACCAGTTGAGCATCAAACTTTTCTTCATGCAACTGCTTGGCATCCTTCTCCACTTGATTTCCAACAGAACCAAGTCCCTTTTCTGAAATAAAACCACCTGAAACAAACTTTTTCGGGAATGTATCAACCAAACTCACCTCTTTCATCTTTGATTTTTGTGATTTCTTCAATTCAGACTTCTTAGGAACAAATTCAGAATAATCACCAGTTATGCCAGAAACTTGAATATCAGCAAGAACATCAGATTCAATAACTGGATGCGGAATCTGATTATACTCCTCGCTTCCAAAAACCTTTTTGAAATTCTCGTCTTTGCATAAGTAACTGGTAAAAGAATGTGAATTCTTCAAATTATTCAACTGCCTCTTAAGATCCAGCACTTCAACATTCAGATCAGATATTTTCTTTTGAGCTTCACCCAATGCTATTTCTGATTCAATTAATTGCTCTGAAGCTGTATTAAATCGAAACTTTTCCTGTCGCATCTGATCATGAGCATCACACACTTCCTGAGTAATTTTCTTGACACGACCTTCATGAATCTCAATATTTCGTTTCAACAACTGATTGTCATGTGTCAAAGTTGTGACTTTATCAAGTAATTTTGAATGTTCCATTTGACGATCATTTTCCTTAGCAGTAATTTCATCAAACTCTTTCTGGAGATCATCATAAGCTTTCTTCAGCGATTCTACTCTTGCAGTTGATTTCTCAAACAAATTATCAAAATCATTAATCGCATCTTTTGCTTCACTTTCCCATTTCTCAACACTTTTAACCAACTCTTCATTCTCACTTTGCAACTTCAAAATTTGTTCTTTATCGGCACTAATGAACTCATTCAATTTATCTTGAACTGCCATCAACTCTTCTTTCAAACATTCTTTTCGGCGATTAATTTCTCATTTATTTTGCAAATCTCATCAGAATTGGCAACTTTCTTCTTGATACTTTCTAATTCTGTTTCCTTCAGTGTTCTCTCAACCATTAACCCTTCTTTTTCTTGAATCAATTCACGAATTTTTTTATCTTTTTCAGCACAAAATTCACATGTTGACTCATACCCACTAACTTCAGAATCACTTGTTTCAGATGTAGTGATCTCAGATGTATATTCACTTGATTCAACTTCAATATTAGCCATTAAAGCCACAGGTTGTCCGTTGATATAACAAACTTCGTCTGAGTTGGCACACGGATCTCGAATAGCAGTCAGAGCAATATGTGATTTGTCAAATTGTTTTGACCATTCTTCATACTCTTTTTCTGCTTGAGCTTGAGCCATCATAGCTTTTGCGTCATGCTTATCAGATTTAGTTTTATCATAAGATGATTGAGAACACTCACGAGCAAAATGTCCAACCTTGGAACAATTGTAACATTTTACTTTAGATTTATCCAAACCCAGCTTTCTTCCTCCTGGAACAAAAGAATTCTTTCCATGTTTCTTGATAAATCGTCTTCCTTTTTCAACCATCATTGCAAATTGCCAATGCAGATCTAATTCAGCTAATTGATCATCATCCAACTGTTCTAACTCAGTTCCACTTAAACCAGCATCACTAACTTGACCAAATATCGATCCAGACGATGAAGATATAAAAGCAGATAACAAGGCAGCCAATTCTTCAGTTGATTGAGCAGGATGATCATTGTTTGGTGATTTAGCTGGAATGGTAAAATGACATCCTGGAGAATAACCAGAATTTTCAGAATGTCAAGCAAGAAAAGCTGTTACTGGCGGATTACTGCTTGAAATCGAATTTGACTTTGTCTTAGCATGAACTGTAGCATTATTTTCTCCAAAGTACAATTCGGGATTTTGAACTGTAGGATGTGCAGATTTCTTTACCAGCAATTCCATCTCACGAGCCTGTAATTTGCTAGTTATTTGATTAAATGTCCAAATTGAATAACTTGGATCATTTGTCAACATCATCACATAATTTTCCCATTTTTCTGGTAAAGCTTCCAGAATTTTCTCTTTCAATTCATCACTATCTTTCTTGACTCCTACAACATCAAGTTCATTTATCAAATGGGAAAACCGAGCTATCAAATCTGGAATCTTCTCATTCTCGCAGTGCCTGAAATTATCAAACTCTTTCTTCAAAACTTTCTTTCGAGTATTTTTGTATTGATCATTACCCGTACATCTCTCTTCAATAGCATCCCACAACTCCTTAGCCGTTGTATATTGCTTAAATTGATGCATTAGATCTTTTGGTAAGGCCATTGTAAGATAACTATATGTTTTCTTTTCTCGAGCAAACAATTTCCGTTCATCAGCATCGAAACTACTAATCATCTTTGGTTTGTTGGGACTTATCATCGGATATTCATATTCTTTCTCAATTGGAATCCAACTTTCAATATCTTGCGAATAAATGTAAGATTCAAACCGACTTCTCCAATTGTGATAATCTTCAAGCCTTAGCAATTTAGGAACTTTTTGAGTTGTTCCTATCTCATTATCATAGTTCAACATGGCTTGCATTGATGTGTGAGCAGCAGTCATAGCATAGAAATCACTCATTTTGATGTTAAACCTTAAACTTCAAAACTTTGAACTCAAAAACGAGGGTCTTCCAAGCAGACTTTGGGGGTCAAACTGGGGGTTACAGACCTTTTAGGTTAGTACACGTCTAGATCTCGGAAAGACGAACGTTTGACTGGTATTGGGTTCCGTAACTCCAAACGGTTTGCAAGTTACGTCAGTTTTAGTGAATGTCACTATTCTGCCAGCGGACCAACACAAATCGGCGGATCAAAATACTATCAGCGGACCAGTTCCGGATCAAATTAGTCAGGCGGATCAGATTTGTACCAGCGGACCAGATTCCGGATCAGATTTCGTCCGGCGGACCAAATTTCGTACGGCGGTTCAGATTTTGATACGTCAGATCAAATTTGGTACGCTGTAACTGCTGCGGATCAGACTGATGAAGATTGTCGGAGCGGATCAAACGGCGGACCAAATGTTCATCCAGCGGACCAGACTCAGTTCGAACTAAAATTGAGTGATTCTCGTGAATTCGACGTTTTCGATCGAAAAATTGGTTCAAATAGGTGCGAAAACACTTCAGAAACACTCAGAAATCATTTTTCATCACAGAAACACTCGGAATTGGAAGAATTTGATGAAAAATGATGAAAACCCAAACTTTCTCTCTCTAGAATTAGAAAACTTACCAAATCACAGCAGTAGAGCAACCTGGAATGCTCTGATACCACTTGTAAACCACTGAGACGATCTTACTACTGCATGATTCAGTAATCGGATAGCAACAAGAAGTAAATAAAGCTTTGCTTCATTGATTCACTTAGAGATTATAAGTAGAGAGAGAAAACACACTCAGTTACACACAGTTAAGAGATATGGAAATGACAGAACTACTAAGCACTCTCTCTAACAAGCTATTTATAGTCACTTAGTAACAGGCCAGCGTACCACCAGCGGACCATCTGGTCCGCCCGAACCATCTGGTCCGGCGGTGCAACTGGTACGGCCAGGGACTATAAAACTCACACAGATGCTCTAGATTAGATACAATACACGAGACACACGTTAGCATAGGAATATGCTCTAACAGTAATGAAGAGTATCAATGTCATTGGTTATAATAATACTGCACATGTGTAATAATCTCAAATAATGGTATTAAGAGTCATTTAATGGGTTATAATAATATTATACATGTGTAATCATCTCAAATAATGGTATTATGTCATGCAGTGTAATCGTTTCCTAGGTTATAATAATATTGCGATGTGCAATAATCTCAAATAATGGTATTATGTCATAAGTTCAGCTATACTGCATACATGTTGCCTAATCACTACATATCTTATAACCTTATTGCACATGTGCAGACTTATAGTGCACATGTGCACCATTCACAAATCTATAAAATTAGGGTTTGGAAACATTACCTGGCGAAGGAACGAAGGGACATGCAGATGAGAGCTTAATGTTCAAGTTTCCGTATTCTCCGGTTAAATCAGTCGTTTCTATTCGACCTTTTGTTTTATCTCCCCCCCCCCCCCCGAACTACAAACCTGTAGAGAAGGATCAAAGACACGATATGGTATGAGAATATTCGTCGCGTGCTCGTTTTTCTCCGGCGTGCTCGTTTTCCTCCGCCGAGTCTAGGGTTCTTTTGTCATTAGTGTGTGCGAAGGTAAAATTTTAAGTCTGTAGGTAGATTTTTCTAAATTCCGAACGTGCCCCTCCATGTTTTTTAGACAACAGAATTGTGAAATTACACTTTCAGCCCCTCCCCTTAAAAAACAAGTTGTTTTTATGTTTTCGCAATAAGGCTTGTTTTCGCATGATCACTAACCTATATACATATATATATATATATATATATATATATATATATATATATATATAGGGTAAGGATCGTGCGAAAACTTTTTTTTTGTGAAAACCTGAAAACTAACACTAAAACCTTTATAACTTTTACATACGTTAAATATTTTCTATGAAACTTGTACCAAAAATCTTAAAATTCCCTTGTCTTTGATTTTGGAAAAGAAAAGTTGCACCAAAAATCTTAAAATTCCCTTGTCTTTGATTCTGGAAAATAAAATGATATTTCTAAAAAAAAAATTATTATTGCACATGTGCACCATTTTCATTAGTACTACACAAAGAGAATTGTCATGCGAAGAAATATTGTTTAAGTTAAAAACATTTAAAAAAACTAAATTATTTATAGAACTAATGATAATTCTACATATGCACTATAACTATTTGTTATAGTGCACATTATAACTACTTGTTATAGTGCACACAATAACTATTTGTTATAGTGCACACAATAACTATTTGTTATAGTGCACATGTGTAGCATAAAATTTAAAACGTTAAATCTATTTTCATAGTTAAAGATAACACAATTATAAGATTTATGGTGTAATTTCTTTTTTAAAATATTAATGTATACGACACGTATAAAGTGTTTTTTTTATTAGTGCACACGTGCACTAATAAAAAACCACGAAACGCTTACAAAATTATAATGTATTTGGTGCGATTTTTCTAAAAAAATATATTAACGCGTACTATATGTATGAGTTTTATTATTAGTGTACATGTGCACTAATAAAAAAACGACGAGACGTTTAAGTTGTTTTAAATATTTTTCCAGAATTAAAGAACTCATAATTCTAAGGTTTTTGGTGTAATTTTTTTTTTAAAATATGAACGTATGAAAAAGTTATAAGTGTTTTAATATAAGTTTTTAGGTTTTCGCAAAAAAGATGTGGTTTATACATGATCCTTACCCTATATATATATATATATATAATATATATATATATAATATATAGTAGACCCATTAAAAAGTATAGACCAATAGACCCCCTTTTTCACTATTGGATCTATTAATCTGATGGTTATGATTAATTTGTTTTCTCCGCCCCCCCCCCCCCATTTGTTTTCTATTCTGGGAATTTCATATGTAAAATAGAATAATTTCACATGCGAAACAGGGGGTCTATGAGTCTACTTTTTTTAAGGGGTCTACAATGAACAACCTAGAATAATTTCATAGGCTTGATCATCACCTCTCACCTACGAAGATCTTTAGTTCGAAAAGTAGGGTTTACGGCAGAAGTCGACTCCAGCACAAGAAGTTTTGTGTCACAAAGGAGTTATGATACCCTGACTTGTGCGACAGGTTCAAAGAAAATGACTACTCCATCTACGTCAAGAGATGTGAAGGAAACCATGCCAACCATCCAATGTCCCTTACTCATAAAAACTAAACTACAATATATGGGCATGAAGATGAAGATCATATTCAAAGTTCACAAAGTATGGGCTAACATAGATCCTGGAACAATCATCAATGAACATAAGGATTCTATCGCTATATTATATCCCTACTATTCCAAGCTATACCCGAAAGTGTTGGTGTTACAAGTTAGGAATATTGAAAGATCAAAGTAGATCTAAGATATAATAAGGTCTCACAGTGAAGGTCTTGAGCATGTAAAGGAGGCTACACTCTAAACCCTAATTTTAAAATTCCAAGGATTGAGGATGCAGGAGCCGGGTTAAATTTGTTGATTTCGTAGGGAAATTATCTGGGAATAGTGTCCAAAGCCGCAACCCTAGGAGAAGTTAATAATGAATGAAAGCATGTAGAGAAGTTTCTATTGGGTATGCGAAAAACATATATCCATATGGTTGCATCAATCGAACAATCGTTGGACATTAAAATCATCGGCCTATGATGAGGTTGTGGGACGACACTTAGCCTATGACGAACATGTAAGCTATAAAGAGAAGAAGACATTCTCATCAAAGCCAGGCCGTCAGTTGTTAATGCATGATGAATGGAAGGAAACAGAGAAAAATTCCAAGAAAAACAAAGCCACAAACGGGGGTCAATCTAGTGATCATGACCAAGGTTATGTGTGACAATTAGAAAATTTAAGTCAAAGGTCATCTTTTACTAACTTTTTTATTTAAAGAATTTCCATCTAAACTTAATTTTGACATAAATTAGGTCATCGTATGCATGTTATGTCCGTATGCACACAGTTCACAATCTAGACATCAGATGACACCCAGGTCACCCCATTGTTAAATTATTAGTGATATTATATAAATATACAAAAATACATGAAAAGTTGATGGATGAATAGTAAAAATTAACGAATTATAAAAGATTTGCATTTTATGATTTTATGAGTATTCCATTATAGATATTTATTTACAAACCATAGTGTTATTTTTTTACGTTTAACAGTTTTACGCCCGGCCGTTTCATTTCAAAACTTATTTTGAAAAACTTATAACTCCCAATACTTGCACAATGAGTGCAAGCAACCACTAAGCCACCCTACCTCCACCCTATACCATCATTCCACCTCCCTCCCCCACCAATCGGCGCCACCTCTCTCTCCCACTCCACCACCCTTATTATCCTATTAAAACCCCCTATCACCTCAACATTCCAACATTCACGACCAACAAACACTAGCACTCCCTCCCTCTCCCTCTTTGTTCATAGCCGAACGCCACCACCCCCACCCAACCATCACCAAAAAATCACTCCCAAACACCCAAGGGCTCAATTGCAACTTATTTCAAGTTTTCAAGTGGTAAAAAACCACTTCTTCACTATATTATCCTCTCTTGCATTTCATGAGGATTCTAACTCTTTTTATTCATATTTTTCAATTATTTTTGAGATTTCCTGTGCACCCACTAATCTTGGTACTTTGTTATTCTGTTAACATTTTTATATGTAAGAAAATTCATGAAATGAACCTTTGATGACCAAACTTACATTCTTGAAAACCCTATTTATATATGTTTCAAACTTATGTTATGTGCATTTCCTTATGATTTTGAGTGGTTACAAGCTTATAGCGAGTTCATATTCTATCATGACTCTTTTCGAGATCTGTATTTAGATTGGTTTAACATGTCAAGACTTTATTAAATATATGTTATTATGTTAGTGAGTGATGATTTGGACTTTACTTGATGATTTATGAGTTTAAACTTAAAAACATGTTCATGAAAATCTTAATATTTGCTCATGATTTTCGTGACATATTTAGGTGGTCAAACTATTTCAAAAGTCTTGTAAATGTATTATTTGGATTAATAATTTATAGACTTCTACTTCAAAAGTATTGTGGAAAAATGTAAAAGGGTTAGGTTTAAATAATTATAAGATTATGTGGGTTTTATTTATTTTTATACAACAATTCCAACCATATGATATCTTGCATATATATTATGTTCACTAATTCCCTAATTTTGACTATGAAAGTCAACACCTTGATAGGTTATGTGTATTTTGATAAAACATACATATTTTCATCCCGTTTCTTGTACAAGTTATATATATATATATATATATATATAGGAAGAGGATCATTGGAAAACCCTCTAATTATTGAAAAACCTGGAAATCTTTTTCAACCAATCACATTATTTATTTTGTTTTTAATATTTATTTTATTAAAAGGGCAATATGGTAACTTGACATAATCTATTTTTGTAAACTATTTTTAATAAATTGATTAAACGAATTTTCTCTCTCCCATTTACTCTTTCCTAAAATCTCCCTCACTCTACTTTAATTTTAAATCTCTAGGCTAAATTTTTTATATAAAAAAAACAAACCTAATTTACAAAAGAAAAAAAATCGTTGATCAGCAGTTCATCACCAGCACAACGATTGTTACATCATTGTAACAATAGTTTTAGGTACCTTTTCAAGAAAATAAACGATTGTTACATAGGTTTAGCCATTCAGAAAAGTTACCTAGAAAGAAAGAAGTTGATAAAAGATTACTACTTACATTTATGTAATCCTATCATATGCGTAATCACGTGAAAAAAAATTCATAACGTTCTAGAAATAAAATACATTGTGTTACATTCGTGTAACATCAATTAAAAACATGTGAAATAAAAGTGTTACATACGTGTAATAACTACTTACATTTATGTAATAACTATCAAATGTGTAATCACGTGAAAAAATTTCATAACGTTCTAGAAAGAAAATACATGGTGTTACATTCGTATAACATCAATTAAAAACATGTGAAATAAAAGTGTTACATACGTGTAATCAGATTTAGAAATAAAAGTGTTACATACGTGTAACCATCGTTTATTTTCTTAAAAAAAACTAAAATTATTGTTACAACGATGTAACAATCGTTACGCTGGTGATGAGCTGATAATCAACGATTTTTTTTCTTTTATAAATTAGGATTTTTTTTCTTTCTAAAATTTGGTCTGAAAATTTGAAATTAAAGGAGAGAGAGATAGATTAGGAAAGAAGAGATGTGAGAGAGAAAATTGATTTAAACATTTATTAATAAAAATATGGGATGTCTATAATGCCCTTAGTGCATTAAATAGATTTCAAATTATTTCAAAAAATGACACATTATTTTCAACCATAGATTAACTAATAAATGGTGTAAGATAGGTTTTCCAAAAATGTGAGGTTTTCCATTGATCCTTACCCTATATATATATAGTTAGGTTCAAATGAAAACTATTTATTTTGAGAACTTTTGAGAAACAAATCTCAACCACTAATTTTAGGTGCAAGCCACTATAATTCATGGAGGATTTTCCACATATATAAACTACTGGCTTAGAATGGTTCTCAAAAGTTTTCAAACCCAATTGGTTCTCAAATGATCATCTCCATATATATATATATATATATATATATATATATATATATATATATATATATATAGGGGAAGGATCCTGCGAAAACACCCTTTTTTTGTGAGAACTGCGTAAACAAATCTTAAAACATACATAACTTTTTCATACGTTAATATTTTTTAAAAAAATTTACACCAAAAGTCTTAAAATTATATTATCTTTAATCCTATAAAAGTTTTAAAAAACTTAACACTTTTTTTATTTTTTTAAATATTTTTTTTGTGTGGTGCACATGTGCATCACAAAAAAAACTCATACTTTTAGTATGAGTTAATATATTTTTTTTCTTAGTCGCACCATATATCATATATTTTCCTCATTTTTTTGCGTTTTTATTGAATGATGCACATGTGCATCATACAAAAAAAAACGCTCATACATGTGATATACATTAATAGTTTAAAAAGAAATTGCACCCTAAATCTTATAGTTGTGTTATCTTTAGATTTAAAGAAAAAAATAGCATTTTATAATTTTTTTTAATTATATAATGCACATGTGCATCACACGGGAAAAAAAACGTTTAGTTTTTTTTTAATATTTTGCTCCAGATTTAAAGATAATGTAATTCTAAGACTTTTGGCGCAAATTTTATGAAAAATCGTTAACGTATGAAAAAGTTACGTGAGTTTTAATATGTGTTTTCGCAGTTTTCACAAAAAAGATGTGTTTTCGCAGGATCCTAACCCTATATATATATATATATATATATATATAGTGAAAAGTTCATTGTAGACACTCTCATAAGTGTAGACGTGTAGACACCTTATTTCACCATTAGATCTCTTGATCTAATGGTTGTGATTAATTTCCTTTTTCCTTTTTTTCTTTTTTCTCATTATTCAGAAAATTTCACATGTGAAAAAGAGCTATTTCACATGTGAAAGTGTCTACAATGAACCTCACCATATATATATATATATATATATATATATATATATATATATATAGATAGATCAAGAGATCTAATGGTGAAATAGGGTGTCTACATGTCTACACTTATGAGGGTATCTACAATGAACTTTTCACTATATATATATATATATATATATATATATATATATATATATATATGTAAAAGATACGTGTAGACCCCTTATTTTTTGTAGACCCCGTAGACCCCTTATAAAACTCAATAAAACTCATTAAAACTCACTAAAAATAAAACTCAGTTTTGTTAATTTAGTTTTTTTTATTAGCGATAAGCTTTTAAGAACAAAAAAAGACAATTAAAAAAAAAGAAAAACGAAAAACATTAAAAATTGAACATTTTAAGACAATGAGTTTTATAAATCAATGAGTTTAAAACTCAATAATCTCAATAAAACTCAGTGTTGCGTTTAAAACTCATTATTTTAAAACTCATTGTCTTAAAATGTTCGATTTTTAATGTTTTTTGTTTTTTTTTAATTTATTTATTTATTTTTTTGGTTCTTAAAAGCTTATCGTAATAAAAAAACCAAATTTAAAACACTGAGTTTTATTTTTATTGAGTTTTATAGGGTTTATGGGTCTACAAAATTTAAGGGTGTCTACACGGAACCCTTCCCTATATATATATATAGAAATGAATATACATTATTCACAAACAAATAATTGTCACCAATAATTAACAGAGGTTAACACATACAAGACTTGACCAAGTCTCAACGAGTGACTTAGATTTAGACTTTGACCATATGTTTGGACCTTAAGGTGTCTTATATAATTTAGGGCATGGTTAAGCCGTCTTCATTCATGGACTATTTGCATATTCGCACCTAAGATACATGTGAGTTTCACTGCCCCTTTTTATCGTTTTCATTTGGGGAAGAATACATGTTTTTCAATTAAATTTCCACATGGATACATATTACTTAGTGAAGTAATACACACCTATTACATAATATATCGTTCATATCACATTCAAAGAAACTTCGGAATTAAGCCATTAATTGTTGGTTAGCGATGGTAATCATAGATAGATCTATCGGGTTTGACAAACCATACCCACGTTAGTTGCACTAACTTTGGTTGTATGCCAAAACGAGTATTTAATTGACCTAATTTCATGCTCATGTTTGTGATAACATGTTGCACGGGGGCACATTTTCGTCAAGCATCGGTCGCAGTGACTTATGGTAATGATTATTATGTAGGCCAACACATGTCACATAAACTATATAGTATAGTCCATGGAAAAATCATTTTTACATCTGTTTACATTCATAAACCCATGAATTTATCTAATATTATTGTTGACTGTTTTCAAACATGTACTTCTCAGGTAGTTAGATGTTGCATACCTTGGCACTGCATACACAAGTCCACCATGCTAGGATGTTCATTCATTCGGTACTTTCCCTTTTCATGATTTTGTCTATTGAAACAATATTTATATTTTCTACTTGAGCTTCCGCAAAACAATTTAAACAATCATTATGTAAACATTTGGATTGTTATGTTATTATCACGTATGTTTTTTGAAACTCATATAGAGTCATTCAATGTTTCTGTGTGCTATTGATTCATGAAGTCACGGTCCCGTAGGGATGCCGTAGTGGTTGTGGTGTGACATCGTGAGAAGGGTTTAGCTCATGGAAAGGAGAAGGGTTTAACATGAGACAAACCAAGAAAGACTAGTCTAAAGAACTGACTAATTTGCTGAAGTTAAAGAGAAAAAAAAAATCCTGAGTTATATTGTAACGGGAACAAGAGGAAATATGACTCTTTCATCCCTTATATTCATTTCCAAAGCCATACTTATTTTAAACCTAATTATCTTTCGGTCTCATACTTGATTGTTCATTTTATTATCCATCTCGAATATTTCCGGTTTTAATTTTCACATCGGATTCTGACTCGCTTGCTATCCATTGGCAAAAGTGGATCACTTCCGCTTCTTATTTCTTGTAAACGGTTTCTTTTGTAACAATATGCTAGCTACTTGCTAGTTGTTTAAGGGGGGGGGGGGGAGTGGTGGAAACTTTCCCCACCAGCTTGCAGCTTCATCGGCTTCCCAACCTTCACCACCGCCACCATATCGGCTTCAACCCTGCACCTTCAAACTGGGTGATCTGCGGCTACATGTAACTGCGAGTTCTAGTTGGGGTGTGTGTTTTTGTGGGCCCATCTCCATTTTACCTCTACTACTTAAATCTTACCACCCCCCTATAAAATCATTCAAAATTCTACTTCCTTCTCTATCCTGCATGGCGCACTCCTATTTGTTCAAACCAATTCTACTTCTACTACTAATTCCTACCTCCGCCCACCCCTCCTTAAATGTAATCACTTCTTTCACAATTAAAAAAAATAGTATTCTAGGTAGTTAAATTGAAGCTCAAGGTTCTTGCCAAAGTGAGATTAGCCCACTTGATAGAGGTTTTTGCCTCTTAGTTAGAGGTTAGGTTCAAATCTTGACATGAAGAGCTTATTTGTAATATTTAGGATAGATTAAAAACAGTGTAGGTCGTAAAAAATAGGATTACATACCTTAACACCACTTACACCTTTTATATTCTTAATTTATTATTTTATTTATTCCTTGAGTAAATACATGTAGTCTATATTTGTATCCAGTGACGAAACTTGAACAAAAATCCGAACGGGGCCGTAAGTCACATAGTCGTAAAGCGGGGGGGGGGGGGGGGGGCATATTCAATAATTAATAAAATTATTAGGAAAAAATCAAAAAAATATTCACTACTGGACGCTAGTAGATTAAAAAAAATCACAAGGGCCATCACCCAGGAGCCTGTGCTAAGCTTTCCATTTTCTGCATTCTTCTCTTTAGTAAAATCATTGAGAGTAGTTAATTCAATATATAGTATCAGCCACAAGATCTTAATCCCTTCACTTTCTCCTTCCTCAATATATTTTACTTTATAAATATAACCGGTATTTGAGTTTTAAGTTACATTAAAATATCTTTTAAAAATAAAATAAATTTTGAGGTCGTGTGTATGCAACTTAAGTAATGAAATTTTTTTTTATATAAATAGTAGATAAGATAAATATATGTAAATCATAGCCAAATTAATAGTCTCACACTAACATATACAATAACCTTGAATAATATATTTAGTAGGAAAAAACCTTAAAAAACTATGAACATACAGCTACCAAAGTATACACATTTGATTTGTAGATCTTTAAGGAAGCTAAACTAGTTACGACTCGTAATTTCGCAAAAACCCTTCGTGTTGTAAAGGCGCTATGCTTACAGAATTAGTATCGCTCGGACCTTGCTCTTGTGGTTGTGTAGAGGTGATACCGCTATAATTCCCACCCGTCGCAATCTTTTGGCATGTATCTAGAAGACACTGCCTACAAGTCGGACATGATGAATGTGCACCAAGCCATTTATCAATGCAATGAACATGAAACCCGTGATTGCATTTAGGTAATATCTTAACTCGTTCGCCTTTTGTAAAATCACCTAAGCATATAACACACTCTTTACCCAATCCTGGTAACTGCAGCCCATGCCAATAGTTGACCGTTGGGAAAGTCTTTAGCGCCTTTCTCTTGATTCCGGTTTTCGTTAGCTTTGCTGAGCTACTTTCGGGACTAACACTGATTTCAGAGCCGAGAACACGCGTACATCTCAACACACATTTTATGATGGAGTTCAACCCTAGCGCACAGACTAGTGCACACAAAAGCACTGATAAGACCATAACCACGTTTGAATCGAAGTTGCTGTGACCCGGAGATGGGCTTGATGGCGATGGAGCCGGCGTTGTCGTGGTTCCGGCAACAAGTTTTTGGTTTAGGTAACTTTGAAGTAGTAGTTTTCTTGAATGAATATGGCTAAAGTCATGTTGAAATAGCATGTTAGATAGGCTTGACATTTGGAGTTTGTTGAGATGGGATATGATTGAAGTTAATGAAAGAAGAACATATATATATATATGTGTGTAGAATTGGAGACACCATGTGGGATTTTATCACTTTGTTTATTTATCTAGAACATTAATTTGATCCGGATCCTCCACCAAGTTTTGTGGATCTCCAATAATGGTTGTTTTTTTAATATTTTTATATCCAATTGGGGCCATATATCCATTTTCTCCAAGTGAAAGGATGCCCTTTTTTTCATTGTAACATGATTTCATGGCGGCAAAGATTTTACTTTTCATAACCACTTTGTGAGGAGTTAACTCAAACTATATTTTGTTGGAGATAATAAAGAACTTTTAGATTTATAAGTATCATCATATTATTGTAGTTCTCATTATTGTATTGTTATCTTATAACCGGTAGTATATGTTGTGTCCTACATGGCAGGAAGGAGCATGGAAATTTCCTAAAAGTTATGGTGATGTGGAATATTATCAAGCACTAATGAATTATATCGATCTGTTATTTGTATTTTAGATGTGTTAAACTACGTTTTCTGTTACATTGTTAAAACTGAGTTAATATATAAAATGAAATATATTACTAGAAATTCTTAAGCAAACAAAATGCTTTATAATCCTTTGGTAAAATATACTAATAATTGCATTTTATAGTGACGTAAGTATATAGTTAGAAATATGAAATCGATAGTTAAAAGATTACAAAACATAGAATATCATATAGAAAAGTGAGTATAGAAAATTGATATCTTTGGACATATGTACTTTTTGTAGCAATGTAAGTATATGTTTAAAAATCAATCTCGCCACTCAAATATATTAAACTCATTCATATGATTTAAAGATCACAAAATATAGAAAACCATAAAATTAAAAAAGTGAGTGTAGAAAGTTAATATCTTTGGAGATATACATGTTTCATAGTGATGTAAGTATAT
>JBCNJP010000012.1:12906596-12933840 GCA_039602395.1 Deinandra increscens subsp. villosa | reverse complement strand
TATCTACTATTTCTATAAAATAAAAATTATGACTCTGATACTTAAGTTGCATACACACGATCTCAAAATTTTATTTTATTTTTAAAAGATATTTTAATGTAACTTAAAACTCAAATACCTGTTATATTTATAAAGTGAATTATATTGAGGAAAGAGAAAGTGAAGGGACTAAGATCTTGTGGCTGATACTATATATTGAATTAAGTACTCTCAATGATTTTACTAAAGAGAAGAACGCAAAAAATGGAAAGCTTAGCACAGGCTCAGGGGTGATGGCCCTTGTGATTTTTCTTATATCTACTAGCGTCCAGTAGTGAATATTTTCTTGATTTTTTCCTAATAATTTTATAATTATTGAATATGCCCCCCCCCCCCCCCCCCCGCTTTACGACTCTGTGACTTACGACCCCGTTCGGATTTTTGTTCAAGTTTCGTCACTGAATACAAATATAGAATACATGTATTTACTAAAGGAATAAATAAAATAATAAATTAAGAATATAAAAGGTCTAAGTGGTGTTAAGGTATCTAATTTAATTACCTATTTTTTACGGTAACCTACACTGTTTTTAATCTATCCTAAATATTACAAATAAGCTCTTCATGTCAAGATTTGAACCTGACCTCTAACTAAGAGGCAAGAACCTCTATTAAGTGGGCTAATCTCATTTTGGCAAGAACTTTGAGCTTCAGTTTAACTACCTAGAATACTATTTTTTTTAATTGCGAAAAAAATGATTACATTTAAAGAGGGGTGGGCGGAGGTAGGAATTAGTAGTAGAAGTAGAATTGGTTTGAACAAATAGGAGTGCGCCATGCAGGATAGAGAAGGAAGTAGAATTTTGACTGATTTTATGGGGGGGGGGGTGGTAAGATTTAAGTAGTAGAGGTAAAATGGGGACGGGGCCGACAAAAACACACACCCCAACTAGAACTCACAGCTACATGTAGCCACAGATCACCCAGTTTGAAGGTGCAGGGTTGAAGCCCATATGGTGGCGGTGGTGACGGTTGGGAAGCCGATGAAGCTGCAAGCTGGTGGGGAAAGTTTCCACCACTCCCCCCCCTAAACAACTAGCAAGTAGCTAGCATATTGTTACAAAAGAAACCGTTTACAAGAAATAAGAAGCGGAAGTGATCCACTTTTGCCAATGGATAGCAAGCGAGTCAGAATCCGATGTGAAAATTAAAACCGGAAATATTCGAGATGGATAATAAAATGAACAATCAAGTATGAGACCGAAAGATAATTAGGTTTAAAATAAGTATGGCTTTGGAAATGAATATAAGGGATGAAAGAGTCATATTTCCTCTTCTTCCCGTTACAATATAACTCAGGGTTTTTTTTTTTTTTTGTTTCTCTTTAACTTCAACAAATTAGTTAGTTCTTTAGACTAGTCCTTCTTGGTTTGTCTCATGTCACTAGCTTTGTCCTTCTCCTTTCCATGAGCTAAACCCTTCTCACGATGTCACACCACAACCACTACGGCATCCCTACGGGGTCGTGACTTCATGAATCAATAGCACACAGAAACATTGAATGACTCTATATGAGTTTCAAAACACATACGTGACAATAACATAACAATTCAAATGTTTACATAATGATTGTTTAAATTGTTTTGCGGAAGCTCAAGTAGAAAATATAAATATTGTTTCAATAGACAAAATCATGAAAAGGGAAAGTACCGAATGAATGAACATCCTAGCATGGTGGACTTGTGTATGCAGTGCCAAGGTATGCAACATCTAACTACCTGAGAAGTACATGTTTGAAAACAGT
Organism: Deinandra increscens subsp. villosa; assembly: GCA_039602395.1. NCBI lineage: Eukaryota > Viridiplantae > Streptophyta > Magnoliopsida > Asterales > Asteraceae > Deinandra > Deinandra increscens. The sequence continues at coordinate 12,932,057 of JBCNJP010000012.1, read as the reverse complement.
CAACAATAATATTAGTAAATTCATGGGTTTATGAATGTAAACAGATGTAAAAATGATTTTTCCATGGACTATACTATATAGTTTATGTGACATGTGTTGGCCTACATAATAATCATTACCATAAGTCACTGCGACCGATGCTTGACGAAAATGTGCCCCCGTGCAACATGCTATCACAAACATGAGCATGAAATTAGGTCAATTAAATACTCGTTTTGGCATACAACCAAAGTTAGCGCAACTAACGTGGGTATGGTTTGTCAAACCCGATAGATCTATCTATGATTACCATCGCTAACCAACAATTAACGGCTTAATTCTGAAGTTTCTTTGAATGTGATATGAACGATATATTATGTAATAGGTGTGTATTACTTCACTAAGTAACATGTATCCATGCGGAAATTTAATTGAAAAACATGTATTCTTCCCCAAATGAAAACAATAAAAAGGGGCCGTGAAACTCACATGTATCGGTGCGAATATGCAAATAGTCCATGAATGAAGACGGCTTAACCATGCCCTAAATTATATAAGACACCTTAAGGTCCAAACATATGGTCAAAGGCTAAATCTAAGTCACTCGTTGAGATTTGGTCAAGTCTTGTATGTGTTAACCTCTGTTAATTATTGGTGATAATTATTTGTTTGTGAATAATGTATATTCATTTCCAATATATATATATATATATATATATATATATATATATATATATATATATATAAAGATGATTATTTGAGAACCAATTGGGTTTGAGAACTTTTGAGAACCATTATAAGCCAGTAGTTTATATATATGAAAAATCCCCCATGAATTATAGTGTCTTCCATCTAAAATTAGTGGTTGAGATTTGTTTCTCAAAAGGTCTCAAAATAAATAGTTCTCATTTGAACCTAACTCTCTCTCTATATATATATATATAACTTGTACAAGAAACGGGATGAAAATATGTATGTTTGATCAAAATACACATAACCTATCAAGGTGTTGACTTTCATAGTCAAAATTAGGGAATTAGTGAACAACATATATTTGCTAGATATTATATGGTTGGAATTGTTGTATAAAATCTTTTTGCAAAATTTTTATGCAAAAGATTAATAAATAAAACCCACATAATCTTATAATTATTTAAACCTAACCCTTTTACATTTTTCCACTATACCTTTTACATTTTTCCACTATACTTTTGAAGTAGAAGTCTATAAATTATTAATCCAAATAGTACATTTACAAGACTTTTGAAATAGTTTGACCACCTAAATATGTCACGAAAATCATGAGCAAATATTAAGATTTTCATGAACATGTTTTTAAGTTTAAACTCATAAATCATCCGAGTAAAGTCCAAATCATCACTCACTAACATAATAACATATATTTAATAAAGTATTGACATGTTAAACCAATCTAAATACAGATCTCGAAAAGAGTCATGATAGAATATGAACTCGCTATAAGCTTGTAACCACTCAAAATCATAAGGAAATGCACATAACATATGTTTAAAACATATATAAATAGGGTTTTCAAGAATGTAAGTTTGGTCATCAAAAGGTTCATGAATTTTCTTACATATAAAAATGTTAACAGAATAACAAAGTACCAAGACTAGTGGGTGCACAGGAAATCTCAAAAATAATAGAAAAATATGAATAAAAAGAGTTAGAATCCTCATGAAATGCAGGAGAGGAGAATGTAGTGAAGAAGTGGTTTTTTCCACTTGAAAACTTGAAATAAATTGAAATTGAGCCCTTGGGTGTTTGGGAGTGATTTTTTGGTGATGGTTGGGTGGGGGTGGTGGCGTTCGGCCATGAAGAAGGAGGGAGAGGGAGGGAGTGTTAGTGTTTGTTGGTCGTGAATGTTGGAATGTTGAGGTGATAGGGGGTTTTAATAGGATAATAAGGGTGGTGAAGTGGGAGAGAGAGGTGGCGCCGATTGGTGGGGGAGGGAGGTGGAATGATGGTATAGGGTGGAGGTAGGGTGGCTTAGTGGTTGCTTGCACTCATGGTGCAAGTATTGGGAGTTATAAGTTTTTCAAAATAAGTTTTTAAATGAAACCGGACGTAAAAGTGTTAAACGTGAAAAAATAACACTATGGTTTGTAAATAAATATCTATAATGGAATACTCATAAAATCAAAAAATGCAAATCTTTTATAATTCGTTAATTTTTACTTTTCATCCATCAACTTTCCATGTATTTTTGTATATTTATATAATATCACTAATTATTTTAACAATGGGGTGACCTGGGTGTCATCTGATGTCTAACCCACAATCGATTGTGAACTGTGTGTATACGGACATAACATGCATACGATGACCTAACTTATGTCAAAATTAAGTTTAGATGGAAATTCTTTAAATAAAAAAACTTGGTCAAAGATGACCGTTGACTTAAATTTTCTAATTGTCACACATAACCTTGGTCAGGATCACTAGATTGACCCCCTGTTTGTGGCTTTGTTTTTCTTGGAATTTTTCTCTGTTTCCTTCCATTCATCATACATTAACAACTGACGGTCTGTCTTTGATGAGCATGTCTTCTTCTCTTTATAGTTCACATGTTCGTCATAGGCTAAGTGTCGTCCCACAAACTCATCAAAGCCGATGGATTTAATGTCCAACGATTGTTCGATTGATGCGACCATATGGATATATGTTTTTCGCATACCCAATAGAAACTTTTTTACATGCTTTCATTCATTAATAACTTCTCCTAGGGTTGCGGCTTTGGACACTATTCTCAGATAATTTCCCTACGAAATCGACAATTTATCACGGCTCCTTCATCCTCAATCCTTCGAATTCTAAAATTAGGGTTTGGAGTGTAGCCTCCTTTACATGCTCAACACCTTCACCGTGAGACCTTATTATATCTTAGATCTACTTTGATCTTTCACTATTCCGAACTTGTAACACCAGCACTTTCGGGTATAGCTTGGAATAGTAGGGATATAGCTATAGAATCCTTATGTTCATTGATGATTGTTCCAGGATCTATGTTAGCCCATACTTTGTGAAATTTGAATATTATCTTCATCTTCATGGCCCATATATTGTAGTTAGTTTTTATGAGTAAGGGACATTATATGGTTGGCATGGTTTCCTTCACAACTCTTGACGTAGATGGAGTAGTCATCTTCTTTGAACCCGTCACACAAGTTAGGGTATCACAACTCCTTTGTGACACAAAACTTCTTGCAATGGAGTCGACTTCTGCCGTAAACCCTACTTTTCGAACTAAAGATCTTCGTAGGTGAGAGGTGATGATCAAGCCTATGAAATTATTCTAGGTTGTTCATTGTAGACCCCTTAAAAAGAGTAGACTCATAGACTCCCTATTTCGCATGTAAAATTATTCTATTTTACATATGAAATTCCCTGAATAGAAAACAAAGGGGGGGGGGGGGTGGAGAAAACAAATTAATCATAACCATCAGATTAATAGATCCAATAGTGAAAAAGGGGGTCTATTGGTCTATACTTTTAATGGGTCTACTATATATATATATATTATATATATATATATATATATATATATAGGGTAAGGATAATGTAAAAATCACATCTTTTTGCGAAAGCCTAAAAACTAATACTAAAACCTTCATAACTTTTTCATACGATCAAATTTTTTTAAAAAAATTTGCACAATAAACCTTAGAATTATAAGTTCCCTAATTCTGGAAAAAATTTAAAAAAAAACTTTAACGTCTCGTCGTTTTTTTATTAGTGCACATGTGCACTAATAATAAAACTCATACATATAGTATGCGTTAATGTTTTTTTTAGAAAAATCGCATCAAATACGTTATAATTTTGTTAGTTTTTTGTGGTTTTTTATTAATGCACATGTGCACTAATTAAAAAACACTTTATATGTGTCGTATACATTAATATTTTAAAAGAGAAATTGCACCAGAAATCTTATAATTGTGTTATCTTTAACTCTGAAAATATATTAAACGTTTTAAAATTTTTTAAATTTTATGCTATACATGTGCACTATAACTAATAGTTATAGTGCATATGTAGAATTATCATTAGTTCTATGAATATTTTATTTATTTTAAATGTTTAACCTAAACAATATGTTTTCGCATGACAATTCTCATTTGTGTAGTACTAATGAAAATGGTGCACATGTGCACTAATAATACACATGTGCACTAAGTTTTTTTTCCCGAAATATCAATTTATTTTCCAGAATCATAGACAATAGAATTTTAAGATTTTTGGTGCAAGTTTCATAGAAAAATATTAACGTATGTAAAAGTTATGAAGGTTTTAGTGTTAGTTTTTAGGTTTTTGCAAAAAAAAAAAAGTGTTCGCAGGATCCTTATAGGGTAAGGATCATTTAAAAACCACATCTTTTTGCAAAAACCTAAAAACTAATACTAAAACCTTCATAACTTTTTCATACGATCATATTTTTTTAAAAAAAATTTGCACCAAAACCTAAAAACCACATATTTTTGTAAAAACCTAAAAACTAATACTAAAACACTTATAACTTAATCATACGTTCATATTTTTAAAAACAATTGCACCAAAAACCTTAGAATTATGAGTTCTTTGATTCTAGAAAAAAATAAAAAAAAACTTTAACATCTCGTCGTTTTTTTATTAGTGCACATGTGCACTAACAATAATACGCATACATATAGTACGCGTTAATATTTTTTTAGAAAAATCGCACCAAATACATTATAATTTTGTTAGCTTTTCGTGGTTTTTTATAAACACTTTATACGTATCGTATACATTAATATTTAAAAAAAATTGCATAATAAATCTTATAATTGTGTTATCTTTAAGTATGAAAATAGATTTTGACATTTTAATTTTTTTTTAAATTTTATGCTACACATGTGCACTATAACAAAAATTATAGTGCATATGTAGAATTATCATTAGTTCTATAAATAATTTAGTTTTTTTAATGTTTTTAACTTAAACAATAGTTTTTAAATATCCTTTTCTTTTCCAGAATCAAAGACAATGGAATTTTAAGATTTTTGGTGCAAGTTTTATAGAAAATATTAACGCATGTAAAATTTATGAAGGTTTTAGTGTTAGTTTTAAGGTTTTCGCAAAAAAAAAAAGTTTTCACCCTATTGCGAAAACAAGCCTTATTGCGAAAACATAAAACAACTTGTTTTTTGAGGGGAGGGGCTGAAAGTGTTATTTCACAATTCTGTTGTCTAAAAAACATGGAGGGGCACGTTCAGAATTTAGAAAAATCTACCTACAAACTTAAAATTTTACATTCGCACAAACTAATGACAAAAAAACCCTAGACTCGCTGGAGGAAAACGAGCACGCCGGAGAAAAAACGAGCACGCGACGAAGATTCTCATACCAGATCGTGTCTTTGATCATCTCTACAGGTTTGTAGTTCAAAGGGGAGATAAAACAAAAGGTCGAATAGAAACAGCTGATTTAATCGGAGAAGACGGAAACTAGAACATTAAGCTCTCATCCGCATGTCCCTTCGTTCCTTCGCCAGGTAATGTTTCCAAACCCTAATTTTATAGACTTGTGAATGGTGCACATGTGCACTATAAGTCGTCACATGTGCAATAAGGTTATAAGATATGTATTGATTAGGCAACACGTATGCACTATAGCTGAACTTATGACATAATACCATTATTTGAGATTTGCACATCGTAATATTATTATAACCTAGGAAACGATTACACTGCATGACATAATACCATTATTTGAGATGATTGCACATGTATAATATTATTACAACCCATTAAATGACTCTTAGTACCATTATTTTAGATTATTACACATGTGCAGTATTATTATAACCAATGACGTTGATACTCTACATTACATAATACAATTATTTGAGATTATTGCACATGTGCAATATTATTATAACCATGAAATGATTCATAATACAATTATTTAAGATTATATCATATGTGCAATATTATTATAATTTATTACAAGATTACAAAACATGACATAATACCATTATTTGAGATTATTGCACATGTGTAATATTATTATAACCCATGAAATGATTATACTCCACAACACAATACCTTTATTTGAGATTATTGCACATGTGCAATAATCTTCATTTCTATGTGTATTATTGTAATTTATTTTTTAACAGCAAGTGTGACATGTTTACGCTAACACAGATCCTGAAGTTGTGAAGAAGGATGTAAAATCGGTTAAGCACAAAATGTTTAGGAAGTTGAGGCTTCTCGTAAGTATCGTGATACATATCCTTATATTAATATCATTATTGTTGTAAATATAGGTGCACGTGTGCAGTAATCTTAAAAAGTTATTAAAACTACATTACTCACAAAAAATAATGGAACTATTAAGATTAATGCACATGTGCAATAATCTTCAGTTACAAAAGATGTGTTGTCAATTTAGGTGCACATGTGCAGTAAACTTAAAATGTAATTAAAAAATACAGTAATGACACAAATAGTGTAACTTTTAGGATTATTGCACACGTGTAATAATTTAAGATTATTACACGTGTGCAATGATCTTAAATTGCAAATAATAGGGTTGTGAATATAGGTGCACATACGAAGTAATCTTAAAATGTGATTAAAACTACATTACTGATACAAATATTGGGACTATTAAACATTACTGCATATATGCAATAATATTAAATTGTCATGGACTCATTCTTGTTTCAAGATCGAATGGGCGAATTAAAGGGTTTGGTTGCAGGTTCATTGACGACAAACAAGATGAAAAAAAAAAATTAGGACGAAGCAAAAAGGACACAACGCATAAAAGTGTTATCTTTTTTTTTTGTTATGATCATGATAGGATTGTAAGAGGGTTCGTATGGATTTATGTTGGTTTACGGTTCTATATTTATTAATGATTACAACTTGTTTATCCAGAATGGTTGTTACATATTTTCAGGACCGTACGAGTTATGTGGCAACTATAAGTTTAACGCACATGTGTATTAAAGTTGTAATGCACAATATACATATGAATAAGCATATATATGAACATCACATTAATGCACATGTAAATTATAGCTGATATTCAGATAATACATATGAATTTCCGCTTAAATGTGTAATTCATATTAGTGCACATGTGCACTACATATGGAAAGCTGGAATGCAAGAAGATTCAATGAACTCTCTATGGATTTTTATTGAATTACAACTTGTTGGATAAGGACAAAAATAGTGGATATGCCACACGAGTTGTTGGAACAAATTATGAAAGATTAATACACATGTGTAATAAAATCAAATATGCAAAGTGCAAACTGGTTAGCGACTTCAATACATTTAGACACAATACATCATCAAATGTACAAACTACTTAGCGATTTTAACACATCTAAGCATATTGCATTTAATAAACAACTTAAAATTTTTAAAACATCATATGTACTACACATGTGCAATAAAATAAAAAAAATACAAATTGTTTTATGTAATCTTCATCAATCAGGACATCGATATAACTCTAAAGCATCCATAACACATATCTTCACGTATAACATACATATCGCTCAACCAAGTTTGCTCGGTCAACGCATAATCATCCATGACCGCTTCCCATATTTTCTTCATAAACCGGCATGTCAATTACTAAATTCCAAAAAAGAGCATACTTATAAAGTTGTGTATTTTCTAATATGTCACCTGCAATACGATGATAAACATAGAAACTGTTAATAATGAACATGTGCATTAGCAAATTACTTACGGTAACGTGTAATGATAAATGACTATATAGCATTTAAAAATATAATAAATTATGCAACACTTATAATATTTGTAAAAAAACACACTCACACAGGATAACATTAATGCACACGTGCAATATTATTATAATCATAACATGATTACACTACATGAGATAATACCATTATTTGAGCTTATTGCACATGTGCAATATTTTTATAATCAATGACATGATTATACTACACGAAATAATGCCATTATTTAAGGTTATTTAAGATTATTGCACGTGCAATATTATTATAATCCATGGCATGATTATAATACACATGTGCAATATCATTGTAATTCATGAAATGATACCATTTATGAGATTATTTCACATGTGTAATACTTATAAAATTGAAAGTGTTAACAAAGTTAACCACATGTAGTCATATTACACATATAAGACACTTATATGAAAAAGTTTAGAAGTTTGTAAAACACAGCTAATAACTTTATTCCACATGTGCCGCATCGTCGTTCTTATGAGTATAATTGTCGATCGATTACGTATCTAGTTAGTCAGTCACCTAATACAACGAAAAATCATCAGAATATACATTTATTCAAGGCCAAGACAAACTCAACCCTCGACATGCAAAGTGGGTCGAGTTCCTCTAGGAATTTTCTTTCCTCATTCGCCACAAAGCCGGTGCATCGAACATTGTCGCTGATGCATTGAGTCACCGCCACTCCCTTCTTAAGTCTGTTCAGTTTCAGGTACATGGTTTGATTTATTAAACAATTATATCATGATGACCCATATTTTACAGCCGCTTGGAAGGCTTGTCCATCTCGGCCCTTCCAATAATTTATGAAGCATGAAGGTTTTTTGTTTTAAAAACAATCGCTTATGTGTGCCTCGTTGTTCCCTTCGAGAAGCTATTATCTTGGAATGTCATCAAGGAAGTTTAGCAGGACATTTTGGCCGTGACAAAACCATTAGCCTCATACACGATTGTTTTTATTGGCCTTACTTGGGAAAGGACGTGTCACGAATTCTTGCACGTTGTCGAGTATGTCATATGGCAAAAACTCACCATACTAATGCAGGTCTTTATACTCCGCTCCCAGCCCCGAATGCCCCGTGGGAGGATGTTAGCCTTGATTTTGTATTAGGCCTCCCGCGTACACAACGCCAAAAAGACTCAATAATGGTGGTCGTTAATCGATTTTCGAAGATGGCTCATTTTATTCCATGCGCAAAAACTTATGATACAAGCCAAGTCGCACATATTTATTTTAACGAGATTTTTCGCCTCCATGGTATTCCTAAAAGCATCACTTTGGATAGAGACGTCAAGTTCGTTGGTCATTTTTGGCGAACATTATGGAAACGCTTGGGTTCACGTTTACAATTTAGTAGTTGACACCACTCTCAAACGGATGGCCAGACCGAAGTTACTAACCACAGCTTGGGAAATCTTTTACGTAGCATTATCGGTGATAATCCTAAACAATGGGATCTCATACTCGCTCAAGCCGGGGTCTACTGGTAAGAGCACGTTCTTTGTTGTTTATGGGAGAAATCCTTTCACCCCGCTTGACCTTACTCCACACCCCGGGACCGAGCATTTTAATGTAGATGGAGAGAATCGTGCTAAGCAAATTAAAGACCTTCACATGCAGGTGCGCGACCGAATCATACAACATAATCTCAAGTATCAAGAAAAGGCGAATCAACACCGTAAACGTGTCGTGTTTCACGAGGGTGACTTGGTGTGGATACATTACTACTACAAAAACTGGCATTCTTGACGTGCATTGCGCGTCAAGAAAGTGCCTTCTTGACACGCAAATGCGCGTCAAGGATGCGGGGGTCAAGAAGCTTCTTGACGCGCAAAATGCGTGTCAAGAAGCTCTTGACGCGCGAACAATGACACGCATTTTATGACATGCTTTGCGCGTCATAAAATGCGCGTCAAGGAAGCCCCAGTCATAAATCTGCTTATGACACTCAATTTTGCGCGTCAAGAATGTAAAAAAAAATTAAAAAAAAATATTTTTTAATAGAATCACTAGTTTCTACAAATAATGACAATTAACCAGATAATAGAACATAAAAATACACTTATACAAAAATAATACATTTCATATATAGAGTAAACATTACAAAATTAATGTGAGTTTACAATTGGATCCGATATGCTAACAAAAAACCTATAATAATAAATCTAAGACAATATTATTTTCTTTAGCATGTCTTTATACAGCAGCCAATCCCATCTCCATGTCAACAAGTGCAGTCACCATGGTCATTGCTTCACTCTTAAACCCTTCCATGTATCAACGGTTGCACTCTTGATGGGTCACCTGATTAGACAAAAGTTGGTTGCCTTATAACTTTTAATGCAATGAAAGAAAAACATACCTCATTTGATTTTCTTGTAACTGTTTTAACTATTGTCTCTCATTCTGATGGAACCTTCTGATGGAAACACAACAGACCATTAATTCCTAGTTTACATAAGTTTACAAATGGCAAAATAGTATGCTAACACATCAATGAATCAAAGTTAATATATAACTCATCTTGAGGATCCTTTGTTTTGCCCTTGGTCAACAAAAAGGCTGAAAAGTCTTGTTTGCTTTTGATCATTAAAGTAGTCCCAAAGGTGTACCTGTTCAAACCCAAGGTCACAAAAATGGAAGTTAATGCATCACCTTTTTACTTATGTGTATGACAATTTCACTCTTGTCTCTTGAATCAATTACTTTCAAAGCCACCGATAGCTTTGCTCCATTTATCAAAGTGTAAATCAAGCATTATGGGGATGCATAAATAGAACATCACCTGCTGTGTTTTTGATGGCTTGTGATAAACCAATGTCTTTGAACTGATGCTAATTCCAATCACTGTTCTGTGATAAAGACCATATTATATTATCGTTAGCTTGATTTAATAACTTACACAGATCTTTCTAAAATAAATTCCAATTAGGCAACAGTGTTCTATGAGGAAATAGGATAATTGCATGCAAGGATATATGTACAGAAGCAGCAGAATTGCTACCATAATTGCATACAAGCATATAAGTACAGCAGCAGCAGAATTGCTACCACATTATGCTCTATAAATATATCATCAATGTCAATTACTAAGTTAATAAGGTAAAAATTAACTCTAGATTTGGCAAAACGATAATATTCAAACTTTAATATCATGTTCAATGGAAGGTGTCAATGTGTCATAAGTTCAAACTTGAGAAAAATAAAATTATATCATGTAGCTATCTTATACATAGAGTTGTACCACACGGCCATAGATTACACATTAAATATATGTGTGTGTTTAACATGTAAGCACCACATAAAACCTACCAAATAAATAGCTATATTAAAAATACTTAGAAATGTCTCCCTTTTAGAGATAATGACTCAAAACTGCCAAAGTATTAACAAAAGAAGAACTAAATAAGCAATATTATGCGTACAGAATATTATGTAAATTAGAAAAATTAAGAAAAAAAAATCATCTTAACATATTTGCATTACCTATTAGATAAGTTAACTTCCAATTCAAAGTTTGAAGTGCTCTTCATAGATTCCACCAAAGAGGATTCCCCTTTTCATCTTCCCTGATCCCGTAAACTTTAAAACTTTGTCAGCAAAGAGGATTCCCCTTTTCATCTTCCCTAATCCCAAAATCAAACCCATGAGCTTGTTTTAAAAAAAGTGCAAGGTGCTCTAGCCTCTAAGGCTTATTGGTCACAAAATCCTATGACCAAATAAACTATATTTACAGCCATAGCTGCATCTATCTCATCCCTTTTACATATTACTATTTTTATAAGTAAACCATTCATAATCTCTATTTTCCTTTAGTTGTTTTTACATATCAGCCTCCCACATACCCTAATTTTGACCCAGATGTGCATATAGCATTGCCTGAAATCCCTGAGGCATTTTTCTAATCCCCTCATGTGCCCCACAAGCATGCTCTATAAAAACCAAGCCCATAAGACTTCAAAGAAAGTGACTAAAATTGGACAGTGGCCCTCGCCCTTGACCCAGTGGATTTAAGATATAAGAGAACCAAAATCTATTTGCAATCTTATGGATTTAAGAGAAGTATATACCTTCCACAGTGGCCCTCGCCCTTGACCCAGTGGCGTAGCAGCAGCAGGATGTGTGGTTAAAGACATGGCTTGCAAAATGAACCTGTGTTCCAAACCTGTCAAATTACATTACAACAATCAACAAGCATATTAGGTATTATATTAGGATATAATACCTGAGGTAAATACCCAAGGCTATGATTATATAAAGAATTATACGAAGTAATAGATGAACCTAACTATTAGGAGTTTCAAACATTGAGATGGGATAGCAATTATGCACAACCATAGTACTATCGTATATTAGATGGGATATTTGCATACATAGTGTGCTATTGATGTTAGCTATGAACATATAACACTTAGTTAATAGTTCGCATACACCACCCAGTACATGTAGCTGAGTTATTTACCAAACTATCCAAATTAGAACCATAATGCATAACCTGAGGTAAATACCCAAGGCCAAATTTATTTTTTGACAAAAAGTGTCTTTTACTAAAAAAAGAGGATTAAGGACATCCGACATCAGATACTACACAGCCATAACTGTTCTTTCTAAGACATCCGAAAGAGATTTTAAGGTTGCAGTTGATTAAGGCAGTGACAATTAAAGTTGGTTACCTTTTTTATGCAATTAAAGTAATACAGTAGTGTTACTGAAGCTAGTTTTGGCACTCAGCAAGCGTTGGATCCTCCCAAGCTAGACCAGCTGCTTTGTGCGGTATAGCTTTCTTTTTTACCTCTCTACTTTATGCTCCACTTCACTACTTGCCAATGCAGCCTTGACACTTTCTAGTGCTTCAGATGTAATTGTCTGTGCATCCCTTTGAAATAACTGTTGTGAACTTCACTGAATATTGATTGATACAGAATGTGAATTAAAAGGTATTATGTGTAATAAGCAATCATACCACGCTGTCAACAGAAATCCCCAATATTTCAGTATTTAACTTCTCAAATTCAGCATAACGGTCACTGAAAGCAGTGATCTCTACATATCAGAAACAAAACCCCAAAATAAGAAACTGGTTTACCAAACCAATATTAAAATTGGAAGACTTTACATCAGAATTCATAACTACATAACTGATACAAACAATATGCTGACTTCCTATAATCAATTCGATAAGTACATAACTCATTTTAGACCATCTTGAATTCATAGAAGTCTAAATTCCAAATCTAGAAATGTTGTTGAGACTTTACATCAGAATTCATAACTATAAACTTGAGAAACATAAAACCATTAAGCAACTACAGACCACACAAATACTTGTTGAGACTGTGATAACCATGACTACATTCACCAACTTGTAACAATAAAACATAATCAAATTTCAAGACAATGTTTAGACTTGTAATAAAACTATAGAATGCGTATGAAAGAAACCAGATATAGAAAATGAAGAAACTGTGAAAGAAACAATAGGACAACAAACACTCTTCTAAGCATACTACAATGGTAGTCACTACAAAGAAATGGAACTTACAAAGATTAATAGGCAAACATAAGAACTATCTTGTAACTCACTCTTCACATAGCAGAATTCCCACCAGAACACTGCAAAACAACCACAAACATGAGCAATGTTAAACAAAAAAAGCAATCTGACTTCATAGCAAACAACTACATTTAACAACTTTATAACAATGAAACATAAGCACGAACTCATCACATCAGAGTTTATCGACATAAACTTAAGAATCACATATAAATTTGAAATCAAGGGTTTGAAGTACACTAATAACAGCACATTAGGAGTTGGATTACCTAATTATGATGAATCGATGGCAGAGACAAATGTATTCACGAATCTATGGCGGCTCATCCGAATTTTTTGGCTCTCAGCACAGGGAGACGGTTAGGTTGTGTTTTGATCTGCTCCAATACACGAAGATCAAATCTCCATATCCAGAAATCACTTTACCTGAAATCAAATCTCCATATGCCGCCGGACCTGAAATATCTTTACTTGAAATCACCGCCGGACCTTGATGAGGGTGGAGGAACCGTCAGCGTCCATCAAGTCGTCGATTTATTCCCGTCAATTTCTTTCCTGGATTTTGGGAGTGAAGTCATCTAGGGTGAAAAGTGAAGGAACCGTGAAAATAGGGCTAAATTTTGGGAGCGGGCAAAATTTAGGGCAAACATTTTGAGGAAAACGTATCAGATTCAGCAGACCCCGCCGTTTTTGTGATGGATTTTGATGGTCATCTCATCTTCTGCTCCAATTGAGCCAATATTGGCCTGAATTGAAGGAGGCAGAGGCGAGGAGGTCTAAAGAGGCGGAGGCGCAGATATAGGCGCAGATGCGGACTGATAATTTTGGGGAACCAAATGGCGATGTATCTTAACTCATTGCTACGACGAGGTGAATCGATAAAAGGGTGGCGAGGAGTGGGATTGATAATCGGTGGGGAGGAGGGAAGGAGGTTTGGAATGAGGGGGAAGTGAATTTTAGGTATTAGGGCAAAACTTAGAAAAATTTTAGAGTGAATTTTAGGGGGAAATTTGGGCGGGAAAAAAATTATAAAACGACAGAAATTTCTTGACGCGCAAATTTTAAGTGTACTCCGTGTTTTATTTTTTTTTATAATATGACACAAATTTTATGACGCCCAAATATGCGCGTCATCTACCCTTAGAATTTTTCAAATTACGACAGATTTTCTATGACACGCACTTTTGCGCGTCATAAAAGTAGTGTGCGTCATCGTTCGCGTTTTCCGGGAGGGGGGGGGGGGGTTTCGGGAAGCTCCAACCCCGTGCAGATGGACCATTTAGAGTGCTTAAGCGTACCAATGACAACGTTTATAAAATCGACCTTCCAGGACACTATAACGTCTCCGCCACCTTCAATGTCGCTGACTTAACCCCTTACAGCCCAAGTGATGATGTTGCTAGTTCGGACTCGAGGTCGAGTCCTTTTCAAGCCGGGGAGGATGATACAGTTCCGTCCCATTTAACCGACCCATGGATTGACCCGGTTCATGACCGAGGCACCCAACCGTAAATTCCTGTGCTAGCTTGGATGTTTTCAATTATTGGGAGTTATTTTGTTGCCTATCTTTTTCTAATTGAGTTTTATTTCTTTTCTTATTGGTGAACCAAACATTATTTATAGTTTTATTTCTTTTCTTATTGGTGAACCAAACGTTATTTAGTTTCTTTTTTATGCACTTTGGACGTTGATTATGATTATGAAATACAAGTGAGTATTTTTTTTGTGAGTTCGTAGCATTCTCATTCGATTGTGTACTTTTCATCTTCAAGATCCCTTTCAAATATACTTTTTAAACAAGCATGAGTTAAAATAACTGATTTAAGATAAGAACATTCACTCTATCATGGTGCACCATGATACGATAATAATGTTACTCTTTAATTGGCTTCTTATAAACCCTTTTCTACGGTTCTTCATATGCCCTCTAATTCACCTAGACATATTAAAAAGGTATACTTGTGGGAAATCACGAAAGGGCAAAGATAAAACAAATTATTAATATTTTTTAGGAAAATTGGCGTCATATAAGTCGAACTTTTCACTTTTGGTAAATAATAATCCCACTTTTCAATTTGGCAACTGGCGGTCCCAAGTTGTCAACTATTTGTTTTTAATAGTCCTGCTGTTAAAAAAATTTAACTCCATTAACTACAGCTGACGTGGAAGCTTATATGTAATTTTTTTTTAATTTCTTTTTTAAATATCCAGTCATCATCACTATCACCCCACCACCACCACCACCACCGCCACCACCACACTGCCACCATCAAAATCCGTGAAACGATCAGACGAGTGACACCTGCGATGCTAGCTCTGATTATACACACTTTTGGGTCGAATCCGAGCTCAATTCTGGAAAAATTCGTTATGTTTGACTTTTTTGGAGTCAAACTTCATGTATTTTGACTCAAAAGTTAGACCCGAATTCGAGTTTGTTTGTGTTTGTGATTGATTCCAGCAGTCATAGTTCATCAAAACGAATCTATCGTAGGTTACGAAAATGATTTTCATTGAGTTTTGTTCAGAATCACGAAATGGGGGTAGTGAACGTGTTCTTGAGCTCATCAATGGTTAAATCTTCAATCCCTAACGGTTTTCTGCAAGTCTGGTTCTGTTAGATTCGGTTTGAACTCGTGAATTCAATGGTACAATCGGTTTCGAATTTCGTTAATGTTTGTGTGATTCATAAAATCAAAGAATGGTGTTCTTCAAGAGCTCATAAATGGTGAATTCTTCAATCCTTAACGGTTTTCTGCAAGTCTGGTTCCTTTAGATTCGTTTTGAACTAGTGAATTCAATGGTGTAATCGGTTTCGAATTTCGTTAATTTTTGTGTATTCGTCGGATGGTGTTGGGGGTGGTCATGGTGGTAGTGGGGTGGTGCTGGTGCGTTAGAGTGCTTTTGGGGTGGTTGTGGTGGTGGGCAAGTGGTGATGGTGGTGATGGCGGTGGGGAGGTGGTGATGGTGGTGGGTGGCTTGAGATGATGACGGTGGTGGTAGTGGTGGCCGGAGATGATGATGGTGGTGGAGTGGTTATGTGGTGGTGACTAGGACGATGACTGTGTAATTTAAAAAAAAAATAGTTTTAAAAAATTGTCACGTCAGCTTCCGTTAACAGTGTTAATTTTTTTAACGGCGGGACTGTTAAAAATAAATAGTTGACAACTTGAGACTGCCAGTTGCCAAATTGAAAAGTAAGATTATTATTTACCAATAGTGAAAAGTTGAGATTAAATGGCACCAATTTTCCTATTTTTTATAGTCAATCTTGGTTTAAAGTGTTCAAAGATATTAATTTTCTACATTCATTTTTTATATGATTTTAAATGTTTTGTTATTCTTAAACTATTTTAGTTTAATATGTTTTGGAGTGGCAAGATCAATTTCTATCCATATATTTCAAAAGATATATTAATTTTCGACACACTTGCTTTTTTATATGATTTTCTATGTTTTGTTATCTTAAACCATTTGAGTTTAATATCTTTTTGAGTGGCAAGATCAATTTCTAACCATATACTTACATCACTATGAAACATGTATATCTCCAAAGATATTAACTTTCTACACTCACTTCTTTAATTTTATGGTTTTCTATATTTTGTGATCTTTAAATCATATGAATGAGTTTAATATATTTGAGTGGCGAGATTGATTTTTAAACATATACTTACATTGCTACAAAAAGTACATATGTCCAAAGATATCAATTTTCTATACTCACTTTTCTATATGATATTCTATGTTTTGTAATCTTTTAACTATCGATTTCTACTATATACTTACGTCACTATAAAATGCAATTATTAGTATATTTTACCAAAGGATTATAAAGCATTTTGTTTGCTTAAGAATTTCTAGTAATATATTTCATTTTATATATTAACTCAGTTTTAACAATGTAACAGAAAACGTAGTTTAACACATCTAAAATACAAATAACAGATTGATATAATTCATTAGTGCTTGATAAAATTCCACATCACCATAACTTTTAGGAAATTTCCATGCTCCTTCCTGCCATGTAGGACACAACATATACTACCGGTTATAAGATAACAATACAATAATGAGAACTACAATAATATGATGATACTTATAAATCTAAAAGTTCTTTATTATCTCCAACAAAATATAGTTTGAGTTAACTCCTCACAAAGTGGTTATGAAAAGTAAAATCTTTGCCACCATGAAATCATGTTACAATGAAAAAAAGGGCATCCTTTCACTTGGAGAAAATGGATATATGGCCCCAATTGGATATAAAAATATTTAAAAAACAACCATTATTGGAGATCCACAAAACTTGGTGGAGGATCCGGATCAAATGTTCTAGATAAATAAACAAAGTGATAAAATCCCACATGGTGTCTCCAATTCTACACACACATATATATATATATATATATATATATGTTCTTCTTTCATTAACTTCAATCATATCCCATCTCAACAAACTCCAAATGTCAAGCCTATCTAACATGCTATTTCAACATGACTTTAGCCATATTCATTCAAGAAAACTACTACTTCAAAGTTACCTAAACCAAAAACTTGTTGCCGGGACCACGACAACGCCGGCTCCATCGCCATCAATCCCATCTCCGGGTCACAACAACTTCGATTCAAACGTGGTTATGGTCTTATCAGTGCTTTTGTGCGCACTAGTCTGTGCGCTAGGGTTGAACTCCATCATAAAATGTGTGTTGAGATGTACGCGTGTTCTCGGCTCTGAAATCAGTGTTAGTCCCGAAAGTAGCTCAGCAAAGCTAACGAAAACCGGAATCAAGAGAAAGGCGCTAAAGACTTTCCCAACGGTCAACTATTGGCATGGGCTTCAGTTACCAGGATTGGGTAAAAAGTGTGTTATATGCTTAGGCGATTTTACAAAAGGCGAACGAGTTAAGATATTACCTAAATGCAATCACGGGTTTCATGTTCATTGCATTGATAAATGGCTTGGTGCACATTCATCATGTCCGACTTGTAGGCAGTGTCTTCTAGATACATGCCAAAAGATTGCGACGGGTGGGAATTATAGCGGTATCACCTCTACACAACCACAAGAGCAAGGTCCGAGCGATACTAATTCTGTAAGCATAGCGCCTTTACAACACGAAGGATTTTTGCGAAATTAGTCGTAACTAGTTTAGCTTCCTTAAAGATCTACAAATCAAATGTGTATATTTTGGTAGCTGTATGTTCATAGTTTTTGTAAAGTTTTTTCCTACTAAATATATTATTCAAGGTTATTGTATATGTTAGTGTGAGACTATTAATTTGGCTATGATTTACATATATTTATCTTATCTACTATTTATATAAAAAAAAATTTCATTACTTAAGTTGTATACACACGACCTCAAAATTTATATTATTTTTAAAAGATATTTTAATGTAACTTAAAACTCAAATACCGGTTATATTTATAACGTAAAATATATTGAGGAAGGAGAAAGTGAAGGGATTAAGTTTTTGTGGCTGATACTATATATTGAATTAACTACTCTCAATGATTTTACTAAAGAGAAGAATGCAAAAAATGGAAAGCTTAGCACAGGCTCCTGGGTGATGGCCCTTGTGATTTTTTTAATCTACTAGCGTCCAGTAGTGAATATTTTTTTGATTTTTTCCTAATAATTTTATAATTATTGAATATCCCCCCCCCCCCCCCCCGCTTTACGACTATGTGACTTACGGCCCCGTTCGGATTTTTGTTCAAGTTTCGTCACTGGATACAAATATAGACTGCATGTATTTACTCAAGGAATAATTAAAATAATAAATTAAGAATATAAAAGGTGTAAGTGATGTTAAGGTATGTAATCCTATTTTTTACGACCTACACTGTTTTTAATCTATCCTAAATATTACAAATAAGCTCTTCATGTCAAGATTTGAACCTAACCTCTAACTAAGAGGCAAAAACTTCTATCAAGTGGGCTAATCTCACTTTGGCAAGAACCTTAAACTTCAGTTTAACTACCTAGAATACTATTTTTTTAATTGTGAAAGAAGTGATTACATTTAAGGAGGGGTGGGCGGAGGTAGGAATTCGTAGTAGAAGTAGAATTGGTTTGAACAAATAGGAGTGCGCCATGCAGGATAGAGAAGGAAGTAGAATTTTGAATGATATTATAGGGGGGTGGTAAGATTTAAGTAGTAGAGGTAAAATGGAGATGGGCCCACAAAACACACACACCCCAACTAGAACTCGCAGCTACATGTAGCCGCAGATCACCCAGTTTGAAGGTGCAGGGTTGAAGCCGATATGGTGGCGGTGGTGAAGGTTGGGAAGCCGATGAAGCTGCAAGCTGGTGGGGAAAGTTTCCACCACTCCCCCCCCCCCCTCTAAACAACTAGCAAGTAGCTAGCATATTGTTACAAAAGAAACCGTTTACAAGAAATAAGAAGCGGAAGTGATCCACTTTTGCCAATGGATAGCAAGCGAGTTAGAATCCGATGTGAAAATTAAAACCGGAAATATTCGAGATGGATAATAAAATGAACAATCAAGTTTGAGACCGAAAGATAATTAGGTTTAAAATAAGTATGGCTTTGGAAATGAATATAAGGGATGAAAGAGTCATATTTCCTCTTGTTCCCGTTACAATATAACTCATGGGTTTTTTTTCTCTTTAACTTCAGCAAATTAGTCAGTTCTTTAGACTAGTCTTTCTTGGTTTGTCTCATGTTAAACCCTTCTCCTTTCCATGAGCTAAACCCTTCTCATGATGTCACACCACAACCACTACGGCATCCCTACGGGGTCGTGACTTCATGAATCAATAGCACACGGAAACATTGAATGACTCTATATGAGTTTCAAAACACATACGTGACAATAACATAACAATTCAAATGTTTACATAATGATTGTTTAAATTGTTTTGCGGAAGCTCAAGTAGAAAATATAAATATTGTTTCAATAGACAAAATCATGAAAAGGGAAAGTACCGAATGAATGAACATCCTAGCATGGTGGACTTGTGTATGCAGTGCCAAGGTATGCAACATCTAACTACCTGAGAAGTACATGTTTGAAAACAGTCCACAATAATATTAGTAAATTCATGGGTTTATGAATGTAAACAGATGTAAAAATGATTTTTCCATGGACTATACTATATAGTTTATGTGACATGTGTTGGCCTACATAATAATCATTACCATAAGTCACTGCGACCGATGCTTGACGAAAATGTGCCCCCGTGCAACATGCTATCACAAACATGAGCATGAAATTAGGTCAATTAAATACTCGTTTTGGCATACAACCAAAGTTAGTGCAACTAACGTGGGTATGGTTTGTCAAACCCGATAGATCTATCTATGATTACCATCGCTAACCAACAATTAATGGCTTAATTCCGAAGTTTCTTTGAATGTGATATGAACGATATATTATGTAATAGGTGTGTATTACTTCACTAAGTAATATGTATCCATGTGGAAATTTAATTGAAAAACATGTATTCTTCCCCAAATGAAAACGATAAAAAGGGGCAGTGAAACTCACATGTATCGTAGGTGCGAATATGCAAATAGTCCATGAATGAAGACGGCTTAACCATGCCCTAAATTATATAAGACACCTTAAGGTCCAAACATATGGTCAAAGTCTAAATCTAAGTCACTCGTTGAGACTTGGTCAAGTCTTGTATGTGTTAACCTCTGTTAATTATTGGTGACAATTATTTGTTTGTGAATAATGTATATTCATTTCTATATATATATATAGGGAAGGGTTTCGTGTAGACCCCTTAAATTTTGTAGACCCCGTAGACCCCTATAAAACTCAATAAAAATAAAACTCAGTGTTTTAAATTTGGTTTTTTTATTACGATAAGCTTTTAAGAACCAAAAAAATAAATAAATAAATTAAAAAAAAACAAAAAACATTAAAAATCGAACATTTTAAGACAATGAGTTTTAAAATAATGAGTTTTAAACGCAACACTGAGTTTTATTGAGATTATTGAGTTTTAAACTCATTGATTTATAAAACTCATTGTCTTAAAATGTTCAATTTTTAATGTTTTTCGTTTTTCTTTTTTTTTAATTGTCTTTTTTTGTTCTTAAAAGCTTATCGCTAATAAAAAAAACTAAATTAACAAAACTGAGTTTTATTTTTAGTGAGTTTTAATGAGTTTTATTGAGTTTTATAAGGGGTCTACGGGGTCTACAAAAAATAAGGGGTCTACACGTATCTTTTACATATATATATATATATATATATATATATATATATATATATATATAGTGAAAAGTTCATTGTAGATACCCTCATAAGTGTAGACATGTAGACACCCTATTTCACCATTAGATCTCTTGATCTATCTATATATATATATATATATATATATATATATATATATATATATATATATGGTGAGGTTCATTGTAGACACTTTCACATGTGAAATAGCTCTTTTTCACATGTGAAATTTTCTGAATAATGAGAAAAAAGAAAAAAAGGAAAAAGGAAATTAATCACAACCATTAGATCAAGAGATCTAATGGTGAAATAAGGTGTCTACACGTCTACACTTATGAGAGTGTCTACAATGAACTTTTCACTATATATATATATATATATATATATAGGGTTAGGATCCTGCGAAAACACATCTTTTTGTGAAAACTGCGAAAACACATATTAAAACTCACGTAACTTTTTCATACGTTAACGATTTTTCATAAAATTTGCGCCAAAAGTCTTAGAATTACATTATCTTTAAATCTGGAGCAAAATATTAAAAAAAAACTAAACGTTTTTTTTCCCGTGTGATGCACATGTGCATTATATAATTAAAAAAAATTATAAAATGCTATTTTTTTCTTTAAATCTAAAGATAACACAACTATAAGATTTAGGGTGCAATTTCTTTTTAAACTATTAATGTATATCACATGTATGAGCGTTTTTTTTTGTATGATGCACATGTGCATCATTCAATAAAAACGCAAAAAAATGAGGAAAATATATGATATATGGTGCGACTAAGAAAAAAAATATATTAACTCATACTAAAAGTATGAGTTTTTTTTGTGATGCACATGTGCACCACACAAAAAAAATATTTAAAAAAATAAAAAAAGTGTTAAGTTTTTTAAAACTTTTATAGGATTAAAGATAATATAATTTTAAGACTTTTGGTGTAAATTTTTTTAAAAAATATTAACGTATGAAAAAGTTATGTATGTTTTAAGATTTGTTTACGCAGTTCTCACAAAAAAAGGGTGTTTTCGCAGGATCCTTCCCCTATATATATATATATATATATATATATATATATATATATATATATATATATATGGAGATGATCATTTGAGAACCAATTGGGTTTGAAAACTTTTGAGAACCATTCTAAGCCAGTAGTTTATATATGTGGAAAATCCTCCATGAATTATAGTGGCTTGCACCTAAAATTAGTGGTTGAGATTTGTTTCTCAAAAGTTCTCAAAATAAATAGTTTTCATTTGAACCTAACTATATATATATAGGGTAAGGATCAATGGAAAACCTCACATTTTTGGAAAACCTATCTTACACCATTTATTAGTTAATCTATGGTTGAAAATAATGTGTCATTTTTTGAAATAATTTGAAATCTATTTAATGCACTAAGGGCATTATAGACATCCCATATTTTTATTAATAAATGTTTAAATCAATTTTCTCTCTCACATCTCTTCTTTCCTAATCTATCTCTCTCTCCTTTAATTTCAAATTTTCAGACCAAATTTTAGAAAGAAAAAAAATCCTAATTTATAAAAGAAAAAAAATCGTTGATTATCAGCTCATCACCAGCGTAACGATTGTTACATCGTTGTAACAATAATTTTAGTTTTTTTTAAGAAAATAAACGATGGTTACACGTATGTAACACTTTTATTTCTAAATCTGATTACACGTATGTAACACTTTTATTTCACATGTTTTTAATTGATGTTATACGAATGTAACACCATGTATTTTCTTTCTAGAACGTTATGAAATTTTTTCACGTGATTACACATTTGATAGTTATTACATAAATGTAAGTAGTTATTACACGTATGTAACACTTTTATTTCACATGTTTTTAATTGATGTTACACGAATGTAACACAATGTATTTTATTTCTAGAACGTTATGAATTTTTTTTCACGTGATTACGCATATGATAGGATTACATAAATGTAAGTAGTAATCTTTTATCAACTTCTTTCTTTCTAGGTAACTTTTCTGAATGGCTAAACCTATGTAACAATCGTTTATTTTCTTGAAAAGGTACCTAAAACTATTGTTACAATGATGTAACAATCGTTGTGCTGGTGATGAACTGCTGATCAACGATTTTTTTTCTTTTGTAAATTAGGTTTGTTTTTTTTATATAAAAAATTTAGCCTAGAGATTTAAAATTAAAGTAGAGTGAGGGAGATTTTAGGAAAGAGTAAATGGGAGAGAGAAAATTCGTTTAATCAATTTATTAAAAATAGTTTACAAAAATAGATTATGTCAAGTTACCATATTGCCCTTTTAATAAAATAAATATTAAAAACAAAATAAATAATGTGATTGGTTGAAAAAGATTTCCAGGTTTTTCAATAATTAGAGGGTTTTCCAATGATCCTCTTCCTATATATATATATATATATATATATAACTTGTACAAGAAACGGGATGAAAATATGTATGTTTTATCAAAATACACATAACCTATCAAGGTGTTGACTTTCATAGTCAAAATTAGGGAATTAGTGAACATAATATATATGCTAGATATCATATGGTTGGAATTGTTGTATAAAAATAAATAAAACCCACATAATCTTATAATTATTTAAACCTAACCCTTTTACATTTTTCCACAATACTTTTGAAGTAGAAGTCTATAAATTATTAATCCAAATAGTACATTTACAAGACTTTTGAAATAGTTTGACCACCTAAATATGTCACGAAAATCATGAGCAAATATTAAGATTTTCATGAACATGTTTTTAAGTTTAAACTCATAAATCATCAAGTAAAGTCCAAATCATCACTCACTAACATAATAACATATATTTAATAAAGTCTTGACATGTTAAACCAATCTAAATACAGATCTCGAAAAGAGTCATGATAGAATATGAACTCGCTATAAGCTTGTAACCACTCAAAATCATAAGGAAATGCACATAACATAAGTTTGAAACATATATAAATAGGGTTTTCAAGAATGTAATTTTGGTCATCAAAGGTTCATTTCATGAATTTTCTTACATATAAAAATTGTTAACAGAATAACAAAGTACCAAGACTAGTGGGTGCACAGGAAATCTCAAAAATAAATGAAAAATATGAATAAAAAGAGTTAGAATCCTCATGAAATGCAAGAGAGGATAATATAGTGAAGAACGTGGTTTTTTACCACTTGAAAACTTGAAATAAGTTGCAATTGAGCCCTTGGGTGTTTGGGAGTGATTTTTTGGTGATGGTTGGGTGGGGGTGGTGGCGTTCGGCTATGAACAAAGAGGGAGAGGGAGGGAGTGTTAGTGTTTGTTGGTCGTGAATGTTGGAATGTTGAGGTGATAGGGGGTTTTAATAGGATAATAAGGGTGGTGGAGTGGGAGAGAGAGGTGGCGCCGATTGGTGGGGGAGGGAGGTGGAATGATGGTATAGGGTGGAGGTAGGGTGGCTTAGTGGTTGCTTGCACTCATTGTGCAAGTATTGGGAGTTATAAGTTTTTCAAAATAAGTTTTGAAATGAAACCGGGCGTAAAACTGTTAAACGTGAAAAAATAACACTATGGTTTGTAAATAAATATCTATAATGGAATACTCATAAAATCATAAAATGCAAATCTTTTATAATTCGTTAATTTTTACTATTCATCCATCAACTTTTCATGTATTTTTGTATATTTATATAATATCACTAATAATTTAACAATGGGGTGACCTGGGTGTCATCTGATGTCTAACCCACAATCGATTGTGAACTGTGTGCATACGGACATAACATGCATACGATGACCTAATTTATGTCAAAATTAAGTTTAGATGGAAATTATTTAAATAAAAAAGTTAGTAAAAGATGACCGTTGACTTAAATTTTCTAATTGTCACACATAACCTTGGTCATGATCACTAGATTGACCCCCGTTTGT
>JBCNJP010000012.1:12866783-12906096 GCA_039602395.1 Deinandra increscens subsp. villosa | reverse complement strand
AACTTTCATATATATATATATATATATTCATATGCTATGTTAGTGTAGTATATGTTGGCATTTTGATATGGTGGGATGAGATGATATATAAACAGGATAAATTTTACTTCTTAAGTAAATTGGAAGAAGAGAAAACCGGATGAACTACAATTCTTCAGGAAGAAGAGTTCATGAGGATTGAGAGAAGATGACCTAGAGTTCTTAAGGATGAACCGGATAAACTAGAGTTCTAAAGTTCTTCAGGATGGTTAACCAGTTTTCTTATATTATAAATACATACACATGCATTTTCAATGAATCATAGCAGACTCCATTTTACTCATAACTATGATCTTACATGAAGTATATATTCATATGTTATGTTAGTATATGTTGGCATTTTGATATGGTTGGATGAGATAATTTATAAACAGGATAAATTTTACTTCTAAATTGGATAAAATCACATCAGTTGACTGTAAAATCTACTTGCAACTATCAAATTTAGAATAAATCAACTTAAATAATTGAGATAAAATTTGTCTATATAATTAATGGTGTTAACCAAAACAAAACATGAGGAAGAGCTTACAAAAACTTTCATATATATATATATATATATATATATATATATATATATATATATATATATTCATATGCTATGTTAGTGTAGTATATGTTGGCATTTTGATATGGTGGGATGAGATGATATATAAACAGGATAAATTTTACTTCTTAAGTAAATTGGAAGAAGAGAAAACCGGATGAACTACAATTCTTCAGGAAGAAGAGTTCATGAGGATTGAGAGAAGATGACCTAGAGTTCTTAAGGATGAACCGGATAAACTAGAGTTCTAAAGTTCTTCAGGATGGTTAACCAGTTTTCTTATATTATAAATACATACACATGCATTTTCAATGAATCATAGCAGACTCCATTTTACTCATAACTGTGATCTTACATGAAGTATATATTCATATGTTATGTTAGTATATGTTGGCATTTTGATATGGTTGGATGAGATGATTTATAAACAGGATAAATTTTACTTCTAAATTGGATAAAATCACATCAGTTGACTGTAAAATCTACTTGCAACAATCAAATTTAGAATAAATCAACTTAAATGATTGAGATAAAATTTGTCTATATAATTAATGGTGTTAACCAAAACAAAACATGAGGAAGAGCTTACAAAAACTTTCAATATATATATATATATATATATATATATATATATATATATATATATATATATATTTTGATCTTTATACAAAGATTTTCATCAGATCCTATACAAAAATCTATCTAACTAGCTAAGACCTAGCATCCGACATATAGTCTTCATCATCCAAGAAGCTGCTGCTGCTGCTGCTGTCATCAGGAAACAACTTTTGACCAGGCGGCAATCTCGGTCCCAACTCAGAGGTTCTGTAGGTGGAATCCCTGTTCCGGATTAAAAATACATCCAGCTCTCTCTCCCCCTCTGGTCTCTGGAGATGAAGTTCCATATCCCTTACAACTTTGGGAGTGATGAAATCAGCGTACTCAAGCCCGTATTTGATGGACAGAGGTGGGATCCTCCAGTAAATGAGGAAATACCCAATCGATGTGTGGTTTAGGTATTGCACCATTTGATCCAGATCATGACAATCAAATGTGCGAATGTCGACATAGTCGACATAATCTACCTTTCCCTTCCACACATCCTGGCCGGCGGCATTCTGGTGGAAATCGCCACAGTGATGGACCTTTAGGGTGAACCTCCGACCACCTGTAAAAAACCCAAATGCAGAGTAGAGAGTAAGTAACTAAAAAACATAAAACCCTAAAAATAAAAACGTACAGCCATTGTTGAGTGAAAATACACTTACGGGGAGTCTTGCCGTAGTAGGGTGCTGGTTCATTAACACCCCTAATCCTCCATTGTTTACCAAATGCAGCCATTGATCGATCGAAGTTTTTTTTCTTGTTGATCAGGAAATACGTTCGTACAGAAGATTTTGGTGGTGAAAAAGTGGAAATTTAAAGGCAGACAGGGCACGCTACCAGCTATGGTGGGAAGAAGTGGAAAGGTCAGGCCAAGATAACCGTGTATATTTATTACCTTTACCACGCAAATCCTGTTTTTATCGAGTCTATTTATTACCTTTAGCAACGCAAATTTTGTTTATCAATTATTTCTTATGTGATGGGAGTAATTAAATAAGTTCTGGTTAAAATATAACCAATTAACACTTCTGTCTCAATGGTTCTTCTTAATCTTGTAGTGAGTTCCTTTCTTTTGACTGACCCAGGTTCAAGCCTTATTTGCTACAATTTATAATTTTTGATTGTTTAATAGTGGATGACAGGATTTATAAACTGGCTAGATTTTAATTCTTCAATAAATTGGAACAAGAACAAAACCGTATGAACTAACAAGAACAGAACCGTATGAAGGTTCAAGCCTTGTTTGCTACAATTTATAATTTTTGATTGTCTAATAGTGGATGACAGGATTTATAAACTGGCTAGATTTTAATTCTTCAATAAATTGGAACAAGAACAAAACCGTATGAACTAACAAGAACAGAACCGTATGAACTATAATTCCTCAGGAAGAACAGGAAGAATAGAACCGGATGAACTAGAGTTCTTCAGGATCAAGAGTAATTATTCAGTAATAGAACAGGATGAACTACAGTTCTTCAGGATGAACCGGATATACTAGAGTTCTTCAGGATGAACTATATATACTATAGTTGTTATTTCTGTTTGTAGTCTATTGGATATTCCCATGTATTTAAACCCATTATCTAGTGAATTAAAATCATTCTGGTTGAATACAATTCTTTATACACTAATATTTAGTCACACAACCTAATATATATATGTAGAAGACTATAACCTTAGGGAGAAGATTTCATCCGGATTGAGAGAAGATGAACAGAAACGGATGAAAATACATTATATTAAATTAAAAATCAATTCATTACATAAAAGGGAAAAGAAGCGGGTGAAGACAAGTCCCTCTTTGCTTTCTCACATGGTTGCTTTACCAAACACAATTACATACACATAATCCAAAGGGGGTATGATTCCATTAATACATTGATCTATAAAATTACAACTTTAAAACTACTAACTTAAAGGGAAAAGAAGCGGCTGAAGACAAATCCCTCTTTGCTTCTCACATGGTGCTCTAGAGAGATTGTCTGAGAATCATCATATAACGGCTACTTGCTGCTTTCTCACATGCACTTGCTTCTGATCAACTGAAAATGGTGAAGAATTGAAGTGGCTGGAAGAAATCAGGTTCATGGGGCCAGAAGCGAGAGAAGCACTTGGACAATACAGGTGCTGCAAACCATAACATGTGCCGGCCCTTGCCGCTGACTTTACAAAATTATATAATAACTTAAAATCTGCTCCCAGGAGTTATGAAGCCGAAACCCTTGGTGTCGTTGAACCACTTCACGGTACCTGATTTCCTACCGCCTTCGTCCGCCATTTTCGTTTTCAGATTGTCTGGGGCTGAGGGAACAGGAAATGGTGAAGAAGCATCTCTTTTGCTACATCTCCTACATCGTTCCCCTTCCACAATCCAACATCGTTATCCGGGCCATTTGAGTGATTGGTACCACCCAACGTTGCAACTAAAGTTAGTTCTATTATTAATAACAATAATAAATCATAATTTATCAAGCACATTATAAATTAATCAAGGAATGAGTAAAAGAAAGTAAGGAGGGTAGTGAGATCAACTACCTTGTTCAAGTTTAGGGTTGCAACAAACAGGGCATGCAAACCTCATCATGGGCCCTTACTGCTGATTGTTATGAAATTATATAATAACTTAAAATCTGCTCCCAGTAAAGCATTTGTATGAACCATTAGAGACTCCTCGTCTCCATGGTTTCCACAATAACTTAAAATCTGCTCACAGGAGATACAGAGTGCAATCTTTCCCTGCACAAGATAAAATTACCAAATCTGAGACGAAAATTTCAATCGAATTTCAGTGGTGAAGATGATAACTTACCGTTTTCCACATACGGATGACGCCAATTACACATTTTTTGATGGCGATGATGGACGAAAAACAGAGAGAGAAAGACTGGGAGAAAAGGGTCATGGTGGAGATGATGATGAAAACTGATACAGAGATAATTAAGTATATATCGATACTCGAGGGGCGTGGTAGATGGAGATTTGAAAAATAAAGTAAATGAAATATATAGTAATGATTACAAGCGCCGTACACTGTTGGTATTCTTCTTTTAGCCACCTAAAATTAATATACCGTCACTACTAGAAAAAGACCCTTCCTTGACACGCGAACAATGACACTCGGTATTTTATGACGCTCAAAAACAAGTGTCATAAAAATAACTGTCGTATTTGGCAAATTTCTATGGGTAGATGACGCGCATTTTCGCGCGTCATAAATATTGTGTCATCTGAAAAAAAATTGAAAAACACGGAGGACTAAACTTCAGTGCGCGTCAAGCGTAAAATTTATTTTGTCGCCTTATGTTTTTTCCCGCCAAAATAAAAAATCCTGAAAAAAGTAAATCCCGCTCAGTTATTTAGGGTTTCTCAACACTCTTCCCCAAATCTCGTCGCCTCCATCGCTCTACCTTACCTCCACCTCTGTTTATCCGCTCAACTATTTGGCTTTCTCAAGATCACCCATTATTACAAATATAAGCAAAAGCTGCGATTCGGTTTTCTTCTTCCCTCTTCGGTCAGTGATAAAATGGAATAGACGCATCTTTGCCCCTCCTCCCCTTCGACGCTCTTCTCCTCCAGACGCATCTCCACCAATCGACTTCCCAGGCGACCTTCTTTACCTCCGCCTCGCTCTCCCCTCCGCCTCTCTGCTCCTCCACCAGTCGACCTTCTTCCCCACTCGAAATCTGCAACAAAGGTACGGTATCTCTATCCCAACTCGAAATCAATCGATTTTTGGTTCCTAATTTAGGGTTTGCTTACTGAATCTGGTACGGTATCTCCATCCCAACTCGAAATTAATCGATTTTCTGGTTTCTAGTTAGGGTTTGTTTATTGAATCTGGTACGGTATCTCCACCCCAATTTGAAGTCAATTGATTTTTGGTTTCTAATATAGGGTTTGCTTAATCTGCTAGTTTGATGTGTGTTTTTGGTTGTTGAATCGAGGATTTTAGTGTTTAATTTTGTTTTGATATTACATAATGCAAAATAAGATTTTAATATTATATTTATTATGTATCTTATTGTACCTTTTGTTGTTTCAGATTTTCCTGTGGTTAAGTCTGGTTGCTTTAGGCCTTTCTGATTTGGTTTGGATGAGATTAAATCAGAGTCTCACAATGTTTCTAAGGTAAGCGGGATACACCTGCATCTTCTCATTTAACCAAAATGACATGAAGAAGTAACCCAAAAGTTAATACTACAAACCTATGTGTTGCTTCTATCATTAAACTTGAATCTGTATATATCTTAATTAGTGGCTACATTGTTGGCTACTCCTGAATTGGTAATTAGATTCCGATTAAAATGGATTATGTGTATATAGATTATGGTTTTGTGAATTAGCAATGTTGAATGGATAAAGATGAAGTTTTTGCATCACAAATCTTACAAATTTGCAACTTCTAAGCATTTGTTTTAACATAATCTGAATTAGTATAGTGTAAGTTGTGGCAATCCTTCTAGAAAAGTTGGCCTCATTTCTGAATTAGTATAGTGTAAGTTGTGGCAATCCTATGGAACTAAGGACTATTGATTGCTAGTGCTCTTCACTCTTTTATCTCTTATATAACGACCTTATATGCATGTTGCAACTATTTTGAAATCTGAATAATTTAAAAGATTTTGTCGTTGTATTAGCAATGTGTAACATTGAGTTGCATGAAAGTTAAGAACAAGAGGATCAAATGTATAACATCCTTGTGTGATTCTGCTCTGTGCATAAAGTATTTATATGTGGTAGGAATAAGTAAGGTTAATCTATTGCTATATTATAGTTAGACATCTTTCATCCAATCATATTCAGCAATCAAATGATATAAGTAATCTATTTCTTTACTATTTTGACTTTCTAATGTTTCTTTGATTTTTAGAAAGTAGTTGTTTGCAATCCCGTTACGTTGCTGGAAGAGATTGATATGACCGGATCTTAGGTGGAGACCCTGCAGCAGCACTACTTGAGGTTCTTGACCCTGAACTTTCAATTTTTATTTTGTCTAAATTCTTTTACTTCGTCCCGCAAAACCTTAAGAATCTGCCATTACGTGTGCCCCTTTTAACTCTTTTTTGTACAAAGC
This sequence comes from Deinandra increscens subsp. villosa, assembly GCA_039602395.1. NCBI lineage: Eukaryota > Viridiplantae > Streptophyta > Magnoliopsida > Asterales > Asteraceae > Deinandra > Deinandra increscens. Next base: position 12,899,824 of record JBCNJP010000012.1, on the reverse strand, counting down.
CCACTCATATAATTCTATATGTTTGGTGGTCTGATATACAATCAATAATGAGGAATTTTGGCATAGGAGATTACTGATTAGTTTTATTTAAGTTAATTAACAGTTACTTAACTTAGGGAGAGAATGAATGCTGATAGTTGAAGTATTAAAAAGTCATTTACCATTTTTATTAGTATAAGTTGACCAAAAGAATTTGCCTAGCATTTGGATGCCAATGTATAGTAGCTTCATGGGTCTTGAATGGGACTCAAATCATCTACTTTTTGCCTCGCTTTCAGTTAGTGTTTTCTGCATCAATAACACTTATATATTTATGTTCTTTTTTTATTTATTTATCTATTGCATATTGATTTAAGGTTGCTATTTTTTTTTACCAGGAAATGAACTAGCAAAGCCCATAGATTGAAGGTTTATTGAACTTTTACTGTTATTACTTATGATTGAAGGTCTGTACTAATCAGGTTTATTAAACTTTTACCTAATTTGTTTTTAATACTTTGCACTTAGTGGTAGATGAATGAAACTAGATGCTATCAAGAAACTGATATATTTGTTATGATCTCTACGAGGCGTGTTCCTTGAATGGGTGGTAGTCATGTGAGTCTCTTACATACCTAACATTTTAGTTTCAAAACTTTATATGATCAATATATGAAAATAATCAGTTAAATTTGATCTGATTCTTACTAAAGAATTTGTTACTCCGTGTAATGATGGAACAAACATCCGCGTTGCTTACCAAGGAACTTATTGAAGGAAAAGAGGAACCTGATAGGTACTTCTATTTTGATTCCATCAAACTAATTATTAAACAAAAACAAAAGTAACTTATGGATATAAACCAATACTATCAGCTTAAGTAACTTCTTTCCGGTTAGCCTTTGTAGTTTATACAGGTTCTTGCATGTTTTTGTTTTCTTCATATGATTCAAACATAGTCAAGAGTGTTTAACTCTGTGGTGGCAAACAGCAGCAAGCCAGCAGCAAAACAGCAGCATAACAGCAGCATAACAGGTAGCAAAAGCTGTTCTTGGTCCCTCTAAAATCCTCAGTATAAGACTTTAGCAAAACAGCAGCAGTCTGAAGACTTTAGCATGCTGATGTTACGTGTATTTAGTTAGTTATGACGGAAATTGAAGCTGTATGTTTGTTTTTTGTGCAGGAAGATAGGTTTACTGGGATTAAAGAATGTGTGTTATCTGTAGCTTTGGCAGTTGGATTGATAACTGGTATGCTTTATACGCTCAACAAGAACAGGTGGTGGGTTTGATAAATGGGTCAAAACAGGTATGCTTTATACGCTTTCTGTGTGTCAAAACTTAACACCAGTAGGGTTGGGTCGACTCACAAACCAATTGATCATCTTTTAGTTCACAAGAAGTTAAAGACCTGCATGCTAATCTATATAATTTTTACTGATACACGTAACATGTTTTCTTTGTCATCTTGTTTATTTGGCTTGTAAGCTTTCTGCTATGCCTATGAGCTACATTAGTAGATTTATTAGAAGCTCAGCACCAAATAAATCAAGTCATTCTTATGAATCAGCATGGCACGACACTATCTTTTATATGATCTCCTAGCAAGTGTTTTGCTAAAATCAGAATCAGCAAAACAAAACCAAGACTTAGCAACTTCATCAACATGTCTTTTCTTTGTTTGTTTTAGCTTGCAGAAGCTGCCCATTATTCATTTGTGAAGCCATTCAGTCATAACAGGGCTTACAAGACTGTCAGGAGTTCTCAAGAAGTTTTCGTTCATCCATCATCTGTATCGTTCAGGTTAGCACATTAATACCAAAAAAAACTTGTTGGTTCTTTGTGCTATTTAATAAGCTGAATGTGTACATTGTAAGCTATTTATTTCAGCTGCCAAAACTCTTTTATGCAGGGTGAATCCAAAAAATATTAGGGGTAGTTAACTGTTTGGGACTGCATTGAAATGAATGTTTTCTTCTTCTGTTTGGGACAAAGATCAAAAAGCAAAATGATGAAGGATTAATTAGGTGCACAAGGATTTCTTCTTCCATCATCCAATTACGTGGTTGATAAATGTAATTTGTAGCATATTAATTCATTTGTAAACTCATTGTAACTCTCTAATGTTGTTTATATGAAATACATTATATTGCTATAATTTATTTTGTAATATCAGGTTAATGTTCATTTGATATAGAATTAACTGAATGTATTAAAGGTTTTTTTTTTCTAATTTTTTTTACATTCTTGACGCTCAAAAATGCGTGTCATCTATCCTTTATGACGGGGGCTTCCTCTGACGCACATTTTATGACGCTCATTGAGCGTCATAAAATGAGCGTCATAAAATGCGCGTCATCGTTCGCGCGTCATAAACGGGATGACGCGCATTTTGCGCGTCAAGAGGATTCTTGACCCTACCTTCCTTGACGCTTTTTTGCGCGTCATCTGGGCCCTTTCTTGACGCGCAAAAAGCGTCAAGAAAGGCCATTTTTGTAGTAGTGCGTGACCATTTGTCATAATTTGTCACGCAACCAATGTTTAATATGAGTGGCCATATCACAAGATAATAAAAAATGATAAACATATAAACACAAATCTTCTCTTTTTCGCCACGCGTTTAATATTATCGTGACCATAAAATAGATTTTTGTCACTCACAACCTACCATTTAGTCACGGTTAATATATGTGGCCATAGGTAATAGATTTTTGTCACTCACAACCTACCGTGACCAATAGTCATCTAATATTTAGTCACACAACCTAATAACAGTGGCCATATGTACTAGCTTTTAGCTACATAACTAAGTAAAAAGCGTGGCCATTGCTCACATTTAGCCACACATAATATATACTTAATAGTTTTGTTTTCTTTTAATTTACTAAGTAATAAAATCTACTCTTTCGTCACACAACATTATTTAAGCGTGGCCATACATTCCTTTTTGGTCACACGAATAAAAAATCATAAAAATTCCGTCGCCGTTTGGTGCATTTAGCCACTCTTTTTTAAGTGTGACAAATAAGTGCCACATGTTTTTGTAAAACAGTGGCTAAAGCCACTGCAACTGATTGTTGTTGTCACATAAACAAAAAAATACGTGGCTAAAAGGGTCCAAAGGCTATATATTTGGCCATGGGTACAAAATATATGTGGCTAAAACGAGAATTTCTTACCTTTGGCCACGTTTTTTACAAAACAGTGGCTATGCGATATCAAAAAAACCTTGGCCAAAGCCACTTTTTGACGTAGTGAATCTTGACTACAAACCTAGTCTAATATACCCCCTCAATCTAAGGAAGAGGATCTCGAATGCTTAAAATGGTGCGAAATTCATCAAAGAGAATCCTGGGTAGACCTTTTGTAACGATATCTGCTAACTGGTACTGAGAAGGAACATGAAGAACCCAAACTTGACCCAGATGAACCTTCCCACGGACAAAATGTATATCTATCTCAATATATTTCATGTGTTGATGTTGAATAGGATTGTCGGTCATGTAAATTGCACAAACATTATCATATTAGACAAAGATCTCCAAGTAGATGGTCTTCCAAGTTCCAAAAGCGGATTTTTCAAAGCTAATAGATTTATACAACAACGTGAGCAACATCCCTATATTCCGCCTCACCACTATAGCGGGAAATCGCCGTTTGGCGTTTCATAGACCAGGATATAAGATTGTCTCCAAGTAATATGCAATAACCACAAGTATAACGCCTAGTGTTCGGGAACTCTGCCTAGTCCGCGTCAGTGTAAGAGACAAGAGACATGATAAAGCGTGGGCGAAGATGTAGGCCCATGGATAAGGTGCCTTTAATGTAGCGGAGAATCCTTTTTAGAGCATTGTGTGACATGTGCGAGAATCATGCATATGTATACATATCTACTGAACCACATATGAAATATCCAGGTGAGTGAGATACTGTAAGGCACCTGCTAAGCTACGAAAATAAATGGGATCAGGCATTGGTTCACCTACAGAGGAACCCAACTTGCCGATATGTAACATCCCGATTTTTAATAGTTGAACTTCGTTAATTTATGTTATGTGTGATATATGTATTTAATTATATTGCACCAAATTGATGAATACTTGAACATTATTCTAAAGTAGAAGTTTAAATTGTAAATATAAAAGTTTGGGCTTTGTATAATTAAATTTGAAACATGAGGGGCTTAAACTGTAATTGGGCAAATTATAATTAAGCAAAAAGAAATCAGGGAGGAGGAATACATATCCTCATCTCCCCCAAATCGTGAACCCCCTAGACCCTCAAAGAAATTGAAAACCACATATTGATAGGTTGAAGCTGCGATTTTGTGAGTAGGAATAAGATTCTTTAATCTCTAACTACTCCTAATCTATTGAATGTCATTGGGTAAGTAAACCCCAAATGCTTTGCATGCTATGAAATTCGAGATTTTAGGCTAATTTTGATGATTAGAAGCTGAAATCTTTGTGTCATTATGATATATGATGATTCTGTTATGCCATGGATACTTGTATACCTAATTTTGTGGCTTAAACACCAAAATTTGGGTACTTGAAACCCTAGATACGAATTTGACATATGAAGTTAGGAATTCTTGAAATTGATAATGTAAATTGATGAAATAGTGTATATTATAAATAGTAAATTGTATAATGATTGATGATAATGTGAAAAGTCCAATTATGTTCATGATATGCATAGATGGATTTAGAACCTAAGCTAACTTAGGTTAAAATTGTGTTGTCATACTTTATGTATACTTTATGCACATAAGGTGTTTAATAAAATGCCTACATGAGAATTTAGTAAATAAATTGGTGTTAGTGGATGTTAAATGTGAAGTATGAGGTATATAAATGATTCATTTGCCAAACTTAAGAAATAGGCCATATTTGGATCCATGATAAATTTTTTACATGCTAATTGATGTAAGACATGCTTGGATGGAAAGTAATGAACCATGGAATTAGATTAGGATGTAAATTGATGATTATGTTGCATGATCCTAATATGGTTGATAACCTCAATAGGCAATCAAATTGAAGGAACAAAAGTGAAACCAAGTGGAGATTGTACAAGCTCACAATGTAACATCTATCCTATGTTACATAGATTGCATATAATGACATCCACACGTTATGACATAATATTCATAGAACCATGATGGGAATCGCTATATGTATGCTTGACCTATGAGGTGAAAGTGCTAATAATAATGATACAATAGGAACAAACCCTGAGGGGTTGTTACTATGGTATTAAAATGTATGTGGTTAATCTTTCATTCTAATAAAATAATAACTTGGGTGTCACATGTCATTTTTTTAGGGCCTCCACCTAAGCTTTGTCCACTTGTCAATACCATACTCAATTTCTAATTTTCTTCATTTAAGAATTTAAATTTTTCAAATTTTATATTTCAACTTTCTAAATCTATAATTCAACATTGCAATTACTTATTATTTATTATAAATAGCTATTAATATTTATTAACTCTATGTTTACATAAATTATTTATTAACTAACTTACCAAATTTACATAAATTATTTTGAATTTTCTAACTTTAAGATATGTAAGAGTCAATTTTTGAATTTTTAATAATAGTTACTAATATTTTATTAATTAAAATTGTATATATTAGGGTAGTTAAAATATTAAAATGTCAAACACCCTTTTATATTCTAAAAATTAGCTTTTATGAGTTCAATTAGCATCTTCAACATGTTCTAATTATCCTTTAACATTATCCGAAAGTTCAAGTAATCCTAAATAATGATAACTTTTATTAGTGTAATTGTTAACACCTCTTTAAAGTAAACCATTAAGCAATTTATTATTCAACTGTGATATACGAAATACTCTACCTTTCTATATTTTATAAAAAAATGTACTTTTAACTTAATTACTATAAAAAAAATGTATGCTCTAACAGTTATATCATTCATGATTTTCAAATCTCATATCAATTTTTTTTTATAGTTATCTCATATTATGAACATTTATTCAACCCGTGTAATACATGGGTTACTAACCTAGTTAACTAATAAGTCACAAAAGTCACTAAATAGTGATATAGGCGAAGAACGACTTGTGGAGTCGTGAAGCCTTTGAAATGCAAAAAATGCAAAATTATATTGTAATACAAATGACTAGACCCTAGGATAGAATTGTAGTATCAGGGGCGGATTTAGTAATAGTCCAGGGGTAGCGCCCGCTGCCCCTGAACTTTTACCCCGACGTGCTATTTTATTTTTTTTTTAAGTTTTCGGTTTTTCGCGACCCCTGAAACGAAATTTTCGCGACCCCTGGAAATATATTACACTACCTCTCCACAGTTTTTATGATTTTTATTTGAATCTCGATACGAAAATATAATGAAAACGGTCGTTAATAACCTAAAACCGAGCTATTATTAAATTTGGGCAATTTAAATAAGGAACATATAACTATAGGGGGGTAATATGTAATTTTGTTATTTTAAGAAAAGTTAAAAAAAAAATACAATCAAGACAAAAGGCGCTGCAACTTTTTCAATCCCAATTCACAATCCCCCAGTTCCCTCCCGACGACCCGACCCCCCCTGTCTCCACTCATCCGACCGTCGCCGGCGACCCTGGGCCCCGCCGCCGCTGCCGGAAAATTCGCCCCCTACCGGATTCTTCCTCTCCGGCGCCACTCTCTTCACAGCCAAAGGTAAGGCCGAAAATTACCCATTTTCTTCATTTTTTCTTTTTTTTTCTTGTTTTAGGGTTTATTAAATTAGTTATTTAGAAACAAATGTTATGTGTTTAATTGTTAATTGTGTTAGAAAATAGCATTTAGGATGTGTTTTGAATCACTAAATCATAACTTTGTGTTGTTTTCTTGAATTATTTTCTAGGGTTTGTGTTATAATTGCTTGAAAGATGAAACCAAAGCCTAAACAAGTTTTAATTAGCAATTTGTTTAAAAGAAAAGTCTCGGCAAATGATGAAACTACTCAAACTAGTAAAAAACCAAGTTTAAATGTGGAGACTAATTTGATGCAAGATGATGTTAATATTAATCAAGAAACTTCAACACGAAAGACTATTGATTTGGATGCTCTTCCCTCGGATCCCGCGGATAGACCGCCTATTGTTAGTTATGACCCGAATCAAATTGATGACATAAGAAGGGCATATATTGTGAAAAAGGCTTATCAACCAAGAAGTCATGATTTTAAATGGAAAGATTATTCTGGTGGTCGGAGACGTTTTAATGTTAAATGGTTTGATAAATTTGATTGGTTAGAATATAGCCCGAAAGTGGAGAAAGCATATTGCCTATGTTGTTATTTGTTTAGTGAAAGTGTTGGTAATCAAGGTGGGAGAGATACTTTTGTAAATGGAGGGTTTGATAATTGGAATAAATCGGGTGTATTACAAAACCATGTTGGATTAGTCAATAGTGCTCACAATAAGGCGGCTCAAAAATGCTCCAATCTATATAATCAAAAGGGATCATATGAAGCGAAAGTCACTAAGTATACTGAGGAAGAAGTGATTGCTAATCGGTTTCGATTAATGGCTTCTGTTCGTTGTGTTAGATTTTGCTTACAAAACTCATTACCATTCCGAGGACATGATGAGTCGGAAGATTCTCGTAATAAGGGCATCTTTCTTGAACTTTTAAAGTTGATTAGTGATAATAACCCGGATTTTGGTAAGTACACCTTAGGAAATGCAAAGAAAAATAACAAGATGACATCCCCATCAATCCAAAAACAGATTATTGATTGCTTTGCGAAAGAGGTAACTAAAATGATTTGTGAAGAGTTTAAAGACAATGTGTTTGGGTTGTTAGCGGATGAATCTAGTGATGTGTCTTTAAAGGAACAAATGGCCGTGGTTGTCAGATATGTTGATAAGCTTGGAATTGTTAAAGAGAGTTTAATCGGACTTTCTCATGTCAAGAATACATCTTCATCAACTCTTAAAGAAGGCATTGTTTCTTTGTTAGCAGATAATAATTTGAGCATAGATCAAGTAAGTAATAAATTTGATATTTTTAATAAATATACTTTATAATAAATGTATATAATGTATCTTATAGTTTATATTTGTTTACACAGGTAAGGGGTCAAGGTTATGATGGTGCAAGCAACATGCGAGGAGAGTATAATGGATTAAAGGCTTTGATTTTGAGAGATAATCCTTCAGCACATTACATACATTGCTTTGCTCATCAACTACAGTTAGTGATCGTGGCCGTTGCAAAAAAACATGACGGTGTCAAAGAGTTTTATGAGTATCTTTCCATGGTTGTTAATACGGTTTCCGCTTCTTGCAAACGGAAAGTTATGATGTTGGAGGCAAAAAAAGCAAGTGTGGAAAAAGCAATACTTGAAGGTGAAATTAAGACGGGAAAGGGATTAAACCAAGAGGTTTCGCTTGCACGAGCTGGGGATACACGATGGGGTTCTCATCATAATACTATCACAAGTTTAATGAAATTATTTCCTCAAGTTGTTGAAGTACTTGCTTATATTAAAAAAGATGGAGAAACCTCTCAACAACGCACTAATGCAAAAGGTATATTATCTTATCTTAAGAAGGTTGAATTTGTTTTTTATATGCACTTGTTGGATAAAGTCTTAGGTCTCACAAATAGTCTATCAAACCATCTTCAACAAGAGGATCAAGACTTGTTACAAGCGGCTAAGTTGATAAACGGGACAAAACTAGCGTTGAATGATCTTAGACAAAAGGGCTTTGGTGATATGTTAGCAAAAGTCACATCTTTTTGTGAAGAACACAAGATTGAGATGCTAGATATGACGGGAAATTATGGCAATCAAAGAAACCGAAAGAATGTCCTTACCAATCGACATCATTATGAACTGGAAGTTTTTAATACGGTGTTGGATATGCAAATTTCCGAATTTGGAAATAGATTCAATGAGGTTTCAACTACTTTGATAGAAAATATGTCGGGTTTAAATCCTTGTGAATCCTTTTCTAAGTTCGATACATCTAAGATAGTGGCATTTTCAGAGATGTATCCGAATGATTTTAGTAACAGTGAAAGAGGTTGTCTTTTGGGAGATCTTACGGTATTTTATCACACCGTTAAGGAAGATGATAAATTTAAAAATTTGGGTGGAATGACTGATCTTGCTCGTGCAATGGTGGAAACCGGAACCCATAAGACATTTCCTTTGGTTTATCGGGTATTAAAGTTGGCACTGATTTTACCGGTTGCAACGGCAACAGTTGAAAGATGCTTTTCAAAGATGAAGCTTATCAAGACGGATTTACGTAATCGAATGGGTGAGGAGTATTTGAACAACGCTCTACTTTGTGCGGTGGAAAAAGAAAGTTTTCTTAAAGTAAAAGAGGAAGATGTGATGGCTCGATTCCAAGCGTTTAAAAACCGAAGAGGAAACATCTTTTAGGTACGTATTTAACTTTAAATTGTATAAATTATCGATAAAATTTTTGTTTTGCAATATAAGTTATGGTTAAAAAAAATTTTGACCGCGACCCCTAAAATTTTGTTCTGGATCCGCCCCTGTGTAGTATGCCATATAGTTGGGTCAAATTTCCTAAATGATTGTGACCATAATTCTAATGGGTCAAAAATTAGCTAAGTTGATCTTTATGATTACAATTGATTGCAATTGACAGGTTATGAATGATTTGTATGTTTAGTATTGTTGATATGGATGTATAAAATGACTTTTAGAATGTAAGTCTAAGTAAGCTGATATTATATGATCGATGAGGACCACAAATATTAGGTCAAGATGCCGAAAAGTTCATGTCCTCAAACGGGTCAAAATGGCTATATTAATTAATATGGCAGAAATTGTTCCTAGATAGATTCGTTATGAATAAACGGCGTGTTATATATGCCTTAGGGTGGGTTGACGGTTTTTGGGTTCATCCCAAAGTTTACAAGATTGCTAAGATTGACAAAGGTGTACAAACGGACCAGATGATTAAAATTAAAATTTTTAAACATGTTATAAATACGTATTATGATATGTGACAAAAGCAATGTTTAGATGAGTTTAGATTAATCCCAAGGTGTTTAACATGGTCGGGAAAGCAAAGAATAATATAAATGGTAAAATTCAGGAAATTTGTTTAAGGCAGGAAAACCTGGAATAAAACCAGGTAACCTTCTGTGAAGAACACCCCTTGCAGTACATGAGGAATTACTAGAACTTGGTTGCAATAGGTGGGTCGCGACGTGGTACACGAGGAAAAGAAATCGGGGCCACGCGACACGCAAGGACCCCCAGGTCAAATTCAAATTTGTGCAATGAGCTCTTAAATTGTATAAACACTAATATGTTCTTGGTGTTTATGATAGGTCACTAGCATGTTTGGATTCCGGAGGATGATCAAGAATAACCGAAGAACCGAACACAAATCAAATGGCGATTTTAAGTATTATTTATGATGGAATTATTGTTATAATGAAATCTGTAAACAGAGATAGAACCAGATATTCAGAGTATAAAACAAATGGTGATTTGTATATTTCAAACTCACACTTGGTTATTACATGATATTAGACAAATATATATAAGAATACAGAATAAACAGACTAACATCTAGCAACTTGCACAGTTGCCTACTTTTACATAAATGAAGGTTACTTCCCAACCACTATCTTCTAAAAGGCTTTATTTAAATCTAATACTAATAATATTCTCTAACACTCTCCCTCGAACTGAAGCATAGATGTTAATCATGCTCAGCTTGTTACAAGAAGCACACAAGGTACTGTAGCGAAAGTTGAGATCACGATAGATTCTTGGAAGTCTTGAAGGTACACTAAACTAGAATAGAAGAGATTCAGAATTGATCATAACCAGAAGAAGCAGAAGCAAACCAGCACACGGATGTGACCGTAGTCACCAGAAACTCAGATGTGATCGAGATCACCAGAAGGTTGCATCAACCATTTCATGATGTACAATCCCCCTGAGCAGCAAAACCAAGTGTTTACTCAACTCTGAATTGTTGTTTCTAGAGGTTGTTAAAGCTAAACTCAAAAACGGATGTCTAGCAGGACTAAATTTCTTTAGCGACTAGATGTTTCCCAAAGACCAGACGCCCCGGAGGACCAGAGGAGTTCCATAACCAGAAGTCCTGAAGGACCAGACGGTTATTTTCAGCCAAAGTTTCAGTATAATGTTGTGTGAGGGTTGCTATCAGGTGTAGCAACAAAATAAGTTGTGAGAGCTCCACCATTGTAACCGCCATGTGAGCTATCTCGATGGCCTCCTCAGAATCCCCCTCGACTAACCAATGCATTGTTATGAACATAAGGCGTGGAAGATGGTATACATTCATGACGAAGCATCACACCAAATTTCTCCTGGAGAGACGGATTGGAAGATTTATTCAAGAGCTGAGATATAATGATGTCAAATTCTGGTCGAATTCAGTCAAGAAGCTCATCACAACAGTTTGTTCACGTTGGGTTTGCATAACCCGCACGTCAGCACTGAGGGGTAGAAGAGAGTTGAACTCTTCATACGTCTTCTCGAATTCCATGACATATGTGATGAGTGAAAGATCATATTGCTCTCCCTGTGAAAAGACTAACAAAAACTGTAGATTATGGACATGTTACTTTGTCCAAAATATAGAAATTCCAAATAGTCCATCAACTCTTTGACAAACTCATAGTGATCGACAAGTTAAATGATATATTTTTTTATTAAATTCGTAATAAATAGGAACAACCGAGAATCATTTTGTTGCCACTGTTCTTTAGTATTATATGTAGAAGGATCTGATGTGAGATGAGAAGCGATCCCAACACTTCGTAAAAAGATACGAATTGTTTTGATCCATTCATGTAAGTTGGATCCATCAAGTTTGGTGTCTGGGAGTCGGGTTGCTATTATTTGGGTATCAAATTTAGTAGTAATTTTAACACCTTTTCCCGACTCATTTTCATTTTCAGTTGTGTCAGTCATCTTGAATTGTAGTTATAAGAACAAATAACTGAATAAAACTACTGACCGGATAACTGGATAGAGTAACGAAAGATAGCAGAACAAAATAGCAGAAGATAACCAGATGAAAGATAAAACAGACTGACTAGGTAACTGGATAGAGGAACGAAAGATAATAGAGTAAAATAGTAGAACTAACCAGATAATTGGTTAAAATGACAGAAGACATCATAAATGAAATAGCAGAAGTTTAATATATATATATATATATTATTAGTATTATTTTTTTTTCTCGAGTTCACAGAGTTCTGTGACGGATTTAACAGAACTCTGTGATGAACTTAATAGAGTTCTATTAATGGAGGTAATGAACTTAACGGAATTTTCTAACATAGTTAACGGGCTTTTAATAACTCTGTGTTGAGTTCTATGATTTTGCTCAGAGCTCCAAACTTGAAATTGATTATAGATATGGAACCGAAAAGACCAGACGATGGCGGTGCAAGAAAACCGATGACTTCCCGATGATGCACGCGCTTCCACGCGCCAGCGAGTGCCGAATAGCAGTGTCACGTCGGTGGTCCTTTAAAGATGAAATTTGGTGGGTTGGCTATTCGAAGGGTGGCGAGTTTTATGGTGGCGAAGGGGTGATCTGATTTTGAATGAAAAAAAGATTTAGGTACTGAGGTCGTGATTTTATTATGATGAACTGGTAGGCTGAGGTTGAAACTGGTTTTAGGAATTTACTTCTGAGATGGCTCTGATACCATGTAAAGAGAGATGGAAACAGATAATCAGAATATAAAACAGATGGTGATTTGTATATTTTGAACTCACTTGGTTACATAATATTAGACAAATATATATAAGAATACATAATAAGCAGACTAACATCTAGCAACTTGCACACTTGCCTACTTTTACATAAATGAAGGTTACTTCCTAACCACTATCTTCTAGAAGGCTTTTATTAAATCTAATACTAATAATATTTTCTAACAAAATTTGTTATTATAAAATCATATTTTATAATGGTAAGTAGAAAAAAAATTCTGGGACCAAAATACATTACGTAACGTCATATTAAATTTTAAAATTGATGTGGGTGTTACACGATAGTACCAACTAGAGTATGACAGGGATTATAATCGGCAATCTTTGCACGAGTAAGAATATCTCGGGCATACTTCTACTAGGAGAGAAATAGACCTACTTTGGGGCGATGAATAGAGATCCCCAAAAATTAAGGGGCCCAAGATCTTTCATGGCAAGCTCTTTAGATAATCTTTGCATCAATACCCTTTGAGAATGGTAGGCGAAGTGGTAAGAATGATATCGTCCACATAAAGCGACAAATAAGCTGCGTCGGGTCCACGCTGATATATAAAGAGCGAATGATCGCATAAGCTATGACAAAAACCCATAGTAGTAACAAAATTCATGAACTGGTGGTACCAAGCCCGAGGTGTCTATTTAAGCCCATAGAGAGACTTCTTCAACCTGAAAACATGATTAGGAAGGGAAGAGAGTAGGAAACCCATCAATTAGTGCATTTAAACAGTCTCTCACAAGTGACCATGCATAAACGCATTTTTAACATCCAAATGATTTATTTCCTAGCCATTTGAAAGAGCTGCAGTGAGTGTTGTCCGAATAGTGTCTGGTTTAACCATCGGGCTAAACATCTCATCACAATCAATCCCAATATGTTGCCACCTACCATCATAAACAATTGTAGTGCTCTAGAGAGCCATCAGACTTAGTTTTATGTTTAAATAACCAAATACACCGGATACATTCCTATGAGGTTGTCTAGGTACGAGCCCCCATGTGTTATTTTCGATAAGAGCAATAAATTCATCTCTTGTGGCACGGTTCCAAAAAGGGTATGCTAAGGCTTCAGATGGGTTCTGGGGTAGGGGCTCAAAGGATAATGTGGCATTGAGGTTGAATGGTTGTTTAGGTTTAGATATACCAGACATACTACGAGTATGTATGGTACGGGCTGATGGTGGAGGTGGGTGTTACTATCGTGGGAGTAGTATTAATGCTTGGCGAGGTGAGGTTTGGAGGATTAGGATTAGGATACGGTGATGGAGTAGAAACAGGAGCATGGAACGGTGAGGGAGTGTTTTGGGTTGTAGGTATATGGGTCGAAGAGGGGAAGGCGGGCCGGTCTCATCCGTAATAGGGTTTGGGCCGAAGCACTGTTTGGGTTGTATGGAAGGGATGGGCTGACGGGTGTGAGGGTAGAGGAAATAAGAGATTCTGAGGCCCTAAGGAATGGGTGAGGATCGGCGGAGTGAAGAAATTCGTAGGATGGAGGAATTTTATGGAGATTGGAAATGGAAAAACGGTCTCATCAAATAGGACATGACGAGATATAATGAGTTTTTAGGATTCAATATCGTAGCATTTGTGTTAGACATGGTGGAAGGCAGAACATAAATAAACAGTCAGCTTCGGTTTCGAAACACATAGTGATAGGTTACATGGCCCAGCTAGCTATTTATATGACATTATAGTATTGTTCAAACAATTGTTCTTACATATTTGGTTTATCTTGTGAACTCATCAATCTTCGCCATGACACACATATCATGTCTTTCGTAGGTCACTGAGGTACAAGCACATAGGATGCATGTGTGCATGGAGTCTTAATCATTTTAAACTTGCATATCAAACCTTTTCTTTTTGGGTTTATTTTGCGTTTGGTTTGAGGGCGCGTGCTTTCCACAACATTATTTCTTGCTTTTTGAATTTCGCTTTCGCATGACGGATTAAAACTGTTTTGATGTGTTTTAAAAACTATGTTTTCATGGTTTCATATGGCTAATGACTCAGATCCTGGTTTGTCACACGCCTCGAGGTTATACTCTGCAGGTGAAATTTGAGGGTTTGACAACGGTGCCATAGGCCATGAGAGAGAGCAACAAAGGTAGAAAGGTTGGAGAAAGCAGTGGAGGAAGAAGCAACGGTTAAAGGTCCCTGGTGCTATAACATCAAAACATAGGAGTTTGTGTCTGAAAGTCCTTCACAAGAAAACCATAAGCGTCAAATTCAATAGAGATGTTATTGTTAGTTATTAACCGACGAACAAACAATAGTTTTTTAATAAGATTTTGTGAAACAAGAATATTATTGATTTGAAGGGGGAAGTGGGACTGGTTGAAGGTGGTATGGCCCATCCCGTGAATGGGTATTTTGGAACCGTTACCAACAATAATAAGGCTCAACTTGCTATTATTGATATAAGAGGAGAGTGTACTTGACGAGTTGGTTATGTGATTGGTGGCTCCAGTTTCCAGGTACCAGTTCTGGTCTTGGTTGAGAGTCATGGTATGCAGCACTTGCTCTATGTTAGTTAGAGTGTAGTGATGGTCATATGCATAGTGTGCCTAAAAGGAGGGCCAAGAATACCCGGGGAATTGTTCATTCGTTGCTATGGGCGTGGAGTGGGGGCCATGGGATATGGAGAGGGAGGTGTGCATGTACCCATGGTTGGGCGGTCTAACTAGGAGGAATATACATATACGAACCGCCATCATGAACCAGAAGGAATTTCATTGTGAACCTGATTATTGCTTGCTTTTTATAATTTTTTTTTGTGCGTAGGTCAACCGTCAACGCCACAAAGAAAAACAAGGATTACACATTGTTTTTAACAAGTAGATGTAAGATTGGAGAGTGAGAGATCAGAGTTTAACTATAGGTTGTGAAGGGGTTGCCGACTGTGGAACGGGCACAAAAAATTAGGTTAGAGGAGGAGATGATCTGTATAGACTAATGACACCATATTAGAATGTAATTAGCATATACATTATATACCCTTCTCATTAAGCAACACCAAATATATATAGTTACATGGAGACAATTATTTACTAATAGGGAAATTGGATTTTAATGATCCCAAGTTTCACCTATTGGACGAGATTAATCCTACCTTTCGAAATGTTTCTCACCAAGCCCAAGTTTCAAACTATTTTCTCTCATTGATCCCAAACTAACGGAACCCTAACTCCGTTATTTTTTTACTGACATGGCAGTCCAGGTGGCCTAAATGTAATATTTAAAAAGAAGAGGGGCCTAAATCTAATATTTAAAAAAAAAACTTACAAACCCAACCCCACCCGACAACCTCACATCCCAGTACTCCGGTCTCCGGCGGCGTCATCTCCTACCGACCGCTCCACTCTGGCGTCTGCAACAACAAAACCAATTGTGTCTCGGGCTTCTCTTCCCCGGCCAACACTCTCGGCGACCTAATCCAGCTCACAACCCTAAGCCGATTCCGATCTGAACCAAACCAACATCGCCCTTTTCAACATCTCTAACAATCGGCGTTCTCGGCAACCTAATCCAAATCAAGATCGAATCTGGAATCCGCATTCTCAGGAATTCGGAGTGGTGATGGTGGTTGTCGATTGATAATCGGCTTTGAATTTGTCGCCTAAGGGTTTGGTCGCTGATGATTTCTGATGTAATCGGACACTAGATGGTGGTATGGACGAAGAAGACATGAAGGAAACGCCGGATGGTGGTCTGGACAGAGAAGACATGGAGGAAACGTCGGATGGTGGTCTGGACGGAGAAGATGAAGGTTGTTTTGAGTGGTGGGAACAAGGATGGGTGGTGATGGTGGCGTTGAAGGTCGCAGGTGACGGTGGTGGTACCATCGGAGAAGGGTGACGCCGGTGAGGAGAAGAAGGGCGGTGGTGGTGGTGGTGGCGGCTTGCGTGGGTGGGTTGTCGGGGTGGGTGGGTAGGGTTGGGTTTAGAAAGATTTTTTTTAAGTTACACAAATGCTCCTCTTTTTTCCTATTTTCACAAAAAATGTTTTTTTTAAATAAAAAGGCCATCTGGACTGCCACATCATTAATATACTAACGGAGTTAGGGTTCCGTTAGTTTGGGATCAAAGAGATAAAATAGTTTGAAACTTGAGCTCGGTGAGAAACATTTCGAAAGATGTGATTAATCTCGTCCAATAAGTGAAACTTAGAATTATTAAAATCAAATTTCCCTTACTAATAATATCATTATAGTAAATTAGTAATAGTTATGAATATTTAAATTCTTAACCATAAACATAGTCTAATAATATCTTACAAACTAGTATACATGTGCTATTTAATTCTTGCGTATTCTGTTTTTGTTTTAAGGGAACAAGAAAAAGTTAGAAGGGGAATATTTAGGCTTTATAGTAGTGGACGTTAGTGTGGGTATATATGTTTAGAAATAAATCTCGCATCTCAGTTGTGTGAATATTTAACTCAAATAGTTTAGAGATACAAAATATAGAGCTTTATGTTTTTATGTTTAAAGGTGAGTGGAAAATATTAATATCATAATTTAAACTCTTTAAAGTAAATACATTCATTATAAAATTAATAAAAATTTCCATACTCCTTCTTACCTGTTCTTTTTAGAATTTTAGATATTTAACAACAATACCTCCTTATGTTGTGACCAACATGGCAGGAAGGAGCATGAAAATTTCCTAAATGTTATGGTGACATGGAATTTTTCAAGCACTATACAAAAAGTTATCTATGTGTTAACGGGCATTCACTATTACTTTGTTAAATCAGAGTTAAATATATAAAATGACATATATTGCTAGAAATGTTGTACTTTGATATGATGCAGGTGGTCACGTACCCGACGGGACTACCTACACGAAGACGCCGATTGACCTAGATGATGTTCACTTGATTTTTTTTTTAAAACGGCAATTTCATTAAAATAAACACCTGAACACTAGCAAGATGATAGAGACATGGCAGAAAAGAAGAGCAACAGGAAATGTTGGTGATCCCAACCTATAGCAGCTTCACTATTTTTGATTCTACTCGTGTTGGAGATCCAAAAGAAACTCAAGGTCTTTATTTCAATAAAAATATTTTAGACATAAACACGTTTTTTTATTAAATACCGTCTCATTCATTGCTCGTTAAATGACCCAACGCGCCGTTGGCATGATAACCCATGACCTGGTTGCATGTGACCAGGGGCGAATCTTAGTTAGTCCCAGCAGTGACCTCGGTCATTGCTGGTTTTTTATCCAGAGGTACCGAGTATACATGTTTTACGAAGAAAATTTTTATATATACGCGTTTTACGAAGAAAATTTGTATATATATCGTGTCGGTGACCACTAAAAAAAATTTATATATTGATTCGGTCACCACAAATTTTCGGTCACCCATGAAAAAAAATTCAAGATCCGCCACTGCATGTGACGATTAAGAGTTGCTGAATGTTCCATAGGAATTTGAATTTTAAGTCTTCGTATTATTTCTTTTTATCATTTGACTTTTCGTTTGATTTATCCGATAGTAGTTAGTTACTCATTTTCTAAGTTTGAATTCATACAAGTTATTAATGCGATCAAATGGCTCAATAAACAATGATTATACAAAAGTCTCAAAAACGAAGCAAAGGTTCAAAAAACAGAGTTCTTATAATATTCAAAACCACCCATTCTACTACATATTTAAAGACATCGAAAACCCACAAGATGACCTCTGATCTCTAACAAACTAATAAAACAAAGGATAAGAATAAAAAGAAATAAAAGATTCAAACTTCAATTCTAGATAATCTTGAACCCACGAAATCAAATTTCTTCATTTTAGCAACCATTTGTGCGAACTTTAATGGATTATCTCCGTGTACGTGTTCGGTATTAAATCCCGATGCTCCTGCATTAGTTATGGATGGTTTTAGGTAATGAATTTGGATACTGATTTTGAAGAATTCATATTTTGCTTGATTCTTTTACCAAGGCCATATCATTGAAAAATGAACTTTTTTTAACAGCGGCATATATTGACTTTACAATTTTATAGTAGTGTAAGGATATGGTTAGAAATCGATCTCGGCGATATCAAATTAAACATAGAAAATCATATGAAAAGTGAACGAAGAAAATTAATATATTGGAAAATATATATGTTTTATAGTGATGTAAGTATATGGTTATGAACAGGGGCGGATTTATATTAGGCCCAGGGGGTCTTCGTGGACCCCTCAATCTCGTACGCCAAATGGAAATTATGTGAATGATTTTTTAAAAGAAAATTGTGAAGAGGAGTTAATAACTACTTAGTTTGTGAAAATAAAACAAGGTAAACAACTAGCCTAGTGGTATCCCTTGCTTGATTTTGAAGGGGTGGAAGTTCAAATCTTGTGCTCAACATTTTTTTTTTATTTTTCTCAGCTTTACCTCTTTTTTATTTACCTTCATTATAGACCAATTATTTTCAAATACATTAATCTTAGACCCTTCTTATAATGAAATATTACAATATATAAAAATATAGACTTTTTTAATAGGCAAACATTTTGTCATATTATTTTTTTTCTCGTGTTAATTTTTCTTTTCTCTTCATTTTTCTCCATTTACTATTATTTTTTTACTATTATATCGCTATCAATGTCACGGTATATAATTTTTTATCAAATCATGTAGAGTTCTTTTAGTCGCTTATTTTTTTTTTACTCGCAATGTCATGCCGCTACGCGCGCCTACATTAAAAACTATTTAGTAAGTAATAGACCAAAATTCTTTATGTACGTTTATATGAAACTGAAACATCTAAAACTAGTGACTCCGTAAAATAAATTATGGACCCCTAAAAAAATTCTAGTTCCGCCTCTGGTTATGAATTGATCCCGCCACTCAAAAGATATTAAACTCAAATGGTTTACAGATAACAAAACATAGAAAATCATATAAAAAGTGAGTGTAGAAAATTAATATCTTAGAAAATAATATATGCGTTTTATAGTAATGTGAGTATATGGGTAGAAATTGATCTCGCCACGCCACTCAAAAGATATTATACTTCAAGTGGTTTAAACATAACAAAACAGAGAAAATCATATCAAAAAGTGAGTGTAGAAAATTAATTTCTTTGGAAATATATACGTAATTATAGTAAGTATATGGTTAGAAATTGATCTTCCCACTCAAATGGTTTAAAGATAACAAAACATAGAAAATCATATAAAAAAGTGAGGGTAGAAAATTAATAATATCTTTGGACTCTTTAAAATCAAGATTGACTATAAAATATTAAAACCTTTGTTCTATGTTTGCCCTTTTTAGATTTCCCACAAGAATACCTTTTTTATATGTCTTTGTGAATTAGTGGGCATATGAAGCACTATAGAAAAGGTTTTTTAAGAAGCCAATTGAAGAGTAACATTATTATCGTATCATGTTGCACCATGATTGAGTGAATGTTCTTATCTTAATCAATTATTTTCATTTCATGCTTATTTGAAAAGTAAATTAAAGGGCTTTTGATGAAACCTATGATAGAGTAGCACTAGAATCATATTACATCTTCCTTTTTAAAAGTGGATATGCTGTTAAGGTGTTTAATGTATTTTTAAAGATAGGGGTTTAAAGAAATAGTTAATGTTAATTAGGACCTAAATGGTTATGCACAAGACTTCCGTCTTCCGTACACTTAGGTGGTGTTTGGTTCGTGAAATTCAATGGAATTGAAATTTCAAACGTTTCCTTTAAAAGTTGTGTTTAGTTGGGTTATGAACAAATTTAAATTAGAATAAATTCCTTTAATCAATTCATCAATTAAATTTAAGGTAATGTAACTTTCTTTCATTAAAGTGAAGAATTTTCAAAGAATGTTAAAATAGTATTAAATTCCATTGATTAAAAAATTTCACTAGATTTCAAATTTCTTCGTTACCTAATTAAAGGACAATTTTAAAAAAGAATATCAATTCTAATTCCACTGAATTCCACAAACAAACGCACCTAAGGTCTAGATATCAGGTCACTAACTAGGTCTGGCGTATTTATTTTAACATTACATTTTTATAAAAGTTTTTTCACGGACTCAAATAAGTAACTGTTGGATCATATATATGACAGCTCTACACTTCAACTCTTTGATACCTGAGTGCTAAATCCGAGAAGTTATTACTAAAGAAATAACTAATTAGCGGAAGTTAAAAAAAAATCATATTATATTTATTTAAATATGTAATTTAAAATAAATAGTGTTTTTGATGGGAAAAAAGTATAATATAATAATTCATAATTTTGATTGATTGTTTTTTCTTTGGCACTTTTGGCCACTCGTGTTCTCAATTTATCAGACATTTTATTATTCTTTTTATATACGAACATGATTTTCCTTTTTGCAAGTGTGAAGGTGATTTACACATCAAGAATCTTTATCTCTATCTCAATAATAATTTAAGTTTTCTTTTTCGATTTATACCACTTTGTACGGTTAGACTTCTTCGAATTATAATAAGTGGTGGTATAATAAGTGGTGGTGTGGGTTCTTTTATATTGTAATATAAAAATCAATATAAATATTTATTATATTCAATTCATTCCGATTCTTATCTCTATCTCTATATACAATAAATATAGTATATATTTTTCGGCTCACACAGTCACACATGCAAGTAGATCGAATTAACATCTCTCTATTCTAATAAAGAAAAATCCTTTTAAGCTCTTGCTGTCATGTGTATATCTTAATAACTTGCCATCTGTACCATGTCAATAGCTTGCCACGTGTACATCTAAGTGAGAGCGAATTCACAATTGACTGCTCACATTTTACCCGAATTGAATCTTCCCTCTTCCGCCTCTTGTAATTTCAGTAACCGTCCATGAGATTTGAACTCAATCGACACATGCGCCTGGAACTTCAACGGAAATATTTCTCTTGAATCGATTTTAGGTCGTGTACCACAACATCAATGGCAGCATTCATTTTGGGCTATGAATCGTCGCTTCCAGCACTCAATTTTGGGTTCTTGTCTCCAACCTTTATATACCCTCTTCATACTCACGCAAATCAGACGAGCATCTGTTCTTGCATCCATACTCTTGCTCGCCTTTGATTGAAGTAAGTTTTTTGTTTAATTTTGTGTTGAAAGTTAGAAGACTTGATTAATTACTTCTGCGATTTGTTTTAGTTTTTATAGAAGATCTGATTACTTACTTCTGCGATTTGATTTAGTTATTGTAAATGTTACTCAATGATTTTTTGGTGGATTGAATTATTTGATTAAATCACTTGTAGTGCTTTATCGATAAATAGGTTTTATGGATTTAATTTGGGGGTAACAGATAGCCATATATCTTCTTTCCATCTTATCCGTATTTTTTTTGTTGCAATTTTTTTTTAATTATTTTCATTGATGTTTTTCAGATAGGGATGGCCTGTATACCATTCAAGATATACACTTTTGGTTTCTCTATGTTTCTGAACATTTGTTTCTTGGAGTTGCAATCCAAATTTACATTTTTGCCCCTTATACCAATGACAGATATTGATGCTATTGACTTCAGTTTACAAGAATTCTTCTCATTGTCGTCATTGCATATATTGAGTCCATTGACATTTACATTGAATCAAATATTCACCTATTTCATTCTATTATTACATCAAGAATTACACTAACAATAGAATCATAATATGATAACAATTTTGTCACTCAGTATCTAATTATGTGAAATGTTTTACATGACATAAAACACGGTGAATGAAAATTAGACTGTTTTATAACTTTTTTTCTTGGGGGTAAAAGGCTTCATCTTATGAATTTGTTCATTTTGGGATTTTTATTTACATTAAGTTAGTAATTAATTATCCTACATGCTGAAAAATGCAGCCAATCATGGTTGGTGGATAGTAACAGAACTGCGACAAAGATCAGAAGTGCCTCTGGTGCATGTGATACTGAAAAATCAAATGGAAAAGCAATCCCACAAAAGCATGCCCAAACTGCCAACATATCGTCGACAACAGTGATGTAACTTTATCTTACATTGCCACATTATTATGACACTTTTTGTTGCTAATTGAAGTGTGCCTTCTAATCTTCTATTCTAAAAGGTATGAAATTTTGGCATAGTTGTTAATATGACTTCAAGTGTATGTAACGGGTCAGAACTGACCCAACTTATACCAATGAAGTTTCAAAGTTATTCAAATAATAAACATTTTAATTATATGTTTGGGTAAGTGACAGTCACCACCCTTGCAATACGATAATTATGTTTGGGAAAAACCAATTTGTTGTGAACAATTTCTATTCCTAATCTATTTTAAGATCTATGATGATGAGTTAAGGAATATCACATACATATGTTTCTTAGAAAGTGTTCGGATTGCATGCTCAAAGTCCTACTCTACATTACTATATTATGTTGTTGCCTTAGCCATTGTATCTGCACCTCAGGTGTGTTGTCCCGCGCTTTTTGTCAGTTAATGGGTCAAATGGGTTAAAGCTAATATATTTAACTAACATATCGAGTGGGTCAATGGGAAACTCTAATAACAGTTCTACCTAAAATGTTTTTTCTTAATGTATCTTTTGTGAGATGGTCATCAAACATCGGCACACTTCTGCAGTGTTGTTTTTTATCCTGCAGCAAGTCTGATAACAATCAATAAGTTGAGGATGGTCAATGTATAATTTCAAATGAACTACATAAAATAATAGTGAAAAGATGAGATAAAAAAAATTCGTTTACGCGGGGTGCCTTTGTTTCTTCTATTATCATTTCTCTTTTGGCCTAAGTAACAGGAACCATAATTAGGTCAATAACATGTAAAGAAATAGAAATACAATGTTATTGTGTAAATGAATTTATTTTTTGGGTTTAAAGTTAACATGAATCATAAGAGATTGATAAATGAATTAATATTTTTCCTAGAGAGTCAAAATTGACTTATTATTTCTATCTCCATGATTATCACGGTAGAAACTATTTCAATGTTGTAAATCTAAGAAACAAATTAATGAAAATGTTAAAGTTTGCGTCTTTAGGAACATCTTCGATATAAATACTAAATGTTAAAGTTTTCACCTTTAGGAACATCTTCGATATAAATACTCCATAATAAAGAGTTTA
Source organism: Deinandra increscens subsp. villosa (assembly GCA_039602395.1). Lineage (NCBI taxonomy): Eukaryota > Viridiplantae > Streptophyta > Magnoliopsida > Asterales > Asteraceae > Deinandra > Deinandra increscens. Next base: position 12,875,992 of record JBCNJP010000012.1, on the reverse strand, counting down.
TTCTTAACCACATTATCATAGGACTTATATATTGTTTGATAATAAAACAAAACAGTTAATGGTTTATTCTTAATCTCATTATCATAGGGCCTGTATTTTGTTTGATTATAACACAAAACAGTTTGTTCATGTCAAATTATATCGTAAACATGCCCACGAAAGCATATCATTACAAAATCGGTTTATATTTTGTTTGATTTGATTATGTTTTATTGTGCGTCCCGTGTGACACACGGGTTACAAACCTAGTGTATAAATATAGATATAAACGTTCGTATGTTTGTGGATATTATATATACATAGAAAGTACAAAGATAGATACTTTGACATTGGGCTTTTTTTTCTTTTTTTGCATGTGAAAGGTGTTGAAAGATAAGACTCTTAAAACGACTAAGCATGTACTTTTGTTAAATTCTAAACCGTAAACTATAAACTCAAGTTTGATTATTTGCTAGAAAAAGTTACTGTTCATTTGTATATTTGACAAAAAAATTATTGATTTTTTTATTATTTAAGGTTTGTTTGTGACGAAAGAGAGAAAGGGTAATAATTAAGGTATAAAAAAATATTATTTAACTGTGTTGTGAGTGAAAGAAAGAAAATAAGTAATGATAAATGTATAAATTATAAGGATATGCATAAAAAACCTGATGGGAAGGCTCTCAGGTCATCTACCCAGCCTTAGCTATATTTACCTGTCGTTGATGGTTAATTAGTAGCAGGGGTGTAAATGAAACGAGCTGAGCCCAAGCTCATTTAGACTTAAGCTCGACTCGTTTAAACTTAACAGGGCTCGGGCTTGAGCTCGGATTGATTCGAGTTTTATCTCTGAAACTCGAGCTCGGCTTGTGGAGTATTATTCAAACTCAGACTCGGCTCATTTATAATTAATTTTTATTTTTTGTATATTATTAAAATTAAATTTGTATATATTTACAATTATTTTTTTATATAGAAAATAATACATATTATTTACTTATTTTATTATAGTTTTATATATAATAATAATTATTATTTTTTTAAATATATTTAAAAGTTATATAAATAAAAGGCTCGTTAAGGCTCGCGGGCCGGTTCGAGCTCTCGCTACGTAAAGTTCGGGCTCAAGCTCGTTAAGAGTCGGCTTATTTCGAGCTTTTTGTCGATTCAATCTCGAGTAGCTCATGAGCGACTCGACACATTTACACTCCTAGTTATTAGGATATTTACGGGAACCAGAGTTTAATTACCGCGTAAGTGGTTTCCTTCTGTTACAAAAAAAACCATAGAGATTAAACCATATCAAAAATCCTAAAGCGTGAGCTAGAAATCATAATCCTTAAATCATAAAAGCTCTAACTCATCTATCTAGCTAGGATGCCAAATGTGTGCATTCACAAAGGTTGGAGGCGATGTTGTGTCTAATTAAATCATAAACTCTAACTCATCTATCTTCTTTTTTTTTAAAGAGCGATTTTTCAGTTAAACCTGATGCTCAGTCTATCACGATGACTCAGTGTCTCTAAGAGTGTCTCAAGTCTGCGGGTGCGAGCGAATCAGGACACCACCTCCTTGCCCCAGTTCGGGGGAAAACCCGGCCTGCGAGCAGCCACCGGTAAAACCCCCATCCCCAAAGATTCGAACCTGGGCCGCTAAAAGCTTCCCAAGCCCAAAGAGCTTTGAGGGTACCAAAGAACAAATAATGTAATTAGTGAGGTTTGAACTTGAATCCCTAGGAACCCAAGGCAAATCCCCAACCAACTCTCTAACTACAAGCTTGAATACCCTTATAATTAATACTTCATACTTCATTAGCATTTACATTTTCTTAAAATTATAACGTTATTACATTTAATTTAAGTCTTAAAAGTATAACATCATTATATTTAAATTAAAGAGAATAAAGTTGTTATTCTGTTATAGAGTTTATTTAAAAATAACAAGTATAAACATTTTAAAATTAAAAGATTTGTCTAACTAGTTATAAATGAACACATCAACGAGGATCGAAAAGTATAGTTTACTTGGAGCATTCACATCAGCTTATATATAGTACATCTTATTCTTTAACTTTAAAGAAAAATAAAAAAGGTATATTTTTCTTCTAAACTATATCAGCATCTTTATATATAAATATTATATGTATATTGTAAGAGATAAATATATGGAATTAGTAATTATACCAATCAATTACACATAATTAAGTTTTTTTAAGGATAAGGAATGTGATTTACACTGTTTTTTTGAAGTCTTTAGATTTTATGAATAAATATGTTTTGGGGGTAAATTATAAAAATAAAGATAAAGATCCTATTGTGAATGTTCGTTTACTTACAACATTCGCATCAGTTTCATTATATTATATATTATCCTTAGATTTAAATATATATATATATATATATATATATATATATATATATATAAGGGGAAGGATCGGGCGTAAACACTCATATTTTGTAAAAACCTAAGAACATTAGTTAATGAAGGGTATTTTTGGCATCACATAAAGTTTATATTGACTGATCCAATTATAATCTTAGGTTCAATCACACCCGACTCCCAAATCACGTCCCTCATTCATTAACATCTGAGTCGTAATCCCTCGTTCATTAACCTCTGAATCGTAATCCGTAAACTTTAGCTCCTAAAATCACGATTTTCTGTTGAATCTCACTGAATCATCATCATAATTCAATTCGATTCCAGGTATTACAAAAAAATTTCCAGCCGCACGTATACAATTTATTACCGCAAATTCAAATTCGCTGGTTTACTTCGATTCTGACATTGCTTCTGTGTTTTTCAGATCTTCGTAATTGCATATGGACTTGTCTATGGATAATCATACCTTAATTGAAGATTCCGCACCTGTTGATGATGTATCTGTCGATGCCAGTTGTGATTTTGGTATTGAACACATCGACAGCAATAATATGCTTATTGGAATCACCGGATCAAGCACATCATCCAATGTTGCATCATCTTCCTCATCATCTACATCAGAATCTCAATCTGCTCCTCCTATGGTGTTCATAGGTGTTGAAGAACATGGTAACAGATACTTCAACTTAGAATTTCAAAAGTACACATGTGCAGTTTTTAATTTCTGTTTTATTTTGTTATGTATTCTTTTAAAATCATGTTTTTATACTCTGATTTTGTTATGTGATGCTTTCTATTGCTGTTATGTGTTTAATCATGTTATTGATATACTGTTATTATTGTACTTCCTTATGATTGCACATGTGCACCAAAGCTGTATTTTGGACCAAACTGTATTGTTCATCCAATTTTCTCATCATAATCCTTTTATATTTTGTTTTTTTATTACTAAGTGGCATTTGGACAATATATTTTAGATATTATGTGTAGTCAAATGACTTTAACATGTTTTCCCTTGTTTCTACATATTACAATTAGAAATTAGAAAGTATATAGTTATTTATTTCAATAGCATGTTAAACATTCAATACCTACTGTTTTATTTATCCTTCTATACTTTATAGTTTATTGCACTCTATTTACTTTTTTTTCCATCTCACACTCATGGAATACAATGGTCTTCCTAACATTTAATCAGTTATACGTTTGTCCCATTTTAATAAACAATTAGTTTGTTGATATTGTTTACTTTCATTTAACTTTAGTGTGTCTTGTGTGCATTCAGATGGTGCACGTAGCAGTGTTTTTGCTACCTCTGATGGAACCAAATATTGGAAGCCTGATGTTGACCCTTCCTACATTCCTGTTTTGGGATCGGTTTATGACAGTTGGGAGCACGTCACTAATATGTATGATGCTTATGATGCTAAGGCTGGTTTCTCCACCCGGTTAGGCACCCACCGAAAGATCAATGATGTTACTAGACATAGATACATTCTATGTAACCGGGCTGGAAAACCAAAACTGCAAAGTTTCAATTCTATGAACCCTGAACCAGTTTCTGCTTCGAAGACTAGCCGCTCATCTTTGACCGATTGTGGTGCATGTATACGTTCTAAGTTCGACCCGGAGACACAAAAGTACACTCTTTATACGTTTGTTGAAGCACACAATCACGAACTCATTGGCCCTGAATTTATGGATTTCAGTTCCAAGCGTCGTATGCTTGATTTTTCGACCCAGCAATTCATCCACCAACTTAGCCTGAAAAAAATTGGCGCTTCTGTTGCGCATAACGTTCAGTGCTCTTTGAAGGGTGGTCATCACAACGTTCGTGGTACAAAAACTGAATTCAAAAACTTTGCTCGAGCTATTCGTATCTTCATTGGCGATAGGGATGCCAAACTTGTGTTGGACACACTAGAAGAACGTACTAAAAATCTACATAATTTTTTCTATGAGTCTTTAATTGTTGGTAATGAGCTCAAATCACTTTTCTGGGCTGATGATGTTTCACGCTGCAACTATGAAAGTGTTTGGCGAAGTTCTTGCATTTGATGCAACTTACAAGACTAACCAGTAAGTACTCTTAAACTAAAACTATTACTGTTTTAAATTGTGCAACTCTATTATCTTTATACGATGCTGCTGTTTTCAATTTTAAGATAAATACTACCCATGTGCGTCAAAGTTACAGTTTCTTAAAGATAGCTCATAACTTGTATTGCTTATATTTTGTGTTACAGGTACTGTATGATCTTTGTGCCGTTTACTGGTGTTGACCACCACAAAAAGTGTGTAACTTTCGGTGCCGGGTTGATATCGGACGAGACGATCGAGTCTTATACATGGTTGCTTCAATGCTTTCTGAAAGCACATGTTACTCAGCCTAGGTTGGTGCTTACCGACCAAGATGGTTCAATGAAATCTACTATTGAGGCTGTTTTTTATCAGTCTGTCCATAGATTGTGCATGTGGCACATCATGAGGAAGTTGCCTTCCAAAGTACGTTCAATTTATATATATATATTTGATTTATTTTCATTAATAAGTGATAATTAGTACTGTCATTTGTATTTTTATATATTATTCATACATCTGCCATATTACTTATCGTCGTTATATAATTTAGATTGAAGATGATGCAGTCGACAATGCAGCCCTCCGTAAATCCATCCACAAACTTGTATGGAATCTGATAATCAAACCATGCGATTTTGAAGAAAAATGGCAGTTGCTTATGGCAGAATATGGATTGGCTGATCACGATTGGCTTACCACTATGTACAACATGCGAGGAGACTGGATCCCTGCGTACTTCAGAGACCTTCCTATGTGTTGTCTGATGAAGACAACATCTATATGTGAGAGCTCTAATGCATTTTTCAAGGTCAACTCTAGCGGCGGCAACACCTTGTTGCAGTTTCTTATGTGTTTTGACACCGCCATTGACGCGCAACGTAATAACCAACGCAAGCTTGAGTTTGATACCAACACAACAGTACCTGAGATCCACACACGACTTCCAATTGAAAGACATGCGGCCAGTTTGTACACGATCACGATCTTTAAGCAAGTTCAGAAAGAAATCGAGCGAAGTCTCTATCAGTGTTCTGGTGGCTTGACGCGCACTGTTGGTACTACCAAAGTATACACCATTGCCCATGCAAACAGGCAATTCATTACTGTCAATGAATTTGAGGTAATATATATTTGTTAGTCCCTTTTAATGCACAAGTGAGCTTTTAACAAACCATACGTGTACTTTTCTGATATCGTTGATGTTTTTTTTTTGTTTACTTGATGATTCCTGAATTTCATGTGTGCGTTGTAGTTATTACTGATTTCATTTGCATATTTTGTTCCAACTTTATAGTAAATTTCACAATCACTAATTATCATGCACGTGTGCACTGATTACCATACCTTCAATCTGTTCATGAGTGTTGTTATATGTTTATGTGTATATGTTCATGAATACTGTTATACATGTGTATTTGACACCTGTTTGTACTTTCAATACTTTTTTAGTCCCGTCCAATCAAAACTGTAGGTTTTTTTTGCTCCTGTGTATTTATGATTTTAAGTTTTAATACCCTTGTATACCATCCTTCTGTTCAATGTTTAATACGACCATTGTTTTAATATGTAACAGGTTTCACTTGATCTTGCTGCTAAGACTGTTTCTTGCTCGTGTTTATGCTTTACACGCATTGGTTTTTTATGTCGGCACATTTTCTACGTTTTCAGATGCAACCAAATAAATCAGATTCCCACAAAATATGTGTCTGCGCGTTGGACGCGCAATGCTCTTCCATCAAGAGTGTATGCAATTGCAAATCGATACTCAGTTGATACAAGTGAATCAGGTGTTCTTAGAACCGAAATTATGGATATTGTTTCGCAATGTACAGATCGTCTAAGACGCCAACCAGATCAGCTTGCAGCATTTTCAAGCCAACTTAAAGAGTTAAAGACACGCATATTTTCTGAAGTGCCTTATGACCCCGCGCAAGATCGAACAAGTGCTATTATAAGTGACATACTTCGTCAGCCCGAGATTGGTACTTCTTCTTTCGTACCAACACAAGGAATTAGAAACAAAGGATGTGGAACGGATAAGCGGTTGATCGGTCCGGGTGAAAAGGCTATTGAAGCGTTCAAGAAGGGTCCGAGACTGTGTAAAAAGTGTAACAAGTACGTATACAACCATGATTCAAGGAACTGTGACAAAGTCCGACTTGCTGCTGAGGCGGCTGCAGCTGCTGCTACTGCGGCTGCTGCTGCAAGCGCTGCTGCGGCTGCTGACCCATTTGATGCACGTGTGTTTCCACCGACTGATTCCGGTAACCAATCTGCTGCTGTCAATGCTGGTGCACCTGTTGACCCTCTAACTGCCTCGCGAGTACGGCGACAGCCTCCCCGTGCTGCTAGGCGTGTGTCTGCTAGAGCTGCTGGATCACCTGCTACTTGATTTTTTTTTCATGCCTTCGTAAAGATTTCTCATGATTGATAATAAGCATTTTTTGTTTAGATGCATTATATGACCTCATATTTCTTATGATATTTCTTGACTGGATTACTTTCGTATTGGTTGTTATGAATACTATTGCACTTTAATGTTTGTTTTGGTTTTTTTTTATTTTGTTTTATTTTGTTTATTTCCTATTTTATTTACTTCCTTATCTAATTTTCCCATTAAGTGTGTTACCATCCATTTATATTGGGTTTTAGGTGTTTGTGGTTATTGGTTTACAATTGTTTGTCAATTGATTCAATTGTGCACACGTGTGTCATACATTTTTTATGTAATAAACATTAGTTTTATCCATTTGTTATTAACTTACATGACAAACTAACTGTTGTTTGTTTTTTTTTTCAACCGTTTGTCAATTTGTGTATTTGTTCTAATATTACCCTGCATTCGTGTGTGATTGTACTTTGCCAACTAATGATTCACATGTGCATCATTGGTTGTTGTATTATAATTTTAACTGCTATATCTAATTACCATCCATAAACAACAGACTGCAAAACTTACATTGTATCAGTAACCTGTTGGCTTTCATTATACCATAAGTATTCTTTTTATTCACATGTGCATCAAGCTTTCATACGCGATATAACTAACTGTGATTACACATTACCAAGTTTAAACCACAAAACAAACAATACTTGCCACAAAATCAGAACACTAGTGTGCTTTTATGCTAATTTCCAGTTATATTTTTAACTAAACCCTTAATGTCTAATAACAAAACGGGTCAGCCTTATATACTTGATTTCAAATTGATATCGTTCCCTCCTGTCCCTTCATTCAAACCTCACTCGCTTTCCCTTGACGTCTTTCTTCAGCTTCAACATCTTCTTCTCTTCTGCTGCATCCTGTTTCTTCGGTTCTTCCCCTTTGATATCCTCAAGCCCTTTCACAATCTTTTCATACTCTCCATCCAGCTTTTTCAGAAACTTTTGTACCTGCATTGCTGCTGCCTTGTTGCTGTCATCATTCGACACCCTTTGTAAGTTCCGGTTTGTTGTTTCTGAACCCTTCATCGTTCTTTCCCCGGATGCATTTGCTGCTGATGACAATAGTTTGCAAGCATACCTCATTCTTAAGTTTTGAACCTGCGTTTCTCTCTGTTTGTCATCATTCCTGAACCCGTTATCGAACCCGCTTGTCCTCCCTTTGTATGATTCCATGTTTCTCATCGCATACACACCAGAATCTGTGTATTCTGACTTTGTTGTCCATGTTGACTTCAACAGCCTTGGTTTTGTTGCTGATAGAGACATAGCTTTTGGATGGCTGACTTTTTGTAGATAGCTCCATATGACGTGTTTCTGCAAAAGATTTCAAAAACAAAATGAACAAAAAAAAAACAAACAAACAAAATAAAACATTATATGTCAATTACAGTTTTTTAATATGTGTATATTGTTAATATAACTTACCACTTTGTGTGGAGTCCCCTTTGATGCGTATGTTTTGCCCCCGTCTGCCATGTCCTCTAAGCTTATTCCCTCGTGCACGCTCTCGATCACTGTTATAGCGGGTACATCTAAGTCAAAACACATGATGTATAAATGATCACCATCTTTTATCGGCACCACGATCGTCTTGAACGATTTCATGTCCATCCGTGATTTGTCCCCATCAACCACAACCAGCAGCCTGTTCTCAAACTTTTCCACCCTTTTTGGGTTGGTGTTCTTTTCTGATATTACTGATTCATTCTGAAATCATAAGTTTTTTGTAACATGTTAGACTTGGTGCCCATGTGCATCAATGTTCCCTTACAAACATATCAGTTCAGTTTTTTTTTTGAACTTACCATTGTATCCGGGTATAAAAACAGGCGTTGCTGCCCTTTTTCTACTGCTGCCTCCTCAAAATTGAGCACCGCTGCCCAGCAACTCACTATATTTGTGTCTACCTTCTTTCCTGGCATTAGGCTCCCTATCACGTACGCCTTTGCGGTCAGACCGTAGAATGTTGTGAACAAGTCTCTTCTGTACATCAGAAATTTGTTCTAATCAAAAGTTTGACTAATTTTAATTGTTAGTGCACGCGTGTATCATTTCACTAACTTTGTGTTATATGTGTTAATTATGCAGGTTTTTTTAACTATTATTGTAAATTAGGATACGATTACTTACATGAAACCACGCTTAGCGTTTTCACCGTCACCTTCTTTTGTTTTCACCATTTCATCATTTTCGCCTTTGTCATTATCTTTATCAGCATTGACTTTCTTTTTTGATTGTTGGCATGCCATCAAATATTGCCATAGCAGCCTCTCTCTCTTGTTTGCTGCCCTGTTTATGTCCATCATCCCTTCCTCACTCAT
>JBCNJP010000012.1:12792995-12866283 GCA_039602395.1 Deinandra increscens subsp. villosa | reverse complement strand
TTTTTATATGATTTTCTATGTTTTGTTATCTTTAAACCATTTGAGTGGGAAGATCAATTTCTAACCATATACTTACTATAAAACGTATATATTTCCAAAGATATTAATTTTCTACACTCACTTTTTGATATGATTTTCTCTGTTTTGTTATGTTTAAACCACTTGAAGTTTAATATCTTTTGAGTGGCGTGGCGAGATCGATTTCTACCCATATACTCACACTACTATAAAACGTATATATTATTTTCTAAGATATTAATTTTCTACACTCACTTTTTATATGATTTTCTATGTTTTGTTATCTGTAAACCATTTGAGTTTAATATCTTTTGAGTGGCGGGATCAATTCATAACCATATACTTACATCACTATAAAACATATATATTTTCCAATATATTAATTTTCTTCGTTCACTTTTCATATGATTTTCTATGTTTAATTTGTTATCGCCGAGATCGATTTCTAACCATATCCTTACACTACTATAAAATTGTAAAGTCAATATATGCCGCTGTTAAAAAAAGTTCATTTTTCAATGATATGGCCTTGGTAAAAGAATCAAGCAAAATATGAATTCTTCAAAATCAGTATCCAAATTCATTACCTAAAACCATCCATAACTAATGCAGGAGCATCGGGATTTAATACCGAACACGTACACGGAGATAACCCATTAAAGTTCGCACAAATGGTTGTTAAAATAAAGAAATTTGATTTTGTGGGTTCAAGATTATCTAGAATTGAAGTTTGAATCTTTTATTTCTTTTTATTCTTATCATTTGTTTTATTAGTTTGTTAGAGATCAGAGGTCATCTTGTGGGTTTTCGATGTCTTTAAATATGTAGAAGAATGGGTGGTTTTGAATATTATAAGAACTCTCTTCTTTGAATCTTTGGTTCGTTTTTGAGACTTTTATATAATCATTGTTTATTGAGCCATTTGATCGCTTCCGTTTCTGCATTAATAACTTATATGAATTCAAACTTAGAAAATGAATAACTAACTACTATCGGATAAATCAAACGAAAAGTCAAACGATAAAAAGAAATAATACGAATACTTAAAATTCAAATTCCTATGGAACATTCAGCAACATTGGCGAAGCTTGGGCGAAGAGTTTGCGAGGGGCGAAAAGTCACGGATCCTAATCCCGAAGGGGTGGTCCTTAATATATATAAAAATATTTTCAAAAATCGCAGAAATTAACACTACGGCCGAAAAAAACCGAGGGGGCGGTCGCCCTCCTCGGTCTCCACTAAGCTGCGCCACTGTTCAGCAACTCTTAATCGTCACATGCAACCGGGTCATGGGTTATCATGCCAACGGCGCGTTGGGTCATTTAACGAGCAATGAATGAGACGGTATTTAATAAAAAAACGTGTTTACGTCTTAAATATTTTTATTGAAATAAAGACCCTGAGTTTCTTTTGGATCTCCAACACGAGTAGAATAAAAAATAGTGAAGCTGCTATAGGTTGGGATCACCAACATTTCCTGTTGCTCTTCTTTTCTGCCCTGTCTCTAGCATCTTGCTAGTGTTCAGGTGTTTATTTTAATGAAATTGCCGTTTTAAAAAAAAATCAAGCGAACATCATCTAGGTCAATCGGCGTCTTCGTGTAGGTAGTCCCGTCGGGTACGTGGTCACCTGCATCATATCAAAGTACAACATTTCTAGCAATATATGTCATTTTATATATTTAACTCTGATTTAAGAAAGTAATAGTGAATGCCCGTTAACACATAGATAACTTTTTGTATAGTGCTTGAAAAATTCCATGTCACCATAACATTTAGGAAATTTTCATGCTCCTTCCTGCCATGTTGATCACAACATAAGGAGGTATTGTTGTTAAATATCTAAAATTCTAAAAAGAACAGGTAAGAAGGAGTATGGAAATTTTTATTAATTTTATAATGAATGTATTTACTTTAAAGAGTTTAAATTATGATATTAATCTTTTCCACTCACCTTTAAACATAAAAACATAAAGCTCTATATTTTGTATCTCTAAACTATTTGAGTTAAATATTCACACAACTGAGATGCGAGATTTATTTCTAAACATATATACCCACACTAACGTCCACTACTATAAAGCCTAAATATTCCCCTTCTAACTTTTTCTTGTTCCCTTAAAACAAAAACAGAATACGCAAGAATTAAATAGCACATGTATACTAGTTTGTAAGATATTATTAGACTATGTTTATAGTTAAGATTTTAGATATTCATAGCTATTACTAATTTACTATAATGATATTATTAGGGAAATTTGATTTTAATAATTCTAAGTTTTACTTATTGGACGAGATTAATCACATCTTTCGAAATGTTTCTCACCGAACTTAAGTTTCAAACTATTTTATCTCTTTGATCCCAAACTAACGGAACCCTAACTCCGTTAGTATATTAATGATGTGGCAGTCCAGATGGCCTTTTTAATTAAAAAAACATTTTTTGTGAAAATAGGAAAAAAGAGGAGCATTTGTGTAACTTAAAAAAAATCTTTCTAAACCCAACCCTACCCACCCACCCCGACAACCCACCCACGCAAGCCGCCACCACCACCACCACCGCCCTTCTTCTCCTCACCGGCGTCACCCTTCTCCGATGGTACCACCACCGTCACCTGCGACCTTCAACGCCACCATCACCACCTGTCCTTTTTCCCACCACTCAAAACAACCTTCATCTTCTCCGTCCAGACCACCATCCGACGTTTCCTCCATGTCTTCTCTGTCCAGACCACCATCCGGCGTTTCCTTCATGTCTTCTTCGTCCATACCACCATCTAGTGTCCGATTACATCAGAAATCATCGGCGACTAAACCCTTAGGCGACAGATTCAAAGTCAATTATCAATCGACAACCACCATCACCACTCCGAATTCCTGAGAATGCGGATTCCAGATTCGATCTTGATATGGATTAGGTTGCCGAGAACGCTGATTGTTAGAGATGTTGAAAAGGGCGATGTTGGTTTGGTTCAGATCGGAATCGACTTAGGGTTGTGAGCTGGATTAGGTCGCCGAGAGTGTTGGCCGGGGAAGAGAAGCCCGAGACACAGTTGGTTTTGTTGTTGCAGACGCCGGAGTGGAGCGGTCGGTAGGAGATGACGCCGCCGGAGACCGGAGTACTGGGGTGTGAGGTTGTCAGGTGGGGTTGGGTTTGTAAGTTTTTTTTAATATTAGATTTAGGCCCCTCTTCTTTTTAAATATTACATTTAGGCCACCTGGACTGCCATGTCAGTAAAAATTAACGGAGTCAGGGTTCCGTTAGTTTGGGATCAATGAGAGAAAATAGTTTGAAACTTGGGCTTGGTGAGAAACATTTCGAAAGGTAGGATTAATCTCGTCCAATAGGTGAAACTTGTGATCATTAAAATCCAATTTCCCTATTAGTAAATAATTGTCTCCATGTAACTATATATATTTGGTGTTGCTTAATGAGAAGGGTATATAATGTATATGCTAATTACATTCTAATATGGTGTCATTAGTCTATACCGATAATCTCCTCCTCTAACCTAATTTTTTGTGCCCGTTCCACAGCCGGCAACCCCTTCACAACCTACAGTTAAACTCTGAGCTCTCATTCTCCAATCTTACATCTACTCGTTAAAAACAATGTGTAATCCTTGTTTTTCTTTGTGGCGTTGTCGGTTGACCTACGCACAAAAAAAATTATAAAAAGGAAGCAATAATCAGGTTCATAATGAAATTCCTTCTGGTTCATGATGGCGGTTCGTATATGTATATTCCTCCTAGTTAGACCGCCCAACCATGGGTACATGCACCATATTCTCCTTGGTCGTGGTTTCCTACACCACCTCCCTCTCCATATCCCATGGCCCCCACTCCACGCCCATAGCAACGAATGAACAATTCCCCGGGTATTCTTGGCCCTCCTCTTAGGCACACTATGCATATGACCATCACTACACTCCAACTAACATAGAGCAAGTGCTGCATACCATGACTCTCAACCAAGATCAGAACTGGTACCTGGACACTGGAGCCACCAATCACATAACCAACTCGTCAAGTACACTCTCCTCTTATATCAATAATAGCAAGTTGAGCCTTATTATTGTTGGTAACGGTTCCAAAATACCCATTCACGGGATGGGCCATACCACCTTCAACCAGTCCCACTTCCCCCTTTAAATCAATAATATTCTTGTTTCACAAAATCTTATTAAAAATCTATTGTTTGTTCGTCGGTTAATAACTAACAATAACATCTCTATTGAATTTGACGCTTATGGTTTTCTTGTGAAGGACTTACAGACACAAACTCCTATGTTTTGATGTTATAGCACCAGGGACCTTTAACCGTTGCTTCTTCCTCCACTGCTTTCTCCAACCTTTCTACCTTTGTTGCTCTCTCTCATGGCCTATGGCACCGTTGTCAAACCCTCAAATTTCACCTGCGGAGTATAACCTCGAGGCGTGTGACAAACCAGGATCTGAGTCATTAGCCATATGAAACCATGAAAACATAGTTTTTAAAACACATCAAAACAGTTTTAAAACGTCATGCGAAAGCGAAATTCAAAAAGCAAGAAATAATGTTGTGGAAAGCACGCGCCCTCAAACCAAACGCAAAATAAACTCAAAAAGAAAAGGTTTGATTTGCAAGTTTAAAATGATTAAGACTCCATGCACACATGCATCCTATGTGCTTGTACCTCAGTGACCTACGAAAGACATGCTATGTGTGTCAGGGCGAAGATTGATGAGTTCACAAGATAAACCAAATATGTAAGAACAATTGTTTGAACAATACTATAATGTTATATAAATAGCTAGCTGGGCCATGTAACCTATCACTATGTGTTTCGAAACCGAAGCTGACTGTTTATGTATGTTCTGCCTTCCACCATGTCTAACACAAATGCTACGATATTGAATCCTAAAAACTCATTATATCTCTTCATGTCCTATTTGATGAGACCGTTTTTCCATTTCCAATCTCCACAAAATTCCTCCATCCTACGACTTTCTTCACTCCGCCGATCCTCACCCATTCCTTAGGGCCTTAGAATCTCCTATTTCCTCTACCCTCACACCCGTCAGCCCATCCCTTCCATACAACCCAACCAGTGCTTCGGCCCAAACCCTATTACGGATGAGACCGGCCCGCCTTCCCCTCTTCGACCCATATACCTACAACCCAAAACACTCCCTCACCGTTCCATGCTCCTGTTTCTACTCCATCACCGTATCCTAATCCTAATCCTCCAAACCTCACCTCGCCAAGCATTAATACTACTCCCACGATAGTAACACCCACCTCCACCATCAGCCTGTACCATACATACTCGCAGTATGTCTGGTATTTCTAAACCTAAACAACCATTCAACCTCAATGCCACATTATCCTTTGAGCCCCTACCCCAGAACCCATCTGAAGCCTTAGCATACCCTTTTTGGAACCGTGCCACAAGAGATGAATTTATTGCTCTTATCGAAAATAACACATGGGGGCTCGTACCTAGACAACCTCATAGGAATGTATCCGGTGTATTTGGTTATTTAAACATAAAACTAAGTCTGATGGCTCTCTAGAGCACTACAATTGTTTATGATGGTATGTGGCAACATATTGGGATTGATTGTGATGAGATGTTTAGCCCGATGGTTAAACCAGACACTATTCGGACAACACTCACTGCAGCTCTTTCAAATGGCTAGGAAATAAATCATTTGGATGTTAAAAATGCGTTTATGCATGGTCACTTGTGAGAGACTGTTTAAATGCACTAATTGATTGGTTTCCTACTCTCTTCCCTTCCTAATCATGTTTTCAGGTTGAAGAAGTCTCTCTATGGGCTTAAATAGACACCTCGGGCTTGGTACCACCAGTTCATGAATTTTGTTACTACTATGGGTTTTTGTCATAGCTTATGCGATCATTCGCTCTTTATATATCAGCGTGGACCCGACGCAGCTTATTTGTCGCTTTATGTGGACGATATCATTCTTACCACTTCGCCTACCATTCTCAAAGGGTATTGATGCAAAGATTATCTAAAGAGCTTGCCATGAAAGATCTCGGGCCCCTTAATTTTTGGGGATCTCTATTCATCGCCCCAAAGTAGGTCTATTTCTCTCCTAGTAGAAGTATGCCCGTAATATTCTTACTCGTGCAAAGATGGCCAATTATAATCCCTGTCATACTCTAGTTGGTACTATCGTGTAACACCCACATCAATTTTAAAATTTAATATGACGTTACGTAATGTATTTTGGTCCCAGAAAGTTTTTTCTACTTACCATTATAAAATATGATTTTATAATAACAAACTTTGTTAGAAAATATTATTAGTATTAAATTTAATAAAAGCCTTCTAGAAGATAGTGGTTAGGAAGTAACCTTCATTTATGTAAAAGTAGGCAAGTGTGTAAGTTGCTAGATGTTAGTCTGCTTATTATGTATTCTTATATATATTTGTCTAATATTATGTAACCAAGTGAGTTCAAAATATACAAATCACCATCTGTTTTATATTCTGATTATCTGTTTCCATCTCTCTTTACATGGTATCAGAGCCATCTCAGAAGTAAATTCCTAAAACCAGTTTCAACCTCAGCCTACCAGTTCATCATAATAAAATCACGACCTCAGTACCTAAATCTTTTTTTCATTCAAAATCAGATCTCCCCTTCGCTACCATAAAACTCGCCACCCTTCGAATAGCTAACCCACCAAATTTCATCTTCGAAGGACCACCGACGTGACACTGCTATTCGGCACTCGCTGGCGTGTGGAAGCGCGTGCATTATCGGGAAGTCATCAGTTTTCTTGCACCGCCATCGTCTGGTCTTTTCGGTTCCATATCTATAATCAATTTCAAGTTTGGAGCTCTAAGCAAAATCATAGAACTCAGCACAGAGTTCTATTAAAAGCCCGTTAACTATGTTAGAAAATTCCGTTAAGTTCATTACCTCCATTAATAGAACTCTATTAAGTTCATCACAGAGTTCTGTTAAATCCGTCACAGAACTCTGTGAACTCGAGAAAAAAAAATAATACTAATAATATATATATATATATTAAACTTCTGCTATTTCATTTATGATGTCTTCTGTTATTTTAACCAATTATCTGGTTAGTTCTACTAATTTACTCTGTTATCTTTCGTTCCTCTATCCAGTTACCTAGTCAGTCTGTTTTATCTTTCATTTGGTTATCTTCTGCTATTTTGTTCTGCTATCTTTCGTTACTCTATCCAGTTATCCGGTCAGTAGTTTTATTCAGTTATTTGTTCTTATAACTACAATTCAAGATGACTGACACAACTGAAAATGAAAATGAGTCGGGAAAAGGTGTTAAAATTACTACTAAATTTGATACCCAAATAATAGCAACCCGACTCCCAGACACCAAACTTGATGGATCCAACTTACATGAATGGATCAAAACAATTCGTATATTTTTACGAAGTGTTGGGATCACTTCTCATCTCACATCAGATCCTTCTACATATAATACTAAAGAACAGTGGCAACAAAATGATTCTCGGTTGGTCCTATTTATTACGAATTTAATAAAAAAATCTGTCATTTCACTTGTCGATCACTGTGAGTTTGTCAAAGAGTTGATGGACTATTTGGAATTTCTATATTTTGGACAAAGTAACATGTCCATAATCTACAGTTTTTGTTAGTCTTTTCACAGGGAGAGCAATATGATCTTTCACTCATCACATATGTCATGGAATTCGAGAAGACGTATGAAGAGTTCAACTCTCTTCTACCCCTCAGTGCTGACGTGCGGGTTATGCAAACCCAACGTGAACAAACTGTTGTGATGAGCTTCTTGACTGAATTCGACCAGAATTTGACATCATTATATCTCAGCTCTTGAATAAATCTTCCAATCCGTCTCTCCAGGAGAAATTTGGTGTGATGCTTCGTCATGAATGTATTCCATCTTCCACGCCTTATGTTCATAACAATGCATTGGTTAGTCGAGGGGGATTCTGAGGAGGCCATCGAGATAGCTCACATGGCGGTTACAATGGTGGAGCTCTCACAACTTATTTTGTTGCTACACCTGATAGCAACCCTCACACAACATTATACTGAAACTTTGGCTGAAAATAACCGTCTGGTCCTTCAGGACTTCTAGTTATGGAACTCCTTTGGTCCTCCGGGGCGTCTGGTCTTTGGGAAACATCTAGTCACTAAAGAAATTTAGTCCTACTAGACATCCGTTTTTGAGTTTAGCTTTAACAACCTCTAGAAACAACAATTCAGAGTTGAGTAAACACTTGGTTTTGCTGCTCAGGGGGATTGTACATCATGAAATGGTTGATGCAACCTTCTGGTGATCTCGATCACATCTGAGTTTCTGGTGACTACGGTCACATCCGTGTGCTGGTTTGCTTCTGCTTCTCTGGTTATGATCAATTCTGAATCTCTTCTATTCTAGTTTAGTGTACCTTCAAGACTTCCAAGAATCTATCGTGATCTCAACTTTCGCTACAGTACCGTGTGTGCTTCTTGTAACAAGCTGAGCATGATTAACATCTATTCTTCAGTTCGAGGGAGAGTGTTAGAGAATATTATTAGTATTAGATTTAAATAAAGCCTTCTAGAAGATAGTGGTTGGGAAGTAACCTTCATTTATGTAAAAGTAGGCAACTGTGCAAGTTGCTAGATGTTAATCTGCTTATTCTGTATTCTTATATATATTTGATGTGTTGAAAACACATCCCCTTTTCTTATATCTTTTGTATGTGTTTGAGTCAAGTTTGAGTCGGTTTTCTTTAGTTTTATCTGTTTTTAGTTAAAGTTGAGTCTTCGAGTCAGTTATTCATGTAATTCTGAGTTTTACAGGTTTTGTATGAAATCCCGAGGCTAAGTATGGAGTTGGAGCTTTGAAGAAGAAATTAATGAAGAAGTGCTGAAGGAAGGTCCCCAGGCGTATCGCCTGGGGAGTGAAGTGTAGCAGGCGATACGCGCGCCAGGAGAAAGTCAACAAAAGTCAAAGTCGGTTCCGCCCGACTAAATTGTCGTGTAATGAGCTCCAGGCGTATCGCCTGGAGGGAATATACTAGCAAGCGATACGCTTGCAACCTCAAAACCCGCAAAAGAAGGTTTCTCGATATAAAATCAATTTTAGGGTTTGTATTCGTCATTATTCGAACTTCAGACGAATTTCAGAGCGACCAAGGACGAATTTCAGAGGAGAAGGGAGCTGAGATCAAGGAGAATCATCGGAAGACCAAGATTTCATCATCATACGCTATCCGGTTCTTTCGGTTTCTTTGTTTTCATTACTTGCAATTATGTATTTGGATAAATTTTCATACTTTATTATGTTTAGTGTCCAGACCATGATTGTAGGCTAAACCTATTATGCCATCTAGACCGTTATGATGAGTGATTGATGTTTTGACTTTATTCTTGGTTTTGATTGATTGATTGATGCTACGATTCTATTCAATTCCAATAATTGCCATGCTTGATGCATATGTGTGTTATGATCGGATTGTTAATTGACTGTTAATGCTTAATTTACCCGCGAATGTCTTTCGGTTTAGGTAGATTAACCAAAGTAGTTAACTTTAGGGTTGATTGCTAAAGTGTAGTTTAGGGTTACCTTGAACTATTGCATGTTCGGTTGGTTGATTATTTGATTGTAATGTGCTGCTAAACTGAAGACTTAAAAGGTATAGGTTTAACGGGTAGTTGGGTTGGTTAAAGTCTTAGGGTTGCGTTGTCTCAAAAGGAAGCGTCCTAGGGTTTTGTCTAGCTTGCTATTCCGTGTCATTCATGGTAGTTATTGGTAGCTCCTGTTAGTCTAGGTGCACCTTAGGTATATCCGAGGGTGGCTAGGGTAATTGAAGTGGGAAGGACTTAAAAGGTGAACCCTTGTTCGAGCGTTAGAATCGTTGTCTAGGAAGGACTTAAAAGGTGAACTAGCCACCATCAGATTAGTTAGAGCCGAGGTAAAGTTAAGCATCAATTGCAAGTCTAGGTCTAGGTGGTATATTCTCTTCTCATCTGAGCCTCCCCAAAGTTTCCTGTCTTCGTCTGATCGTTCGTTGATTAGGTAATTCTAGTTAATTTAAATCTCAATTCAAAAACCCAAATCGAATTTACTCAGTATTTCCAATTTCTAGGTCTAGGTTAAGTCTTGTCTATAGAGTGTCCTAGGTTCGATATTCCGGTCTTGCCCTAGCTATTCTACTATCCGATAGGTACACTTGCCTTAGGGTTCGGTTTAGTTTAGGTATTTTCGGTAAAATTAGGTGTGTCTAGGTCTAGTTTAGGTCTAGGTTTTTATAGTAGTTTTTAGAGTCGTTCCGAGCACATCAATATTTTTCTAATATCATGTAATAACCAAGTGTGAGTTTGAAATATACAAATCACCATTGTTTTATACTCTGAATATCTGGTTCTATCTCTGTTTACAGATTTCATTATAACAATAATTCCATCATAAATAATACTTAAAATCGCCATTTGATTTGTGTTCGGTTCTTCGGTTATTCTTGATCATCCTCCGGAATCCAAACATGCTAGTGACCTATCATAAACACCAAGAACATATTAGTGTTTATACAATTTAAGAGCTCATTGCACAAATTTGAATTTGACCTGGGGGTCCTTGCGTGTCGCGTGGCCCCGATTTCTTTTCCTCGTGTACCACGACGCGACCCACCTATTGCGACCAAGTTCTAGTAATTCCTCATGTA
Source organism: Deinandra increscens subsp. villosa (assembly GCA_039602395.1). NCBI lineage: Eukaryota > Viridiplantae > Streptophyta > Magnoliopsida > Asterales > Asteraceae > Deinandra > Deinandra increscens. The sequence goes on along the minus strand of JBCNJP010000012.1, from coordinate 12,855,569 downwards.
CTGCAAGGGGTGTTCTTCACAGAAGGTTACCTGGTTTTATTCCAGGTTTTCCTACCTTGAACAAATTTTCTATTTTTTACCATTTATATTATTCTTTGCTTTCCCGACCATGTTAAACACCTTGGGATTAATCTAAACTCATCTAAACATAGCTTTCCCGACCATTTATATTATCCTGAGAGGTTGGTCCAGCAGAAGAATGCGCGAGAGTATGGGCAGTTTTTAGAGCTTCTTAAGCAGCTTAGGGTCACTTTACCTTTTACTGATGTTATTAGACAGATGCCTAAGTATGCTAAATTTTTGAAAGATATGTTAACTAATAAGAAGAAGCTTGAAAACTTTTCTGATGTTACACTTGATGCCAGTGTTCTGCTGTGGTTCAGAATAGGTTGCCTGAAAAACTGACTGATCCGGGTACATTTACAATTCCTTGCTCGTTTGGTGACTTGTCTGTTACTTGTGCTTTAGCTGATCTAGGTGCCTCTATTAATGTGATGCCTTATTCTGTTTTCATGCACCTAGGATTAGGAGAGTTAGAGCCGACTAGGATGACGATTTCCTTAGCGGATAGGTCGGTGGTTAGACCCAAAGGAATATTGGAAAATGTGCTTGTTCAGGTAGATAAATTCTTGTTCCCTATAGACTTTGTGGTGGTTGATACTGCATATGATGCTAGCTGCCCGTTGATTTTAGGTAGGCCTTTCCTTAGGACCGCCCGGGCGTTAGTTGATGTTTTCGCGGGCACGATCACTTTGAGGGTAGATGATGAGTCGGTTGAATTCAGGGTTGGTAAATCGGGTGACAAGAACAGCGAGTCCGTATGCTTTCTAGGATCTTTCATATCTTTGGTGGATAGTTGTGTTAGTTATGTCACTGGTGAGGACTTGGTAGTTGGAAATCGGTTGGAGGGTGAGGTTGTAGTTGAGGATAAGTGTGGGGAGGATCCTAGGGGTTTAGATGAGGAAGTTGATAAAATTGAGCTTTTTGACCCGTTAGTAGAACCCGTTGATGAGTTGTTGGGTAAAGAGTTGTTGGTGGTTGTTGATGGATGTAGGAGAGCCACACTTGATGATATAGGTGAGATTGATGATGGGATTATGGTGAGTTCAAGTGTGGGGAGGTTAGCTATGGTTGTTAGTGAGAGTGACCCATCTTTGGGGTTCCTGGGTAAACTTCGGGTTATTCCGGGTAGGTTCAAGCATCGGAGAGTTAAACATTGGTTGTACTTGTTAAAGATGGTTGCTTTATGGCTTAGGAGGTTAATTGATAGTTGTGCTAGGAGAAACCGGGTGGAGTCTGGTGTTTTTGTGCTGAAAGATGTGAAATCGAAACCTCCAGATGTTTTGGGAGGTTGTGTGATGTTTAGAGTTGAATGATAAGTGCCGGGTTTGTATATTCTGTATTTGTGATTTAAATTTCTGCAAATTTTTCGTTTTTCGTGTATTTTGCGTCTTTTGGTTTTGTGTTTTGTGTTCGCAGGTGATTGTGGAGATTCGTGCTATGAGCAATTTGAGGATGTGCAGGTCAAATTTGAAGTTTTGGCTGAGAATTTCGACTGGAGGAGCTGGTATGTGAAAAAGGAGATAGAAAAATTTTTGGGCCAAATTCCAAAAATTCTCTGGAAATCACGCTCCAAGCGTATCGCCTGGAGGTTGGTAGGTTATAGGCGATACGCTTGCATCCTTTGGCGGGCCGGTTGTGTGCAGCTCTAGGCGTATCGCTTGGGAGATTCAAGGTTGTAGGCGATACGCCTGGGGGAGGTAAGTCCGGAAAATTTCAAATTTTCAATTTTTATATTCTTTCTGTTTACCGGAGTTGGTGGATCGTTGTTGGTTGCTGTGCTGGATCTCTGGAGTTTCAGGTGAACACGTTTCAACTTGTTTTATTTTATTATTTTATTTCTTCTTTATTTTTGTTCCATTCCACATTGAGGGCAATGTGTGATTCAAGTGTGGGGATGGGATACTTTCGTATTGAGTCTTGAGTCTTTTATTTTTGGTGTGTTTTTGAGTCATAAAATGAAGGAAAAAAAAATTGAAAAATTGTTCAAAAAATGTCCGAGATTCTGGCTGCATTTAAATGGAAAATGATAGGAAACCGGGAATTGATTGTCTAATTTTGTGCTTAAATGTTAAATCATAATATTTTGGAAAAATGTGGTTAAGTATGGTTGAATGGAAAACATTACTAGTCTATGATGTGTCGGTAGGCCCAGCTGGTCTAGGAGTAGCTTAAATAGCCTGTGTGTTTATTGTTGTATAAATATGCTAATCAGTTTGCTAGTGGGTTCCCATTTTAGGAGTGATAGGGATACTGAATCTGATGATTAGGAGGGAAGAGACCGCTTTAGGCTAGATACTCCTATGTCCTTAGAATTTCAATGAGCATGTAGGTAATAATATGGTTAATGAATTAGAGTGAAGGGGCAGAATACTCATGTACAAACTAAGGATAGTATCCCGTGGTAAGTACCTCTGATGATGTTCCTGATCTCGCGGGCAAAATACTCATGTATGATTTCGGGGGTAAGACCTTGTGGAAGAATACCTCTGGTGATGTCCGTTGGTAATTTTAGGTAAAAGTAACCAATTATAAAAAAAAAAAATTTGAGTAAAAAATTGAGAAAAGAAAAAAAAAGAGAAAAAAAATGATAGCTTAGAGGAATAAATGCTCAAAAGAAATAAAAAATAAATAGTTATTCCTTGGACATCTTAGTATCTGGTTTAAGGGGGGTTGGAGAAAATATATAAATTTAAATCAGTATTACCCTTTGCTTTGACTGAATATGATTCGGTAGTAGGTTGAACTAGAGCTTTCTTTAGTGGGATCCATTGCGACTGAACTTATATCTGGTAAATTTATAAACACATGGGGGCGAAAGAAAAGGTTGGTGGTTGGGTTTAATCGGATAGAAATATCGATAATCGTAGCTAGTGTGTTATTACATTAGGGAATGTGGAATTGTATGGTGGTTATTGCATTTTGAAATGTGAAATGTTTAGAAGTCAATTTCCTGGTTATGATTCCATTGCAGTATTTTTCGAGGACGAAAAAAGAGTCAGTGTGGGGATATTTGATGTGTTGAAAACACATCCCCTTTTCTTATATCTTTTGTATGTGTTTGAGTCAAGTTTGAGTCGGTTTTCTTTAGTTTTATCTGTTTTTAGTTAAAGTTGAGTCTTCGAGTCAGTTATTCATGTAATTCTGAGTTTTACAGGTTTTGTATGAAATCCCGAGGCTAAGTATGGAGTTGGAGCTTTGAAGAAGAAATTAATGAAGAAGTGCTGAAGGAAGGTCCCCAGGCGTATCGCCTGGGGAGTGAAGTGTAGCAGGCGATACGCGCGCCAGGAGAAAGTCAACAAAAGTCAAAGTCGGTTCCGCCCGACTAAATTGTCGTGTAATGAGCTCCAGGCGTATCGCCTGGAGGGAATATACTAGCAAGCGATACGCTTGCAACCTCAAAACCCGCAAAAGAAGGTTTCTCGATATAAAATCAATTTTAGGGTTTGTATTCGTCATTATTCGAACTTCAGACGAATTTCAGAGCGACCAAGGACGAATTTCAGAGGAGAAGGGAGCTGAGATCAAGGAGAATCATCGGAAGACCAAGATTTCATCATCATACGCTATCCGGTTCTTTCGGTTTCTTTGTTTTCATTACTTGCAATTATGTATTTGGATAAATTTTCATACTTTATTATGTTTAGTGTCCAGACCATGATTGTAGGCTAAACCTATTATGCCATCTAGACCGTTATGATGAGTGATTGATGTTTTGACTTTATTCTTGGTTTTGATTGATTGATTGATGCTACGATTCTATTCAATTCCAATAATTGCCATGCTTGATGCATATGTGTGTTATGATCGGATTGTTAATTGACTGTTAATGCTTAATTTACCCGCGAATGTCTTTCGGTTTAGGTAGATTAACCAAAGTAGTTAACTTTAGGGTTGATTGCTAAAGTGTAGTTTAGGGTTACCTTGAACTATTGCATTTTCGGTTGGTTGATTATTTGATTGTAATGTGCTGCTAAACTGAAGACTTAAAAGGTATAGGTTTAACGGGTAGTTGGGTTGGTTAAAGTCTTAGGGTTGCGTTGTCTCAAAAGGAAGCGTCCTAGGGTTTTGTCTAGCTTGCTATTCCGTGTCATTCATGGTAGTTATTGGTAGCTCCTGTTAGTCTAGGTGCACCTTAGGTATATCCGAGGGTGGCTAGGGTAATTGAAGTGGGAAGGACTTAAAAGGTGAACCCTTGTTCGAGCGTTAGAATCGTTGTCTAGGAAGGACTTAAAAGGTGAACTAGCCACCATCAGATTAGTTAGAGCCGAGGTAAAGTTAAGCATCAATTGCAAGTCTAGGTCTAGGTGGTATATTCTCTTCTCATCTGAGCCTCCCCAAAGTTTCCTGTCTTCGTCTGATCGTTCGTTGATTAGGTAATTCTAGTTAATTTAAATCTCAATTAAAAAACCCAAATCGAATTTACTCAGTATTTCCAATTTCTAGGTCTAGGTTAAGTCTTGTCTATAGAGTGTCCTAGGTTCGATATTCCGGTCTTGCCCTAGCTATTCTACTATCCGATAGGTACACTTGCCTTAGGGTTCGGTTTAGTTTAGGTATTTTCGGTAAAATTAGGTGTGTCTAGGTCTAGTTTAGGTCTAGGTTTTTATAGTAGTTTTTAGAGTCGTTCCGAGCACATCAATATTTTTCTAATATCATGTAATAACCAAGTGTGAGTTTGAAATATACAAATCACCATTGTTTTATACTCTGAATATCTGGTTCTATCTCTGTTTACAGATTTCATTATAACAATAATTCCATCATAAATAATACTTAAAATCGCCATTTGATTTGTGTTCGGTTCTTCGGTTATTCTTGATCATCCTCCGGAATCCAAACATGCTAGTGACCTATCATAAACACCAAGAACATATTAGTGTTTATACAATTTAAGAGCTCATTGCACAAATTTGAATTTGACCTGGGGGTCCTTGCGTGTCGCGTGGCCCCGATTTCTTTTCCTCGTGTACCACGACGCGACCCACCTATTGCGACCAAGTTCTAGTAATTCCTCATGTACTGCAAGGGGTGTTCTTCACAGAAGGTTACCTGGTTTTATTCCAGGTTTTCCTACCTTGAACAAATTTTCTATTTTTTACCATTTATATTATTCTTTGCTTTCCCGACCATGTTAAACACCTTGGGATTAATCTAAACTCATCTAAACATAGCTTTTGTCACATATCATAATACGTATTTATAACATGTTTAAAATTTTTAATTTTAATCATCTGGTCCGTTTGTACACCTTTGTCAATCTTAGCAATCTTGTAAACTTTGGGATGAACCCAAAAACCGTCAACCCACCCTAAGGCATATATAACACGCCGTTTATTCATAACGAATCTATCTAGGAACAATTTCTGCCATATTAATTAATATAGCCATTTTGACCCGTTTGAGGACATGAACTTTTCGGCATCTTGACCTAATATTTGTGGTCCTCATCGATCATATAATATCAGCTTACTTAGACTTACATTCTAAAAGTCATTTTATACATCCATATCAACAATACTAAACATACAAATCATTCATAACCTGTCAATTGCAATCAATTGTAATCATAAAGATCAACTTAGCTAATTTTTGACCCATTAGAAGTATGGTCACAATCATTTAGGAAATTTGACCCAACTATATGGCATACTACAATTCTATCCTAGGGTCTAGTCATTTGTATTACAATATAATTTTGCATTTTCTGCATTTCAAAGGCTTCACGACTCCACAAGTCGTTCTTCGCCTATATCACTATTTAGTGACTTTTGTGACTTATTAGTTAACTAGATTAGTAACCCGCGTACTACACGAGTTGAATAAATGTTCATAATATGAGATAACTATAAAAAAATTGATATGAGATTTAAAAATTATGAATGATATAACTGTTAGATCATACAATTTTTTTATAGTAATATAGTAATTAAGTTAAAAGTGCATTTTTTTATAAAATATAGAAAGGTAGAGTATTTCGTATATCACAGTTGAATAATAAATTGCTTAATGGTTTACTTTAAAGAGGTGTTAACAATTACACTAATAAAAGTTATCATTATTTAGGATTACTTGAACTATCGGATAATGTTAAAGGATAATTAGAACATGTTGAAGATGCTAATTGAACTCATAAAAGCTAATTTTTAGAATATAAAAGGGTGTTTGACATTTTAATATTTTAACTACCCTAATATATACAATATTAATTAATAAATATTAGTAACTATTATTAAAAATTCAAAAATTGACTCTTACATATCTTAAAGTTAGAAAATTTAAAATAATTTATGTAAATTTGGTAAGTTAGTTAATAAATAATTTATGTAAACATAGAGTTAATAAATATTAATAGCTATTTATAATTAATTTTAAGTAATTGCAATGTTGAATTATAGATTTAGAAAGTTGAAATATAAAGTTTGGAAAATTTAAATTCTTAAATGAAGAAAATTAGAAATTGAGTATGGTATTGACAAGTGGACAAAGCTTAGGTGGAGGCCCTAAAAAAATGACATGTGACACCCAAGTTATTATTTTATTAGAATGAAAGATTAACCACATACATTTTAATACCATAGTAACAACCCCTCAGGGTTTGTTCCTATTGTATCATTATTATTAGCACTTTGACCTCATAGGTCAAGCATAGAAACACTCCTAATATTATGTCATAATGTGTGGATGTCATTATATGCAATCTATGTAACATAGGATAGATGTTACATTGTGAGCTTGTACAATCTCCACTTGGTTTCACTTTTGTTCCTTCAATTTGATTGCCTATTGAGGTTATCAACCATATTAGGATCATGCAACATAATCATCAATTTACATCCTAATCTAATTCCATGGTTCATTACTTTCCATCCAAGCATGTCTTACATCAATTAGCATGTAAAAAATTTAACATGGATCCAAATATGGCCTCTTTCTTATGTTTGGCAAATGAATCATTTATATACCTCATACTTCACATTTAACATCCACTAACACCAATTTATTTACTAAATTCTTATGTAGGCATTTTATTAAACACCTTATGTGCATAAAGTATGCATAAAGTATGACAACACAATTTTAACCTAAGTTAGCTTAGGTTCTAAATCCATCTATGCATATCATGAACATAATTGGACTTTTCACATTATCGTCAATCATAATACAATTTACTAGTTATAATATACACTATTTCATCAATTTACATGATCAATTTCAAGAATTCCTAACTTCATATGTCAAATTCGTATCTAGGGTTTCAAGTACCCAAATTTTGGTGTTTAAGCCACAAAATTAGGTATACAAGTATCCATGGCATAACAGAATCATCATATATTATAATGACACAAAGATTTCAGCTTCTAATCATCAAAATTAGCCTAAAATCTCGAATTTCATAGCATGCAAAGCATTTGGGGTTTACTTACCCAATGACATTCAATAGATTAGGAGTAGTTAGAGATTAAAGAATCTTGTTCCTACTCACAAAATCGCAGCTTCAACCTATCAATATGTGGATTTCAATTTCTTTAAGGGTCTAGGGGGGTTCACGATTTGGGGGAGATGCGGATATGTATTCCTCCTCCCTGATTTCTTTATATTTACAATTTAAACTTCTACTTTAGCATAATGTTCAAGTATTCATCAATTTGGTGCAATATAATTAAACACATATATCACACATAACATAAATTAACGAAGTTCAACTATTAAAAATCGGGATGTTACATATCGGCAAGTTGGGTTCCTCTGTAGGTGAACCAATGCCTGATCCCATTTATTTTCGTAGCTTAGCAGGTGCCTTACAGTATCTCACTCACCTGGATATTTCATATGTGGTTCAGTAGATATGTATACATATGCATGATTCTCGCACAGGTCACACAATGCTCTAAAAACGATTCTCCGCTACATTAAAGGCACCTTATCCATGGGCCTACATCTTCGCCCACACTTTATCATGTCTCTTGTCTCTTACACCGACGCGGACTAGGCAGAGTTCCCGAACACTAGGCGTTATACTTGTGGTTATTGCATATTACTTGGAGACAATCTTATATCCTGGTCTGTGAAACGCCAAACGGCGATTTCCCGCTATAGTGGTGAGGCGGAATATAGGGATGTTGCTCACGTTGTTGCATAAATCTATTAGCTTTGAAAAATCCGCTTTTGGAACTTGGAAGACCATCTACTTGGACATCTTTGTCTAATATGATAATGTTTGTGCAATTTACATGACCGACAATCCTATTCAACATCAACACATGAAATATATTGAGATAGATATACATTTTGTCCGTGAGAAGGTTCATCTGGGTCAAGTTTGGGTTCTTCATGTTCCTTCTCAATACCAGTTAGCAGATATCGTTACAAAAGGTCTACCCAGGATTCTCTTTGATGAAATTCGCACCATTCTAAGCATTCGAGATCCTCTTCCTTAGATTGAGGGGGTATATTAGACTAGATTTGTAGTCAAGATTGTAAATATCCATAACTATAAGCATATGATTAGTAAATACTCGTCTCCATGTAACTATATATATTTTGTGTTTAATGAGAAAGACACATAATTCATATGCTAATTACATTCTAATAGATATACGTACATTATTCTTTTTTAATGGATATTTTTTATCTAATAAATCACGATGAGGGTTAGAAAAATCTAACCCGACACCAAAGACTATTACATGAAGAGAAGATGGTTTTGTAACCACTCAATCCAATTATAATAAATTTTGTTATTCGATTCACTATCCACACGAACGAACATTGCTTAATCATATCGACCATGTCCTCTGTCTTCAAGTCATTTGTATCATAAAACCACCTCGTTTCGCAGCTACCAAATAGCCCAACAAGTTCCTCTTTTTTAACGGAATTTTTTTGTTTACTATAGAGTTTGAACCCTCATCACTTGAAAAGACAAAACCTTATTCAACACCAATATACCACTAGACCAAAAGCCTATTGATAAATAGCCCAACAAGTGATAATAAAAATGTATTCGATGAGCTTCTTCTTCCTAGAGTGAATCGCTAGAGTCTTGATCCATTCCACCATATGGTTAGGATTGGTAAAAGAAGCAACCCCTAACTTCAACCAACTCTACACTTTTCTTCAAACTCTTTCCAAATATGAGTGCTACTTTCTAGCCGAAACAAACACCGATGGCAAAAAGTAAAGTGAATTTTGAAACCTTTGTTACATAGATTAACCCTCGTATGAAGTATCCAACAACATTCTCCATGCAAAAATGTTGATTTTTCCGAATATATTTGTTCCAATGTATTAAATATTGAGCATCCGGTAGAAGCTTCTCTATGTTCCAATGTGTTAAATAAAATGACTTTTCTCAAATTTATACATAAATAACTATATGCAATAGTTGTTAGTATGAGTGTTATTTACTCGGTTTGTGTTCTACTAGGTGAGAGCTTTGCAACGAACCAAACTAAGTTTAAAACGGAGCAAAGATGAATGATATATCGATATATAAACTAAAGTGATTGAAAATGTGAAAGCTGAGAAATTTGCATAATAAAGGTGGAATGTGACCCTACATTGGTGGTAGGAGGATATTTGGAGTGGTATATATGAGAGCTTCACGTATGTATTGTTTTCTTTAAGGTAACACAAGTATGGCCCTAAAAGGTGCAAAACGCTCACACAGGCTAGGACACAATGTTACGTTTTGATTGCTTACTTTGCACATCGCACGCACCCATATCGTCACGTGCCACTTGTGAGCCGCCTTTATATTTTTGAATACAAGGTACAGAAAACCGTGGACTCTAAAGGGTGTGAAACATGCACCTTAACTTGCCAGATATCACCTGCAAGCATAGCATGGTTGATGATCGTAATGTGAGGCTTTGGTGATACATTTTCCACTTGACATCATCATGAGTGGCTTGAGAGTGACCTTTGTATTTTTGAACTTTGGCTCAGTTGGTGAGAAAAGTTTCCACTCCCAAACACAGTTGCAACTGATGGTTCGAGTTGGTCATGTGTATGAGATGTTGTTAATGGGCGACTCATTTCCCATTGATGGTTCGATAGGCAACAATTTTGCTTCTTAGATTGGTACTGAGTTACAATGTGCGTTCTTTTGTAAGCTAAAACGATATCCATTCCTTATGTAAGGTCCTATAATGTAAAGGTTGTTACACATGATTAAATCAGCTAAAGATCGTTATATGATGATTAAAAGATCATCGGGTATTAAGTAGAGATTACTTTGTAGGCATATTAACATACAAAAAAATATAGAACATAGACTATGATTTTGATAGAATGTTTACTCTTTGAATATAACAATACATAATGTTTTACAAGACGTTTTACAAGTGATGTTTGTGTCCCCTTAACCCAACCATTGTGGCGGTTGAGGTATAACCACCATTACTCTTTTATTACAACAACTCATAAATGTAGCGGTTAGAGTAAAACCGTCATCAACTACCAAAACTACTGATTATAAAATATAAGAATAAGTTAACTCCTCATAAAGTGGTTATGAAAAGTAAAAAACTTTGCCGCCATGCCATCATGTTACAATGAAAAAAAGGGCATCCTTTCACTTGGGGAAAGTGGATATAATATGGCCCCATTTGGATTAAAAAAAAACCCATTAGTGGAGATCCACAAAACTTGGTCGAGGATCTGACTCAAATGTTCTACATAAATAAAGTGATAAATCCCACATGGTGTCTCCACTTCTACACATATATATATATATGTTCTTCTTCCATTAACTTCAATCATATCCCAGCTCAACAAACTCCAAATGTCAAGCCTATCTAACATGCTATTTCAACATGACTTTAGTCATATTCATTCAAGAAAACTACTACTTCAAAGTTACCTAAACCAAAAACTTGTTGCCGGGATCACGACAACGCCGGCTCCATCGCCATCAAGCCCATCTCCGGGTCACAGCAACTTCGATTCAAACGTGGTTATGGTCTTATCGGTGCTTTTGTGCGCGCTAGTTTGTGCGCTAGGGTTGAACTCCATCATAAAATGTGTGTTGAGATGTACGCGTGTTCTCGGCTCTGAAAACAGTGTTAGTCCCGAAAGTAGCTCAGCAAAGCTAACGAAAACTGGAATCAAGAAAAAGGCGCTAAAGACTTTCCCAACGGTTAACTATTGGCATGGGCTGCAGTTACCAGGATTGGGTAAAGAGTGTGTTATATGCTTAGGTGATTTTGCTAAAGGCGAACGAGTTAAGATATTACCAAAATGCAATCACGGGTTTCATGTTCATTGCATTGATAAATGGCTTGGTGCACATTCATCATGTCCGACTTGTAGGCAGTGTCTTCTAGACACATGCCAAAAGATTGTGACAGGTGGGAATTATAGCGGTATCACCTCTACACAACCACAAGAGCAAGGTCCGAGCGATACCAATTATGTAAGCATAGAGCCTTTACAACACGAAGGGTTTTTGCGAAATTACGTGTCGTAACTAGTTTAGCTTCCTTAAAGATCTACAAATCAAATGTATATACTTTGGTAGCTGTATGTTCACAGTTGTTTTTTTAGCTTTTTTCCTACTAAATATATCATTCAAGGTTATTGTATATGTTAGTTTCAGATTATTAATTTGGGTATGATGTACATATCATTATCTTATCTTGTATTTCTATAAAAAGTTATTTTCAAGACTCGGATACTTAAGTTGCATACACTACTTGGTGGATAGTCTGGAAGACCCGAAATCTTTTCATTTTCCAACCAAGCAAAGTTCAGAACGGTGGTATTTTTGACACTATTATATATTGAATTAGCTACTCTCAATGATTTTACAAAAGAGAAGAATACAAGCAAGGGGAAGCTTAGCAGGGGGCGATCGCCCCTACGGGCTTTTTATTCAAGAGTGTCCAGTAGTATACATTTTTATAATTTTTTCCTAATAATTTTATAATTATTGAGTATGACCATCTTGGTTTACGACTCGGTGACATACGGCCCCGTTCGAATTTTTGTTCCGGCTTCGCCATTGAATACAAATTAGACTACACGTATTTACTCAAGGAATAAATAAAATAATAAATTGAGAATATAAAAGGTCTAAGTGGTCTTAAGGTATTTACTTTAATTACCTATTTTGTTAACGGCAAACTACACTATTTTTAATCTATCCTAAATATTACAAATAAACTTTCTATGTTAAGATTTGAACATTGGACAAATAAGAGACAAGAACCTCTACCAAGTGGGTTAATCCCATGTTGGCAAGAACCTTGAGTTTCAATTTAACTAACTAGAATACTATTTTTTTTAATTGCGAAAGAAGTGATTACATTAAGGGAGAGGGGGAGTGGTAGGATTTAGTAGTAGAAGTAGAAATGGTTTGAACCAATAGGAGTGTACCTTGAGGGAGAGAAGGAAGTAGAATTTAAGTAGAATTTTGACGTGGAAAAGTGATAGGATTCAAGTGGTAGAGGTAAAATGGGGATGGGGCCCATAAAAATACACACACAAACTAGAACTCGTGGCTACATGTAGCCACAAATCACCCAATTTGAAGCCACAGGGTTGAAGCCGATATATATGGTGGTGGTGGTGAAGGTTGTGAAGCCAACAAAGAAAGATTCCATCACTCCCCCCCTCCCCCCTACAAAAAAAAAACTAGCAAGTAGCTAGTACATTGTTACAAAAGAAACATTTTACAAGCAATAAGAAGCGGAAGTGATCCAATTTTGTCAATGGATAGCAAGTGAGTCAGAATCCGACGTGAAGATTAAAACCGTAAATATTCGAGATGGATAATAAAATGAACAATCAAGTATGAGACCTATAGATAGTTAGGTTTCAAATAAGTATGGCTTGGGAATGGATATAAGGGATGAAAGAGTCATATTTCCTCTTGTTTCCGTTACAATAAGACTAAGGTTTTTTTTTTTTTTTTTTGTTTGTTAAACTTTAGCTAATTAGTTAGTTCTTTAGACTAGTCCTTCTTTCGTTTGTCTCATGTCACTAGCTTTGTCCCTCTCCTTTTCATGAGCTAAACCTTTCTCATGGTGTCACACCTCAACCACTGCGGCATCCTCATGGGATCGTGACTTTATGAATCAATAGCACATAGAAACATCAAACGACTCTAAATGAGTTTTGAAAAACATACGTGAAAATAACATAACAATCCAAATGTTTACATAATGATATTTAAATTGTTTTGCGGAAGCTCAAGTCCAAATGTTTACATAATGATTATTTAAAAATGTTTTGCGGAAGCTCAAGTGGAAAATATAAATATTATTTCAATAGACAAAATCATCCAAAATCCACATTGTCTTATAATTATTTAAACATAACCCTTTTACAATTTTCCACAATACTTTTGAAGTATAAGTCATAAAATTATTAATCCATATAATACATTTAGAAGAATTTTGAAATAGTTTGACCACCTAAATATGTCACGAAAATATATTAGGGTTTACATGAACATGTTTTTAAATTTAAACTCATAAATCATCATGTAAAGTCCAAACCATCAATCACTAACATTATAACATATGTTTAATAAAGTTTTTGACATGTTAAACCAATCTAAATACAAATCTCAAAAAATACATGCAAGTGTAGGGTCTTCATCAACTTGAAAAGAGTCATGATAGAATATGAACTCACTGTAAGCTTGTAACCACTCAAAATCATAAGAAAATGCACATAACATAAGGTTAAAACATATATAAATAAGGTTTTCAATAATGTAAGTTTGGTCATCAAAAGGTTCATGGATTTTCTTGCATAAAAATAATGTTAACAGAATAACAAAGTACCAAGACTAGTTGGTGTACAGGTAATCTCGAAAATAATAGAAAAATAAGAATAAAAAGAGTTAGACTCCTCATGAAGTGCAAGAGAGGAGAAGGTAGTGAAGAAGTGGTTTATTCCACACTTGAAAACTTGAAATAAGTTGAAATTGAACTCTTGGGTGTTTGGGAGTGATTTTCCGGTGATGGTTGGGTGGGGGAGGTGGCGTTCAACCATGAAGATGGAAGGAGAGGGAGGGAGTGTTAGTGTTTGTTGGTCGTGAAAGTTAGAATGTGGAGGTGTCAGGGGTTTAAATAGGAAAATAAGGGTGGTGGCGTGGGAGAGAGAGGTGGCGTCGATTGGTGGTGGTGGTGGTGGAGGATGTGGAAATGATGGTGTAGGGTGGAGGTATGGTGGCTTAGTGGTTGCTTGCAGTCATGGTGCAAGTACTGGGAGTTTTAAGTTTTTCAGAATAGTTTTTAGGGGGGGGGGGGGGTCGTAACTGGAAATGGGGGAGGGACTGTACGGTCGGGTAGCGGGAACCGAGAGAGGGAGATAGTTGGGTTAGGTAGCGCCGTGTGTTCGTGTGTTTGTAAATCCGAGAAATATATTGAGAGATAAATCAAGATAAAAAAATATAAATGTTTGAAATGAAACCGGACGTAAAATTGTTAAACGTGATAAACTAATACCGCGCTTTGTAAATAAATATCAATAATGGAATACTCATAAAATCATAAAACGTGTATCTTTTATAATTTATATATATAACATTTTGAATTGTGTCTCCCTACTCACATTTGACTGTAGTTCGTTTTTGGCCAATAGAAATTTAACATGAAATATTTTCAACCAATCAATTTAAGGGCATGCTATAAAAGTGACGTGTTTGATGAGGTGTTCATTTCCAAAACAGATAAATTATACCCAACTCTCTCTTTCTCTCTATGCTTTCTCTCTTTACTTTTCTACACTGGACATATCCGCCTCTCCTCCCTCTCTACAAAATACATAGATGCAAATGTCGGTTAGTGATGCTTGCTTTGAATGCGCCGCCCTTGAGGCATTACCGGCCGCTTAGTGGTTACGGCGGTGACGTTACCGGTCGCCAGTCTTAACGTCGAAGCGGCTGCCTTTGATTCGTTGCCGGCATCGGTGTTGCTCCGTTGAGGCGGCGGCGGTGGTTTGCTTTCTGTCTCAGCCTCTAAGGTTGTGATTGTGTTGGATCTGATTTGCCACGGGTCTTCTCGGTGTGTAGTCGCCTTGATGGGTTTTGCGATGGTGGCCACCGTGACTTTCAGTCGATTTACATGTATCTGTGACGCCCACTCCCAGTCTTGGCTCCAGGAGGGGTCACGTGTCGGATTTACTCATGAACACATGGTACAACAGAGATAAATAAGCAGCGGAAATTAAAAACTTTTCATTTATATATATAACGAGTTACAATAGTAAGGAAGATAATAACATAATCTATAACTAGATCTTATCTATAGCTATGCCAGTCTACTACCGAGTCATTCCTGATAGCTTGCCCATCTAATCTGCCCTTGCTAGAGCCCTTCCCTTGCTACTTTAAACATCACCGATACCTGACATACATGCTTTTAAAGGTCAGCTTACGCTGGTGAGTTCTAAGTATTTTAAAACTTTACCTTTCTTTGAAAGGTTTACCTCAAACATTTGGGCCTAACGACCCTTCTTTTATAAACATTTATCAGGTATAAAACATAACAGAGTTATACCAAAACATTTATCCTTTATCAGGTATAAGACGTAACAGAATTATACCAAAACATTTAACCATTCATTCTACTAAGCAATGTCTATTGGAACCACGTTAGTCCCTCGGGCAACCGTCGCCACCCGAATACCTTTTCAAAGTAAGCAGCCGTCGCTACCCCGGAGAACCGTCATTCCCCGCTTCTAGTTGCACAACCACAGTCATCCTTTTTCACTAGACAATATCCGCTTAGATTAAAACCTTTTCAATCTTTTAAACATTTTCATTCTTTCCAAAAGTCCATTCAAATAACCCTTGTGTTTGGACTCATAACATTTTCAACACCAGTCCATTACCCATATATGAAAATAAGTGTTTCATAAATATGATGTTATGGGTCTTGTACGACAAGGCTAATAAGATCATAATTACCCGACACTTATTCACGTACATCGGCTTAGACCAAACATTCACATTTTCCATTTCTCAGAGCTTTATATAAAAGTTTTATCATTTACATTACCCGTTTAATATATCCTTCCCGAAAAGTAATAACAGGTAATAATAACTTTAGAACAGTTATAGGCATTATAACATTTTCATGTATGTGTATCAACACAAAACAAGTAAAGGCATCTCAAATATTTTTCAAGTAAACAGTTGAATATATATATCATTGCATGTATATCAGGTCCGAAAATATTAAAACATTTAAAACATTTAAAAGTGGGCTCATAGAACTCACCTTATTCTCTTAAGCAGTTAATTCAGACAAAGTCTCCGCAATGCCTTCCAATTAAACCTAATCGCGTATTGTATTGCGTTAATGCAAGGTTTAATATAATAAACACTTCCTATGTTTATTTTAATACTTCGTTATCTTAATAATATAAACTTATTAAGTTCATTCTTTTAAAAGGTCAAAATGACCAAAATGCCTTTTAGGCGATTATCTTTTTCTTTTGTTGATAATATGAAGACACGCATTCCTATAAGTAAACGCTCACTCCGGGATCGCCCAGTGAGGGATGCCATTTCCCAGTTGGGATTTATGCGACACCCTCGCTTTTGCCAGAAATCCCAGTGTACAGGCGTCTACCCTTCCGGTCCGCGCGAACTTCTAAATACCCGATTAACTCGGTATCTTAAATACTTTACCAATTATCCATTTTAACTTTATATATACTTATTACATATATAAACATAGTTCCATGTCAAAAATCAAGTCTCTATACCCTTCGGATTATTTTATATTTAAACAATCATATTCTGAAACCCTAATTTCCCGTTTTCTCATTTCTTTATCAAAAATCTATTTTCATTCAAAACTGACTTAGGGTATTATCCGTTATAACATTTTATATCATGCTTTAAAATTACAAAGCTTAGTTCATTACCGTTTATTCGGGTTTGACAGAACAGTGTCTAGAAAACCCTAATTTCTCATTTCAACACTTACATATATATATATTAACATATTATTAATATGTTTCATATATTAAATATTCTTTAACCCGATAATTACTTTATAATTATCGTTAACCTTTATATTAAATATATATGTTTATATATATATATATTTAATATTTAAATCTTTTCTTTTAATCAATTTTATTTAAATAAAACTGATTAATAATTATATATATTTATTCGTTTTAAATATATATTTATATCATTTATCCCGTTCTATTATGATTTCATATAAACTTTAACTTAACCATAATATTTGTAATAAGAACAAATATATAACGTGATTACCTCTCGACGGGTCGTGAAACGAGTCCGAATAATAACCGAATAATAAAGTTGTCCGATTTGGACAAATAAATAGTCCTTCCCGACTAGCTCCTTGCCATGAGCATTTCCCCGTTGTCGGTTTGTCGTTTGGACCTCGTTACGCCACCGAAACGTCGCCCGAAAGTGAAGACGGGCTTTATTAACTTCAATAGTTTACGCCCCGTTTGCCGCCACCGTGGACCACCGTCAACGACCGTCGAGCACCGCAATAATATTTTATAACGATTATAAATCAAGTATTTAACAATACCTGATATTCTACTTCCGCCTCGGTGTTATTTTAGTGATGTTCATGCTTAAATACGGTTTATTACAAACCGGGCCCAAATCACTATTTTGCGTTTTCTCGCTTCGTTATAACTCCGATTTGACATCCGCCTGCGCCCACGATCTTTATTTTTCGTTACCTACCACATATTATAAATTCGTCTTTTGATGTTTCCTCGAGCGTCGTGCCAAATATTCGTATGTGAATCATGACGTTTCTCTATTCTACGTATATATATTATACTATATATATTTTAGCTACTTACCAAATATAGCACACGTATATAATTTAGGTAATAAAATTTTGGGGTGTTACAGTATCGTTTCCTGTTTTTGATGCGCAGGTCATTACGTTTGCTCGGATTTACCTATACTTGAAGGTATTGTCTTTCTTTCTTTGTTATGCTTTTCTTTAGGGTTTTGTGCAATTAGTTTTCAGAATCAAATTGTGTGTTTATTTTTTAAGTCGTAGCATGTAGAAATCGTTTGTTAAAATTGATTGCATCTGTATGTCTATTAGTGTCGAAGTAATTTGATTCGAATTCATTGTATGTGGATAATGGTTGCTGATTGTTTTTTCTAATTCCTTTTTCTATGTTGTAAAGTAGTTTATTATATTAGCTAAGCCTATATACTTTGGCCCTTTTTATTTTCTATTTCTAATTTGATTTGAAGACGAAATAATTAAGAATATATAGTTCTTAGTCAAATATACTATGCAAAAAGTGAGATACAAGTTATGGTTAGTTTTTTTTTCTACCAAAGACAATCCAATACTTTCCCAGATAAAATCAGAATTAATCTCATGTGGCATTCAGATTATTTGAATAACATATTACGGCCTATGTATAACATTCAAGTGGAGAGATGAGTAACCAACTTTAGTTTCTGTATTTGTTACAATCCAAGTTTGCAAGCAATGAACCTAATTGCAGACTACCTGTCATATAATCATCATGAGACTTGATCAGATGTGTTTATAACTAAAATTAATTGTGGTTCATTCTGGTCCAAAAAGCAAATGAGTAAAATAAAGCACATTGGTCCTTTCTCAAGTTTGGTGTTCAATATGAAAAGGAAGGGAAAGAAAATAGGCCAGTCATCTTTGAATTTGTTGTGTACTAAAGTGACCAAAATACTACCTAAAAGTATCTATTTAGCACACTGCTATTGTCTTCTTAATGTGGTATAAATGAAATAGAACTATAACAATGCAGTTTGTATACTAAACAAATATATGCTTTGACTGTCTACAACACACAAATTTCATGCTAGAGGAAATGAATAGTAAAGGGTAGCAGCAATTGTACCACAATGTGCGCGTGATAAGGAAATACGTCATACACACCAAAGCAGAAGCCACGTGATCCATACTATCTTCTTACCGACATAAATGTAAGTGTACAACACATAACACTTAGTGTTTTCAGGTAATAGTTCATCGTTTAAGTATATATTTAACACTTAATATTTTTAAGTAATCGTTCATCATTTCAGTACATACATATATTCCTTCCAACCTGCAGGGTGATACTATTTAGTTATGGACTGATCTGAGGGAAAATGTTATCAAATTGATGGCTACATATGTGATTATCAAAGGTCATATTAATGAGTTGTTCCTCATCCAGCGTCAATGATATTCACAAAAAGGACAACTTTCAATGCCATTCCAGATTCAAGCATACAAAGGTACCACTACTACTTTGCACCCCGTGAGCTCTTACTTACCACTAACAATGCATTTCATTTGCTGAATAGTCATTTGATTATTACAGATACAACATTAACAACTGGAAGCCTTTTGCCAAACATCATGGCATCGAAATTAATCAAAAGATACGCATCAGATATGATTTTGAGCTCAAATCTCTTTTCATATCTAATGTCGAATGATGGAACTTCGAACTGACAATGACGGTGAAGTGACGATGGTAACATGTCAGTATGACTTTCTTTTGTTTAACGTTAGAAATGACTTCAATTTCATCATTTTGGTTGATATGTTGTAAGGGACAACTTTAACTTCCTCGACTATAACTGATTCTCTAATGAATTATTTTGGCTATCCTATTACTATCATTACCTCCTGCATATATAGCATTTGTATTATCGTTTACATAGTTCTAACTGGTCCAAATCAAAAGCAATTACATTTTTAAAAACAAGCTCCCCGCTGCAACGCGTGGGTGGTATCCGGCTTGTTCTATAACTTTTACTATTGAACATCCAACAACTTTGTATATTTTGTATATTTATATAATTCACTAATTATTTAACAATGGGGTGACCCAGGTGTTATCTGATATCTAACCGACAATTGATTGTTAACTTTGTGCATACAGACATAACATGCATATGATGACCTAATTTATGTCAAAATTAAGTTTAAATGGAAATACTTTAAATAAGAAAGTTAGTCAAAGATGAACGTTGACTTAAATTTGCTAATTGTCACACATGGTCTTGGTCAGGATTACTAGATTGACCCCGTTTGTGACTTTGTTTTCTTGGAATTTTTCTCCTTTTCTTTCATTCATCATACGTTAACAAAAACTAATGGTCTGACTTTGATGAGGATGTCTCATTCTCTTCATAGTTCACACGCTTGTCATAGGCTAAGTGTCGTCCCACAACCTCATCAAAGCCGATGGTTTTAATGTCCAATGATTGTTCGATTGATGCGACCATATGAATGTATTTTTTTTGCATACCCAATAAACTTCTTTACCTGCTTTCGTTCATTAATAACTTCTCCTAGGGTTGCGGCTTTGGACACTATCCCGGATAACTTCCCCGCGAAATTGGCAATTCAACCCGGATCCTTCATCCTCATTCCTTCGAATTCTGACATTAGGGTTTGGAGTCTAGCCTCCTTTACATGCTCACCCCCTTCACTGTGAGACTTTATTATCTCTTAGATCTACTTTAATCTTTCATTATTCCTAACTTGTAACACCAGCACTTCCGGGTATAGCTTGGAATAGTAGGGATATAACGATAGAATCCTTATGTTCATCGATGGTTGTTCCTTGATCTATGTTAGCTCATACTTTGTGAACTTTGAATATGATCTTCATCTTCATGGTCCATACAATGTAGTTGGTTTTTGTGAGTAAGGGACATTGGATGGTTGGCATCGTTTCCTTCATAACTCTTGACGTAGAGGGAGTAATCATCTTCCTGGTTGCTTCCTATCTACACCTGTATTGCCTTCTTCCTTGGTCGTAAAGATTCTTGTTAGTAACAGATCTTTGAACCTATCGCACAAGTCAGGGTATGACAACTCCTTTGTGACACAGAACTTCTTGCGCTGGAGTCGCCTTTAGCCGTAAACCTAAATAACTTTTCGAACCAGGGAAGTGATGATCAAGCATATGAACCTTAGGTTCTAATACCAATTAAAGGATTGATACCGAAAGCAATAATGAATCTAAACTCGTTCTTGTTATTCTTGATGATTAAAGTTATTACAACTGATCAAATATATATAGGTGGTTCATTGTAGACCCCTTAAAAGGTGTAGACCCATAGACCCATTATTTCGTATGTGAAATTATTCTATTTCGCATATGAAATTCGCTAAATAGAAAACAAAAGTCAAAGCGGGGGGGGGGGGGGGGGAGATTAAGAAAATGAATTAATCATAGCCATCAGGTTAATAGATCTAATGGTGAAAAAGTGGGTCTTTTTGTATATACTTTTAATGGGTATACAATATATATATATATATATATATATATATATATATATATATATATATATAGGGGAAGGATCAAATAAAAACAAGATGTTATTGCGAAAACACGAAAACAAATATTAAAACCTCTATAATTTCCTCATACGTTAATATTATTTTAAAAAATTTGCACCAAAAGTCTTAAAATTATGTCACCTTTAATTCTGGGAAAAAAAAAATTAAACATATAAAATTTCCTGATTTTTTTTATTATTGCACATGTGCAATAATACGTATTAGTTATATTACACATATGCAATATTAACAAAAAAAAACATTATTTTTTTTTAATTTTTTCAAGAATTAAAGATAACAGAATTATAAGATCTATGGTACAATTTTTTTTGTCAAAAATATTAACGTATGAAAAAGTTATAGAGGTTTTAATATTATTGCACATGTGCAATAATAAATTTTTATTGCACATGTGCAATAATAAAAAATTTAAAAAAACGCTGAATTTTTTTTTAATTTTCTCCAGAATTAAAGATAACAGAATTATAAGATTTATAGTGCAATTTTTTATAAAAAAATTTAACATATGAAAAAGTTATAAAGGTTTTAATATTATTGCATATGTGCAATAATAATAATAAAAAATTTATTGCACCTGTGCAATAATAATTTTTTAAAAAATTTTAATTTTTTTTTTAAATTTTTTTCAGAACTAAAGATAACATAATTTTAAGGATTTTGGTGCAATTTTTTTTTAAAAATATTAACGTATGAAAAAGTTTTAGAGATTTTAATATTTGTTTTCGTGTTTTCGCAATTAAAGTTGTTTTCACATGATCCTTACCCTATATATATATATATATATATATATATATATATATATATATATATATATATATATATATATATAGGGGAAGGAACTAATACTAACAATTCCTTAGAGGATTAACCAAATAACCACCATCTAGTGGTGGAAAAATGCCAGATTGAACTAGATTATGCCATGTGTCTTTTTTATAATTATAAAGGGCAGTTATGTCATTTAACACACCCACATAAAACACCCCCTTCATTTTAAAAAAACCTATAACTTTTTTATACTTTGTCAGATTTTTATAAAAATTACACCGTTAAACTCGTCGCATTTTTATCTTTAATTCCATCATAGTCTCGACGTTTTTAATTGCCGTTTTCTCAGACGTACGACGTAGCAAGTGTTGCAACTACTAACATCACTGTCATAACTATTAACAATGAACAAAATTACATTCATACACTCATAACCAGTAGCATTGATGTTTCTACTTAAGTACAACTGCATATGCATATATTACAACTTACAAATGCATCGATATGCATATAAACACTGATGATATAACCATTAACAGCGGTGTCATAACTATTAACATCCATCTATACATTCATAACCAGTAGTATCAATGTTTCTACTTAGGTACAACTGTATATGCATGTATTACAACCTATAAATGCATCAATATGCATATAAAATATTGATGTTATAACAACTAAAAGCGGTGTGATAACCAGTAGCATTTTTTTTTGGAACGGCAGTATAAATAAATTAACGGCTCAAAACGAGCAAAATTACAAGGTAAGTGGAGGGTTTCTCAGCCAGTCCAACCACCCAATTACATTACTGTTCTTCCTAGACAAGTACCAAATAAAAGAATGAAAGACACTAGAGTCAAATATGCTACCGTTCCGGCTGATATGACCTTTGAAAACATGGTCATTCCTTGTATTCCAAATCGCCCACCATGTGGAAAAGAAGATAGTGTGAATGATGTCTTTTTTGCTCCTAGATAGGTGACCCTCTTCGATCTCTTTAAACAAAC
The DNA here is from genome assembly GCA_039602395.1 of Deinandra increscens subsp. villosa. Classification (NCBI taxonomy): domain Eukaryota; kingdom Viridiplantae; phylum Streptophyta; class Magnoliopsida; order Asterales; family Asteraceae; genus Deinandra; species Deinandra increscens. Next base: position 12,832,402 of record JBCNJP010000012.1, on the reverse strand, counting down.
TTTTAGGGAAGTAGCTCGAACCACACTTAATCTCCAACCAACTTGTAACACGATCAAAAGTTCTTCTAGCGATGTCACAATCACTAAAAACATGATTCAGCGACTCAGCCGAATTGTGACATATAGGACACAAGATGTCAACAATCTCAATACCTCTTTTGGACAAGTTAAACTGTGTCAGTAACTTATCTAAAAACATCCTCCAAACCATTATGTTCACTTTCTTGGGCACATATTTGATCCATCTCGTCGGTCCGTCGCCATCCGGAAGATAACATTTGTCAATCAATGCACGAACCGATTTAACCGAAAATTTCGAATCAATATTGCACGACCATTTCCATTTGTCTTTACCGGCACTGAACGAGAACCCCGAAATGAGCTCTAGAAGCGCCGTGAATTGCCCCTCTTCCGCACCACCACGAATGGGTCTTCTCCAGTTCCAAATCCACTCGTTATTGTGTCTTAACTCCCAGATGTTCTTCTCTTTATCCAACGAAAGAGCATATAATCTCTGAAACGAGTATCGAACGATTGATTATCCACCCAAGTGTCATTCCAAAATTTGGTTGCATCACCACGACCAACAACCTTATGCAACAAGTTCGAATCAACAAGTCGTGATTTATGACAAGAATACCAAGATTTAGTGATCCGAATCCAAGTGCTAGAAAACTTGCCCTTATAAATCGAAGAAAATTCCGGACCATGAATGGCTTTGATAATTTTGACCCAGATGGAATCACTGCTGGAAACAAACCTCCATCTCCATTTGTATAAAAGGGCTCTATTCATCGCAAATAGACTCCCAATTACTGGCTAATACTTGTTTCCATTTAACCCAAGGAACCCTTTTATCACCCTCGTTAAACCCCCCCAAAAAAATTGGCTCTTATACTTTCCAACCTGTTATTCACTTTCATTGGCACCGGGAATAAAGAGAAATAATAAGAGGCGAGAGAACCTAAAACCGACGAAACAAGCGTAGATCTCCCTCCAATTGAAAGTATGTTCCTTTTCCACTTGGTCAACCTATTCTGGAATTTCTTCGTAATGATATCCCAATTACATATTCTCGACATATTGGCACCGACTGGAATGCCAAGATTGGTAAAAGGAAAACGATCCGGTTTACAACCTGTCAATCTTGCACAGTTCCTAATCTCATCCGACGACACACCAAGACCAAATAAAGAACATTTATTAATGTTGATGTCAAGACCCGACGCCGGACGAAAGACATTAAGAATCGTGATGATGTTCCTAATGTTTCTATCCGACCATTTACCTAAGAAAATGGCGTCATCAGCATAGAAAAAGTGAGAGACCCTAAGACCCTCCAACCGAATACTAGTGAAAAACCCGTTGTCGCAAGCATCTTCAATCAAAACGTGAAGGCCCTCCATAACTAAAATAAACAGAAAGGGTGCTAATGGATCACCCTGTCTCAGACATTTCCCAACATTAAACTCACCAGTAGGACTCCCATTAACCAGAATCGAGGAATGAGTGGTAGATAAACACGAACGAATCCAACGTCTCCAGATATGGCCGAAACCCATAAACTGTAGCAAGATGTCTAAATAATCCCATGAGACTGAGTCGTAGGCTTTGGCAAAATCAATTTTGAACACCATCAATGTCTTCTTTTTAAAACCATACCAGTCTAAATTTTCATTCAGAGATAAAGGTCCGTCAATAATTTGTCTACCTTTAATAAAGGCAAACTGCTTGGGGCTCACAACCTGATCAATCACTTTGGCCATCCTATTTGCCAAAATCTTAGAGATAATTTTGTACTGAATTCCCATCAAACTGATAGGCCGATACTCAGACATAGTAACGGGGCTACTAGTTTTGGGAATTAACGTAATGAACGATGAGTTGCAACCGAGAGGTAAAGTAGCAGTATCAAAAAGCTCCAAAACAAAGTTCATGATATCAACTCTCAAAATGTCCCAGAATTTCTTAATGAAACCAAAAGAAAATCCGTCAGGACCCGGCGCTTTATCCGAGCCACAATCCCAAACAGCTAGTTTGACTTCCTCCACAGAAGGGCGAACTTCCAGAGAACTCCTCGAAGACTCATCCAAACAACGAAAACGAGTACTTCTGTTAATGACCTTAAACTCATTCCCTTTCTTAAATTTGTTAGCAAAAAAGTCAAGAAAGGAATTTTTTATATCCAGAGGAGAAGAAATCCAATCACCATTAATTCTCAGACCGTAGACATTTGATTGTCTCCTTCTTTTATTGATGAGGCCGTATAATTTAGAGTTTTCATCTCCCATCGAGCCCCACTTGATTTTAGCTTTTTGCGATAAGTCCTCTAAGATAGGTTTCTCAAAATCATTGAGAGACTTGAGAAGGTGAAGTCGTTGATCCCCCATGTCCTCCCCACCTATACCCTCGTCGAACTTTTTGTCAATATCAAGAATCTCCTTCTTGATGTTATTGATTTTTTCCATAGGGTCCTGTTTCAATTTCCTCCATTACTTGATTTTTTCTTTCAATCTCTTCAATTTTTCTTTGAAGACAATACATTTCGAAGGATGAATCAAAGGCTCCTTCCACGAATTTATTACCAAATTCACAAGTTCATTATCCCCCAACCAAGAATTAAAAAATTTGAACGGTTTAGGCCCAAAATCCAAGAGAGCTTGACGTAAAAGAATGGGCCTATGATCCGCAACCGTTTTATCCAAGCAAGAACCTCAAAATCATTTATCACATTAAGAAAAGACTGAGAAACAAGAAAACGATCAATTTTACTAGCGCTTCTACCTTTGGCATCCGATCTAGTAAATTTGTACCCGCCCATATGCAGGGGCGAATTTTAATGGGGGCCAGACCGGGCCCCGGCCCTACCGGTTTTTTCGCTTAGAAGTAGGAATTTATACTTGTCCGGTTCGAATTTTTTTTATATGCTTAGTCTGGCCCAGTCTATATATTCGTGAAGAGTTGATATAGATAACATAAGCTCCATAGTTCAACTGGTTTATCCTGAGAATGTTAAACGTATACACTCAGGTTCGAAACTGGGAAGCAACGATTTTTTTTGTGCCTTTTTCCTTTTTTTTTTAATTTACATTAGAGTTTTTTCCTTTTTTTAACCCAGAAAGATAAAACATTCGTGTCCCCCCCCCCCTTTCATATTCACAGTCGCTCTCTCTCTCTCCCTCTGCCACTGCCCTCACGCTTCCTCCCACCTCTACCATTCTTCTGACCGATTAATCCCCCACCCCTCACCAGTCCGGCCACCGCCACCGCCACGCCCTCGCCGTCTTCCAAGAGTTCCACCGACGGCTCCAATTCCTCCAACTCTCCAACTCCAAGGTTCTAAATAGGTAAAGTTCTATAACTTAGATGTAACTTTTAACCTTGATTTTGGATTGATGAATAAGATTGTGCATAAATTAGGTTTATGTTTGTTGTCTAAAGCTTTATTGAGATGTTCATTTGAAGATTTAATATGCTAGATAATCAAAATTAGGGTTCTTGAGTTAAATTTGGGGAAAATGCTTATCTTGTTAACTTGATTGTTAAATGTTAGACTTTTTGTAATTGGGGTTATGCTGCTTCTGTTCTCTTTGTTTTTATTTTCTTTGTTGATTTGATTTGAATTGATTGATTGTTTTTGGGGTTTCGCTGCTTTCGTTTTGTTTTTATTTTGTTTATTGATTTGGATTGATTTAAAGCTATGCATGTGAATGGCTTTTTTTTATTTTCTTTGTTGATTTGAATTGATTTAAAGCTATCCAAGGTTCTTACCGTAATCAATGCTACTAATGGCTGTTTTGGTTCATCATTTTTTTTTTTCAGTTTTAAGACTTCATTTTTACTGTTCTCCTTTGATTATGCATAAAAGTATTGCTGTCATGAGGTTGAGACTTTAGATAAAAGGGATCATATATTTACCCTTCTCAATTTTTTACTTTGCTATTTTCTAATCTCACTTAAATTTTGGTTATTTTTAGGAATTTGGTTGTTATTGAGTTTTATTTTACTGTCATTGCATAAATTTTAAAATTTATTGTTAATAGTTGTGTATTTTGCTAAAGTACCATTTACTAATTTACTAATATGTATATCTGTTTTGGTTGAAGTACAGTTTACTAATTTTGTTTGTTTGTTTCAGTGAATCTGTATCTATGTGGCTATTTGATTTAATGAAATTACCATATCTTGCAGCAACTTCAACAATGATGGCTTTATATATGCTTATGCGGTATGTAATATATTTGTAAAGAAACAATTTGAATTTTAGGCAAGCCCTTCTTTGTTGACCAAGCATACTATCTATCTAACGTAGACAAAGAAATTGCTGAAAGGTTTGATGAGGATTGCATAATCAATGAATTTAAAGATCTTAAAGGTCGTTGGGCTGAGTTGTAATCATGTTTCCAGGTAATATTTTTTTCTCTGACATCGTTTAGTTTTTTTATGTGAAACAACGGTTATTTTAATGAATTAAAACAATTAGATATTTTTGTTTTTTGTTGTGTGACCTGGCCCAAACCGAATATCCGACCCAAATACCCGACCCAAACTTATAACCCAATGGTTAAAACCTAACGATAGCCTAATTTTTTTTAGCCTTGACTTTCGGCCCGCGCAGAATTTTTGGTCAAGCTTCGCCCCTGCCCATATGGATGTCGATAAGACCACCATCACGGATAAAATTATCAAATCGAATAGCACTAGAGCGGGAAAAAGAGAGCCCCATTCTTTCATTTTCATTTCTAACCGAGTTAAAGTCTCCAAAAATAATGAAAACACCCGGATTATTCACCATAAAATCAAGAATTTTCTGCCATAACGTGGACTTGAGATACTCATTCTGCGGAGCATAAACATTTATCATAAAACATTCCAACTGAAAACTTAACCAAGTACCTTTGACAATCAACATTGAATCCAGAGAGATAACCGAAGCTTTAGAAAAAATCATCGGGTCCCAGATCGAAATTAAACCGCCGGAGGCTCCCTCAGAAGGAGAAAAAGCGTAATCAAACTGAGTGGTTCTCGAAACCACCTGCGTCACCAGCACCATTTGATTGCTTAGTCTACAAACCATGTGACATTTCTTGTTCCTCAATCTTATTTGTATTCACATTTTCACGTTCTTGATCCGAATGACTATCATGCAGACCCTTAACTTCTATATTATCACCAAACTCATGCACACCCTTTGCTTCTTCTTTATTGCCTTTCTCACCTTCCGAATCAATAACCGCCTCTCCTTCTTCGAAGTAATCCTCACTATCAGAATCCTCAGATGAGGATTGCTCAGCATGAAAGCGTATCGAGGGTGACCAATATTCGTATTCCCTCACCCTAACATTAAAAGATGAGTTCCCGACCCGTACGTCCACATCCTCGTCAATTTTATTCATGAATGTTGTAATGATACACACTTTCCCATTAGCTAACGGTTCATCTTTATCATTACCAAAGAAAAGGAATTCACCCCATAAATTACCAATCTTCTTAAGGATGATCGGGGTAGAGGCAACCACCGGAAGACCCACAATGTCATGCCAAATACATCGTTCCTCAGGAATAAAATCATTAGTTAACATTTGAAGGTCCGAAAACAGGTTTTTAAGTTCCACACAACCTTCAAATTTAACCGCCAATTCAGCGTTAGGAAATGACATACCTAACCAACGACCCCCAATGAATCTGAAACGAACTTCTTGGAACCCCTCCTTAATGAACAAAGCCGGAATATTCGCAATACTAGAAGAATCAAATACCTTACCCATAAGAAAGTTTGAATAATTAGCCTCTAAACAATCTTCGAGCTCAATTACAAGTTGTTTTTTGGACGCCAAAGTCACTTGGGGATCAGGTCTTTTCTCAATGATGGGTTTCAAAATATCGGTAAAAGATTTTTCCATAGTGGAAGCAACCGTTTTCTCGATCTCAATGGGTCTATTCACCTGAACCGAAGGGACATATTTGATCGACTGCGTAGACTTACCAGTGTCCCGAACCTCGTCAGCAAAAAGGTGATAGGAGCCCATCCAAATAATACGTAAATTACCGATGAGACGCTTAATATCATCCACCCCAACAAATCTCACAAAACCGAAATGCTTCCCAGCTTTAGATAATCGATTTGCAATGTAAACATCCGCTACTTTTCCCCATTCGACACAGTGTTTCCACAAATCTTAAGATGACGCATTCGAAGGGAAGTTTGTAATAAAAATGGAGGTAGACACATTTTTAAGATCCCGATAATTATGATTTTGTACCTTGAACTTGTTAACCTGCTGAGTGACTTGCTTCTTTGGTTAAAAGCGAGAATTTTGTTTCGGAAAAAAACATTGATCCACTTTGGTATCATGAAACGAAGGTCGCCGCTGATTAACGCTAGACTTCTGAGCAGGAAGCGAACCCTTGAAAAACTTATTCATACTGGTAGGGAAACACAAAGAAAAAAAAAACGACACCCAAAAACCCTAAAAAAGAACCTCACGACGCTAACAAATTCGTTTTGGTTGCCGGAATAACCAAGGATCTTCTTCAGATGCAACTTGGAAAAGACCAAAAACCAAACACAGATTGCTATACGCTAGAGAGATCAAGATTAGAGTTTCGAAAAAAAAAGATGATCTAAATCCAATCACAACAAACCAACAATGGCTAACCGATTCGTTACAATCACGAAACAATCAAGGATCTTCTTCAGATACAACTTGACGATTAAGAGATCGATTACATATCGTTATACCATACGGAATGAAGGACGGATCGAGGAGGCCAAGAACCCTAAAAAGAGCATGTTTTTGTCTAACTATGTGTTAGTCTTTGTTAAAGTTGATAACCAGTAGCATTGATGCTATCAAAATTCAACAAAAACATGATCAAAATGTATAACTGCCTATGCGTGTATTACAACCTACAAATACACCATTATACAAGTAATACTAATTCTATAACCATTAATAGTGGTGGCATAGAGGTAAAAAAAAAACAAAAAATATACAGAAACTAAATATACACAAAGTACAATTAAATATATATATATATATATTACATAATTACTTTGACATTAAATGTCAAAATGTACAAACAGAATTACTTCTGCATCAACACAAATGCAAAAAAACTAGCTTTCCTCATTGTATATTATAGAAATTGAAAAAATTTACCCAAAATAATCACAACATTTATCCAAATGGAGGATCACAAATAAATCGAGTACCCCAAAACTATTTGCTATTTTAATAAAAATGAGCTAGGATGATTTTCATAAAAAATCACTAGTTTCAATATCATAAAAATTACAAAGAAAAAAAAGAGAAAAAAAAAACAAAGTCAAAATCGAATTCATATCACGCAACATATAATAAAAATGTACATGCGTAATTTAATAATTATGTTTTATTTTAATTCACAAGCCCTAACATATGTTGCGTTATTTAAGATAAGACTAAAACACGTAGAGATTAACGAATACACAAATTTCTAAAATAATGATGCAGAAGCTATATTTTACTAGTTAAACATCATTTCAATCTTTAAATTTGAGCTTGATAACGCAACTTGGTTAAGGGCTTCTGAATATTGCAAGTAGTAAGTTAAAAATAACGTAAGTTACGATAGGCTGATTAAATGTAAACTGTAAACTAAAGTATGTATTAACTATAAACTAAAGCAAATATTAAAAAATAACACAAATGTTTAAAAATATAAGGGTTATTGGTTTCAAATAATCCTAACTATCACTTTTTGGCCAATAACACTCCCAACTAACGAATTTCCCTCTGTCACTCCCAACTATCAACATATTTTCCTCTACCACTCACTCCGTTAATTTTCTTTAACCCCGTTAGTCATCTGCCTACGTGGTCATAAACCACGTATGCAACCACATAATCATTTCATGCCATATAGGACCGCCACGTAGGCAGATGACTAACGGAGTTAAAGAAAATTAACAGAGGGAGTGGTGGAGGGAAATATGTTGATAGTTGGGAGTGCCAGAGGGAAAATTCGTTAGTTTGGAGTGTTATTGGCCAAAAAGTGATAGTTAGGATTATTTGAAGCCAATAACCCTAAAAATAATCACGCATATGTTATTTTTTACTAGTTAAACATCATTTTAGTCTTTATATTTGAGTTTCATAATGCAACTTGGTTAAGGGCTCTGAATTACACAAATAGTAAGTTCAAAATAACGCAAATTATGATACACTGATTAATTGAAAATAACCAAAATCTTATCATTAATGCACGCATTAACTTAAAAATAACGCAATTGTAAGAAAGAACTAAGCTTACTTGAAAAAACGCAACTTGTAAAATCTCATTCTTCACGGTTCGTTTCTCTTCAGATCACTACCTAATAACATAACTTTGATTTAACAGTTAATAGCTATCTGTTTTTATCATATTATAACGCAACCAACAAGCAATATATTAATAAAAAAATACATATTATATATATAACATATATATATATATATATATATATATATATATATATATATATATATGGGTGATGTTCATTGTAGATACCCCCATAAGTGTAGACAGGTAGACACCTCATTTCACATGTGAAATTACCCTATTTCGCATGTGAAATTCAATAAAAAAACTTTTATTTTAGATTTTATGTAAATAAATAAATAAAATCTAAGATAAACAATGAGAATTGTGAAAAATTTAATTCATGAATGATGCATAGGGAGAGGATTTAATTCATATATATAGGGAGAGGATCATTTGAGATCATTATTTACATGTATCCCCTTCCCATGAATTGTATATATATATATATATATATATATATATATATATATATATATATAGGGAGAGGATCATTTGAGAACCAATTTGATTTGAGAACTAAAAAGAACTAATTTGAGCCACAAGTTTATTTACATGTATCCCCTTCCCATGAATTGTAGTGGTTCTCCCTGAAATTTGTGGTTGAGATTTAGTTATCAAAAGTTCTCAAAACAAAAAGTTCTCATTTGAACCTATCCCTATATATATATATAGTGTGTGTGTGTGATGTTATTTAATAAGTTATATTAGAATAAGAAGGCTAAGAAGCAATCTTAACCCTTGGATCTTCAATTAAATTATTATCAATGATTCAAAGTTTTTTCTGTGTAGAATTAGATAGAAAAAAAAGATCAAAGGGTATTTTTTGACTTTTTATCTAGTTTCCCCATTTTTTAAACCTTCATAATTTTTACATACGACATTATTTTTCAAAAAAAATTACACCATAAAAACGAGAGTTTTTTATCTTTAAAACGCGTATAGTGTTTGTTATATATAAAATTAAAATGATCTGAACATTTACAGATCATTGTGTTAAAATGTTCAGATCATTATGTCATATTGTGTAAAAAATGTTCAGATCATTGTATCAAATACTCGTCATTGTGTCATATTCAGATCATTGTGTCATATTTTTCAAAAATGTTCAGATCATTATGATAAAAAGTCATATCATTGTTTCAAATCGAAAGAGTACTTTTTTAATTTTATATATAGCAACATTGTACGCGTTTTAAAGATAAAAATGCTCATTTTATGCTGTATTTTTTTTAAAAAAATAATGTCGTATGTAAAAGTTATGAAGGTTTAAAAAATGAGAGAACTTAATAAAAAATCAATATAGATGACTAAGACCAAATTGCCTCTGCTTCCTTTTTAAATAGATTGAAGATCCAACGGCTAAGATGACTTCTTAGCCTTCTTATCTAAACCAAACTTTTCATTTGAGCCTCTTACTCTCTCTCTCTAAATTAATTAATTAATTAATTAATAGATAAATAAATATATATATATATATATAATATACACACATACATATATATATATATAGGGTTAGATTCAAATGAGAACTTTTTCTTTTAAGAACCATTCTGAGCCACTAATTTTCAAGGGGGAGAATTCAAATTCATGGGGGGGGGGGGGGGGGGGGCGATTTCCTTATATATAACTTGTGGCTCATAATAGTTCTAAAAAATTCTCAAAACTAATTGGTTCTCAAATGATCCTCTCCCTATATATATAGGGGAAGGATCCTGCGAAAACACCATTTTTTTGTGAGAACTGCGTAAACAAATCTTAAAACCTACATAACTTTTTCATACGTTAATATTTTTTTTTTTAATTTGCACCAAAAGTCTTAAAATTATATTATCTTTAATCCTATAAAAGTTTTAAAAAACTTAACGCTTTTTTTTATTTTTTTAAATATTTTTTTGTGTGGTGCACATGTGCATCACAAAAAAAACTCATACTTTTAGTATGAGTTAATATTTTTTTTTTCTTAGTCGCACCATATGTCATATATGTTCATCATTTTTTTGCGTTTTTATTGAATGATGCACATGTGCATCATACCAAAAAAAACGCTCATACATGTGATATACATTAATAGTTTAAAAATAAATTGCAACCTAAATATCATAGTTGTGTTATCTTTAGATTTAAAGAAAAAAATAGCATTTTATAACTTTTTTTAATTATATGATGCACATGTGCATCACACGGGAAAAAAACGTTCAGTTTTTTTTTTAATATTTTGCTCCAGATTTAAAGATAACGTAATTCTAAGACGTTTGGCGCAAATTTTATGAAAAATCGTTAACGTATGAAAAAGTTACGTGAGTTTTAATATGTGTTTTCGCAGTTTTCACAAAAAGATGTGTTTTCGCAGGATCCTAACCCTATATATATATATATATATATATATATATATATATATATATATATATATATATAACTTTCGCATATGAAATGACTCTTTTTCACATGTGAAATTTTCTGAATAATGAGAAAAAAGAAAATTAATCATAACTATTAGATCAAGAGATCTAATGGTAAAAAAAAGGTATCTACATGTCTACACTTATGGGGATGTCTACAATGAACTTTTCACTATATATATATATATATATATATATATATATATATATAGAGGAAGGGTAAAATGAAAACTCACCCGAGTTGAGAAAACTTTGAAAACTCTTCAAAAACGGGGTCAAAAAGTTTTTTTTTTTCCTTCAATTTTTTTATGGTGATTCTTTACGTTATAGGCTATCCATAGATGGAAAAAAATCAAAAAAACGCCTCGGGGATATTTTTTTTTAAAAATCTCAAAAAACGGTCTTGTTACATATGTAACACTCTGTACATATGTTTGTTACATATGTAACAACAAAACTTGTTACATTTTTATAAAAAAATCCCTGAGGCGTTTTTTTGATTTTTTTCCATCTATGAATAGCCTATAATGTAAAGAATCACCATAAAAATTTAAAGGGAAAAAAAAAACTTTTTGACCCCGTTTTTGAAGAGTTTTCAAAGTTTTCTCAACTCGGAGTGGTTTTCACCATAACCATCCCCTATATATATATATATATACAACCATCGGGTGGGATCAATTACAAGTCCCGGTTAGGTGCAGTCAGATAAGCTTCACAAAAAAAAAAACATAAAACCTTCACAAAAAACCATAAAGAAGAGATGCCTAAAACTTCTGGATCTCCTCCACAGCAGCCTTCTTGTGTTTCATCTTCTCGATTGTGCTATCCACGACACCATGAAGAAGTCCATGGCTCTCCTACTTCATCTGCAGTTGATCCATGATGTACTCCGTGGCGGCTATCTGCATGGCGGAAGGAAAATGAGCAGCAAGGTCCTTAAGCATCTGTATGTGGCTTTGGATGATGCTAGTGGTGATACTTGTCATCATGCCGAAAGAATTTCGCATGATGTGATCCTACTTCACCTTTTTCATGTGGAGCTCCTCTAGCTACTGTATCACTACGATCCTACTTCACCTCTTCTTGTAGTTTGATGAAGATGAAGCCATTGTAGCAAATTTAAAGTGAGCTGAGAAATGTAAATACAAAGATACGTGATATAAAATTAATGTTTGCATGACCTTAAAATATTTATAGTGAAAAGACGTGGGAAAATGAATAGATGCAAGAATAATAGTTATATTAACTTATACGGGTGACTTACACGTAGTTAAAACTACAAATGCATATACGCATCGCCTCTTATCGTTCGGGCATATGTGAGATTAAATGCAGGTGCAAAAAATTAATTAACTTCTACCTCCCAACCGTCAACATTTAATTACGCAATCATTTCAAAATCTTCATAATAAACCCTGTAAAAATAGGCAATCGATTGAAGATCACCACTCACACTACAGTACGTCAAAATTCACCTTTGGCCACGGAAAAAAAATCGTGACCAAAGGTCTTTGGCCATGTTTTTTTTCCATTTCAATCGACACCAAAGGTCCCGTTACCGTATGTATCATACGGACACATTAGAATATCAGTGGCTGAAGCCACCTAGAAGCGTGGCTAAAGGGTACCAATTTTTATTGTTGTAATTAAACAATTTTCCCAGAAAGCGTGGCCAAAGGGTCCCAACGCCCACATGTGTTTGTTTAACGTGGCCTTTGGTACTATATGGTCACATATATTTGTGTTTTAGCCACATACATTATAAAAATACGTGGCCAAAGAGTTGTTGAAATCATACATTTTGTCTCAATAGGCGTGGCCAACGGGTGGCAACAGCCACGTTAAAATATCAAAAGCGTGGCCTTTGGTATTATATGGTCACGTATATTTATGTTTTAGCCACATATGTTAAAAAACGTGGCCAAATGGGTTGTTGAAATTATAATTTTTGTGCCAATACGCGTGGCCAAAGGGTGGCAATGGCCACGTTAAAATATAAAAAGCGTGACCTTTGGTATTATATGGTCACGTATATTTGTGTTTTAGCCACATGTTTAAAAAAACGTGGCCAAATGGGTTGTTGAAATCAAAATTTTTGTCCCAATACGCGTGGCCAAAGGGTAGCAAGACCACGTCAAAATATCAAAAGTGTGGCCTTTGGTATTATATGATCACGTATATTAGTGTTTTAGCCACATATATTTGGAAAAAGAAAGTGGCCAAAGGGTTGTTGAAATCAGATAATTTATCCCAATATGCGTGGCCAAAGGGTGGCAACGGTCACGTTAAAATATAAAAAGTGTGGCATTTGGTATTATATATATGGTCACATATATTTTCTTAATTACTAATAATTATACTGCATATTAATTAATATAGAGAAACCTTAAAATCATATTGTAATTAAAAATTAATGTACATACACTAATCAAATGTTGTTCAAAAAAATAATTTCTTGTCCGTGCTCATCAGCTGCTTCTGCTGGATCCGTGTACTAAGTTTTCTGTTTATCAGATCTTGACTAAGCTGGTTTAGTGTTAAGTACACTTTCAACTTTTTTTTTCGATCATTATTTACATGGAAACATGACAAATAAAACCGTTCATATACACATATATATATATATATAGTTAATTAATTAGCGGATACGATTAATTAATGTAGTAATTACCGGTGGTTGTTCCAGTACTTTTTGAACCGTAGAATGATCAACCGGCTGTGATTTATCTGATGTGTTATTAGAATGAAGGATCATTCGGTTCGTCGACTATGCAATAATATATTCATTTTCAACCGCCGAAAGCATTGTTTTTTCATCTAATGAGAATGGTAAAAATGTTGCACCTTTTTTGACCTGATAAGCTATAATTCTACGGCAACCAGGTGGTAATGGACTTCCATGAATCTTCTCATTATTTTCTTTTGGTAATAATTTAGCCATTCCCACGACGTTCAGTGGATTCCCTCCATATGCAACGTCGCAGTTTAACACTCCTGATCAGAAGTGACATATTAATAATAATATTAAGAGTAAATTACGGATTTCATCCCTGTGGTTTGCACGAATTTCACATATAGTCCTTAGCTTTCATTTATTACGGATTTAGTCCCAAACTTTTGACAAACCGTTACGGATTTAGTCCCTGACGTGGATGTCTGTTAATTTATTCCGTTAAATGAGTGTGAAATGACATTAATACCCCTCCCTTTAAATTAAAAACAATAAAAAATAACAATTTAAAAAACAAATCAAAATTTATATCTGACAAGGACCCACTACATCTCTTCTCCGACGAGTTCCGATCATCTTCCTCCGAGGAATTCAAGTTGTTCTCTCATTGTAAGAAACTAAGAATTCTACCTTGGTCATCATCAAACAAATCTTGGTTCTGATCTGGCCCAGAGTCTTCATCCAAATGCGGAGTTCAACGACTTATCCTCCTTTTATAACAACACTTCGGCCTACGTCGTTTGGATGCTACTCAGCTGCTAGATTCATGTCGCAAATGCTACACTGTTCCGTGTAAAGCCGCTTCACGATTCCGTCTCTCGATGCTTAAGCTCTCTGGCGCTCCACGATTTCGTCTCTCCGTTAACGACTCTTTCGAATCAAGAAATTAAATCAATAAACATCTATACACCAAATCAAGAAATTAAACACGATTTTGTCTCTCCGTTAACGACTCTTTCGAATCAAGAAATTAAATCAATAAACATCTATACACCAAATCAAGAAATTAAAAGCCAGATCGAATCTTTAAAATCTAAGCATTCATTAGTTTTATAGCTCCGTCAGGGACTAAATCCGCAACGGTTTGTCAAAAGTTTGGGACTAAATCCGTAATAAATGAAAGCTAAGGACTATATGTGAAATTCGTGCAAACCATAGGGACGAAATCCGTAATTTACTCTAATATTAATTATAGCATATATATATTAACAATTAATTAATTAAAGTAAAAAATAGAATAAAAAATTATGGTATATACTAAAATATATACCTCTGGGATTAGTAGCTGATCGATAGGAGCTGAAATGGCATCGTTATTTGGTTTTTCCAACTGATCACTCTTCTTAGCAGGTACATTACGAGCTGCAGGTTTTGCTAATTTTGCATGTCTCTTATTGTTTTCCTAAATTGACACCATGTAATTAACTGATTAGTAACATATATATTAATTAACAATAACGTCAAAGCGATTTGTCAAATATTTAATTATATATACCACTTTCTACTCTGATGCCCCAGCTGCTGTTTCAGTACTTCTTTGTCTCTCTTTCCCCCAAAGACAACATCAACATTTAATTAAATGATCATATAGCAATTAGTTATAAGGGAAATTGAAGTACACAATTGTGTAAAATATATAGTTACCCTTACAATTCAGTTAAATATTTATGTAGCTAGCGAGCTAGTTTATCTAATTAAATCAAATCATAACCGGCTAAACATTAATTAACTATCCCGATAACCATCCGGATGAAGTACAAACTTGTCATAGCCGGAACATTTATTAATTATATTCCGGAAGAACTTTAACTATCCTGATGAAGTTTAACTATCCGGATGAACTACAACCATCCGGATGAAGTACAAACTTGTCATAGCCGGAACAATTATTAATTATATTCCGGAAGTACTCTAACTATCCTGATGAACTTTAACTATCCGGATGAACTACAACCATTCGGATGAAATACAAACTCATCATAGCCGGAAAAGTTATTATTTATATTCCGGAAGAACTCTAACTATCCTGATGAACTGTAACTATCCGGATGAACTACAACCATCCGAATGAAGTACAAACTTATCATTGCCGGAATAGTTATTATTTATATTCCGGAAGAACTCTAACTATCCTGATGAACTGTAACTATCTGGATGAACCATAACTAGAGAAGCATGTTCATCCAGGTGAACAAGAATTTTCGTATCAACTCAACTTCATAATTGTTTCAGATCTATACCTTATCTTTCGACCTCTTAGATGAGTTTGATTGAAGTGATTGTTTCCCCGATGTATTGTGCGCACAATTGACCATGTCCTACGTACAATTCAATAATTAGCTAGTTAATTAATTAATTAATTATAGGTATGTGTAGATATATATATATATATATATATATATAAAATTGGGTAGGGATCTATGGAAAACCACTCCAAGTTGGAAAAACTTTGAAAACTCTTAAAAAACGGGGTCAAAAAGTTTTTTTTTTCTTTAATTTTTTTATGGTGATTCTTTAGGCTTTAAGCTATTCATAGATGGAAAAAAATCAAAAAAACGCCTCGGGGATTTTTTTAAAAAAAATATAACAAGTTTTGTTGTTACATATGTAACAAACATATGTAAACATATGTACAGAGTGTTACATATGTAACAAGGCCCTTTTTTGAGATTTTTTTAAAAAAATATCCCCGAGGCGTTTTTTTGATTTTTTCCACCTAGGGGTAGCCTATAACCTAAAGAATTACCATAAAAAAAATTAAAGGAAAAAAAAAATTTTGACCCCGTTTTTAAAGAGTTTTCAAAGTTTTTCCAACTCGGAGTGGTTCTCATTTTATCCTTTCTCATATAAAATTTGTCCCTTACAAAATTTACAGCTTTATCTGGTCCACCAAGTTGTCATTGATTAATCATTTGGTTGTTCATAAACGCCATCAGCATCTCAATTTTATCATTTTGTGCTTTAAGCTTAGAATTGAGGTGATCAACCTCTTCATCTTTTTTCACACGCAACTGTTTTTCGTTCTTGAGTTCCGCCTCAAGTTTTTCGATGCGCTCTTTTGATCGCCCTTTTGGAGCACCATGCTGCCAATATTGACAGGAATTCACTCCATAACCCATACCTTTTACGAATCCACCCCAGGGGCGAAGTATAAGAGGGGCCAGACCGGGCCCCGGCCCTACCGGTTTTTTCGCTCAGAAGTGGAAATTTATATTCGTTCAGTTTGATTTTTTTTATATACTTAGTCTGGCCCGATCTATATATTTTTGAGGAGTTAAATTAGGTAACAAAATCTCTATAGTTCAAGTGGTTCCGCCGAGAATATTGGTTCTCAAGTACCCAGGTTCGACTCCTTGGTACTTCGGTCTTTTTTGTGCTTTCTTTTCTATTTTTTTTATTTACCCAATAACACATAAGTCAAAAGGGAAGGGGTTTATTTTTTTACGGTATTGCGTCCTTGAGTCCCAACTTCCCAACCCCCATCGCCCTCTCCCACCCTCTCCCTCATCAGACCTCAGACGTCCCCCTTGCTACCGCCGGCCAGCAGCCCACCACGCTACCGGTCTGCCACACCACCTCCACGCCATCGTCGGCCTCCCAGGCTCCCACAGTCCCACCGGCCACCGACGGCTCACGCTCAAAGACTCCAATTTCTTCAATTTTTCAACTGTCCAAGGTTCTAACTTCTAAATAGGTTAAGATTCTATACTTTAGATGTAATATTTAACCTTGATTATTGAGATGTTCATTTGATGATTGATTGATTTCATCTATGGATACTAGATAATTAAAATTAGGGTTCTTGAGTTAAATTGGGGAAATTGATTGTTGATTGATAATCTTGTTAAATTGATGCTAAATAATCTATGGATGCTAGATAATCTTGTTAAATTGATGCTAAATTATCTATGGATGCTAGATAATCTTGTAAAATTGATGCTAAATAATCTATGGATGCTAGATAGTTTTGTTAAATTGATTGTTGAAGGTTAGACTATTCTCCAACAACACATTCTTCTTATTTTTTTTCTTTGTTATCTATTTAGTGATAAACCTAGTGTTAGCCACGGTCATGATTCTTTCACTGTTAAAGGATTTGACAGTTGGAAAAGAGTTGATGAGTATCTCGTAAATAGTCTGGTGATTAACATAGATAAAGAAACTGCTAAAAAGCTTGATCAGGATTGCATAATCGATGAATTCAAAAATCTTAAAGGTCGTCGGGCTGAGTTGTTATCATGTTTCCAGGTAATATTCATTTCTCTGACATCATTTAGTTTTTTATGTGAAACAACAGTTATTTTAATAAACTAAAACAATTAGATATTCTTATTTTTTTGTTGTGTGACCCGACCCGAATCAAATATCCGACCCGAATACCCGACCCGAACATATAACCCAATTGTTAAAGCCTAGAGATAGCCTAATTTTTTCTTGACCCTTGACTTTCGGCCCGCACGGGATTTATGGTCAAGCTTCGCCCCTGTCCACCCGTTTCCTTGCGAAGGACCATTGTTAGGGCATCCGTTCCCGGTTCTACAGTCAAGGATCCCGCTTTTATTTGTGTTTATTTCTCGGCCTGCAGTAATTAATTTAGTTAATGTAGTGAGGTGCTATTAATTTTTAACATGTAAATAGTAGGTATATATATAGCAATAAAATACTATTTGCTCTGCTAGGCCCTTCATCAAAGGCGCCTTGTATTCCCCCTCTTTGTTTACCCTTGCTTTCCTCCACATAAGAGCTCGACCGGGGTCCTCATCAGCTTCAATCTCTTTGTATTGTACCTTGTATTACAATAATATATATATCAGACTTGAAACATACATTGCAGGTTCTTAACCATGACTGGCCGGATGTAACACTCTTAATTAGCTTATTACCATTTTTTCTCTTAGAAAGACATATCATCCCCCCATGGTATAATCATAAGTATACTGTGCTCGAACCTGTTTTGCACTGGTTGACACAACCTTTACAACAAAACAGTAGGATATATAATTATAATCTCATTAATTATAACACTTAGCTTAATTAATGAAAGCTACAATTTAATTTGAATAAAAACCTGGAATTCTTCAGATTTTGTATATTGTACAAATCTGTCCCAATCTTCTTTTTCCACAATACCAAAATACGGCTTTGGAACTTTCGCAAGCACCTTTGGTTTCGCCAGGTTGGGAAGAATGTATTTTTCACGCAATTTTCTTCTAAAACCCCTTAGCAACCCACCAAGCATTACCATAATAGTATTCTTTCGACTGTTATCAACCTCGAAATATTGCTAAAAAAATAACATAGATTTTTTAGTCACATGACTTAATGTGAGAAAATGTTTAATATGTTTAATAACTTGAATCAGAGCCCACATCGTCTTCTTGCTGTCTGCTGGCATCTTCTTCCAATCAGGATACTTCAATTCAACCGCTGCCCTTACAATATCTCCTTTAAAACTTGAAAACTTCGGTCTATGCTCCCCGATAACCCTTCCAGCATTGTCAAATGTTAGTGGCCATTTTTCCCCACCATTGTTACTAAATTTGGCACGCCACTTTACCAACCGCGACAACCCCCTCTTGTAATTTGTAGTTTGGGGAGCAGAGGTTGTGGCTTCCTCATTCTCATTATCAGTATGAACCTCATCCTCGACTTGGGCGTCATCGTTTATCATTTCCTCTTCTTCTGATTCCTCATTACGTTCCCCTTCAGTGTCAGAAATTTCACGGCGTTCATATTCTGAATATTCATTATATTGATCATCGTCACTGTCCCTTGAATAATCATGAATGTCCTTCAATGTTTCACCATCACGCTCCATTGTAAATGAGATGGATCCTAAAATGAAATAAATAGGGAATGAAATAAATGCGATGGGATTTTTGTGATGAAATAAATGATCTACTGAAAATGACAGTGAAATTAACACTGACTGAAATTTGGTAGTGATCTCCTGGAGATTTTAGAAGGAAGAAGAGAGTGATGAATCCTGTAGAGGGAAGAAGAGAGTGATGAATCGTTTTGGTGATAAAATTTTGGTGAGAGGGAATAGGAACTGATGATCAATGAATTTTGGTGAAATTTGAAAAATGGTGGGAAGTAATTTGGGGATTAATATGATCGATCTGGGTGAAAGCATCTCTCCTAATAAGGACGTGACAACATTTATCGGATTTAATATAAACTCAATTAATTCCAGACATAGATATAATAGTATTTTAAACATAACTTTAAAATGATCTATACGTGTAAAATAGAATATTGAGCAATAAATTTATTGATAATTGTATCCTAATGAATTTGTATACGTAACATAAAAAAAAGATATCAAGTACTACAGACACACCACATAAACACACACACACACACACACACATATATATATATATATATAAAGTGAAAAGTTCATTGTAGACACCCCCATAAGTGTAGACATGTAGACACCTTTTTTCACCATTAGATCTCATGATCTAATGATTGTGATTAATTTCTTTTTTCCTTTTTTTTCTTTTGTCTTATTATTCAGAAAATTTCACATGTGAACATATATGAAAAAGAGTTATTTCACATGTGAAAGTGTCTACAATGAACCTCACCCTATATATATATTATATATGTATATATATTTATATATCTCTCATTGTGTTGTAATATATACATTATCGGTTATATATATATACACTTATTGGGCAATCATTGGTCCCAACTGACCCTCATTTCCCCTAAACACACCTTATTGGTCCTATGTACACCTTATTGGATATACACACCTTATTGGGACTTATTGGTCATTGGTCCTAACTGACCCTCATTGCACATAAACACACCTTATTGGGCCATCATTGGTCCTAAACACAACTTATGGGCCATTATTGGTCCCAACTGACCCTCGTTTCCCCTAAACACACCTTATTGGTACTATATACACCTTATTGGTTATATACACACCTTATTGGGACTCATTGGTCCTAACTGACCCTCATTGCCCATTAACACACCTTATTGGGCCATCATTAGTCCTAAACATAACTTATTGGCCATCATTGGTCCCAACTGACCCTCGTTTCCCCTAAACACAACTTATTGGTCCTATGTACACCTTATTGGTTATATACACACCTTATTGGGACTCATTGGTCCTAACTGACCCTCATTGCCCCTAAACACACCTTATTAGGCCATCATTGGTCCTAAACAAAACTTATGGGCAATCATTGGTCCCAACTGACCCTCGTTTCCCCTAAACACACCTTATTAGTACTATGTAAACCTTATTGGTTATATACACACCTTATTGGGACTCATTGGTCCTAGCTGACCCTCATTGCCCCTAAACACACCTTATTTGGCCATCATTTGTCCTAAACACAACTTATGGGCAATCATTGGTGCCAACTGACCCTCGTTTCCCCTAAACACACCTTATTACTACTATGTAAACCTTATTGGTTATATACACACCTTATTGGGACTCATTGGTCCTAACTAACCCTCATTGCCCCTAAACACACCTTATTTGGCCATCATTTGTCCTAAACACAACTTATGGGCAATCATTGGTCCCAACTGACCCTCGTTTCCCCTAAACACACCTTATTGGTACTATGTACACCTTATTGGTTATATATACACCTTATTGGGACTCATTGGTCCTAACTGACCCTCATTGCCCCTAAACACATCTTATTGGGCCATCATTGGTCCTAAACACAACTTATTGGCCATCATTGGTCCCAACTGACCCTTGTTTCCCCTAAACAAATCTAATTGACCCATTTGACCCGAAATTGACCCATTATTTTTTATCTTAATTCTTTAAGATATTAATTATTTAGAATTATAATTCCCCAAAATTTAAGGTTTTTGTTGATCCGTTATGTTTTTTTGTGTTTAGGGTTTTTGTTTAACGGAATGGAGATTGTGCGAACATATTACATATTTACCTAAAATTATGCATCAGTTGTTGATCGGATTGTAATTGTTGATCGTCTATGTTTTCGAGGATTAGGGTTTTTGTTTAACATATTGATTTCATAAACTGTTAAATTCTAAAAGAGGCGGGGTAAATTAATGAGCGAATTCAATTGAAAATTTCACATATCACTCTCGATTTCCCAAATTCCCCGCTCCCTATTTCTCCATTGCTCATTAATCGACAGAATTTTCCCCCTGTCCTATTACTTCTCCAATAAACAGGTTCACAGTAAAAATTATTGAAAAGGGTTTTCAGTATTAATCGGTCTTAATAATCTTTATTGTTGTATTTGTTAGCAAAACAAACATGGATAAGTCTTGGATGATAACCAGTAGAACCATGAATTCATATACCGCTAGAGTTATATCATTCTTAAAGTTTGCAGTTACCAATTTGAAAAAGAAGGAAATTCAATGTCCCTGTGTTAAATGTCTAAACCATTACTCTTATCTTGTTGATGAGGTAGAATATCATTTGTTTTCAAAGGGATTCGATCTGACTTATACAAGGTGGACTAAACACGGAGAGAAACACGAGCCCGCAGGAGAGGAGCTTCACAAGGAATACTTTTTTGATTCTGGAATGCCATTTGATGCATCCGAAACAATAGAAATGGACAGAGCTACTGAAGAAAATTTCACTGAGGACCATGAGAAGTTTCAAAGAATGACTCATGGATGCTGAGAAGCCCCTGTGTGAAGGATGCCATACCTTCACAAAGTTATTTGCCTTGGTTCAACTACCGAACTTGAAGACTAAGCATGGAGGATCAGATAAGTTTTTTAATGAACTTTTAGTTTTGCTGAAACATATGCTACCTGAAGGTAATGAAATTGTGAAAAATACATATGAGGCCAAGAAGATTGTGAAGTCAATGGGTGCAGGGCACACCTAGATATATGTGTGTATCAATGATTGTATTCTTTACATGAAGGAGAACAAGGACCTAACTGTATGTCCAACTTGTGGTAAGTCCAGGTGAAAGGTGGAGGAGAGGACTAAGAAACTATACGACAATACTCCTGCAAAGGTAATGTGGTATTTCCCCATCATTCCAAAATTGAAACGACTGTTTCAAGTGAAAACCATAGCGGAAGATCTAAGATGGCATGCCACCAGTTCCAAAATACCGAGTGTGTTACGCCACCCATCCGATTCACCGTCATGGAAAGCCATAGATGACAGATATCCCGAAATCACTAACGATCCTAGAAGTTATTGTCTTGGCATTTCAACAGATGGGGTCGACGCGAATAGAGGCAACAGTAATCACAGTGTGTGGCCGGTTCTAGCTGTCATTTACAACCTTCCACCATGGTTGTGTATGAAAAGAAAGTTCATCATGCTTTCTTTATTAATATCAGGAGCGCCTGGAAATGATATTGATGTGTTTATGGAACCATTGATTGATGACTTAGAGCTGTTATTTGAGGCAGGTGTGGAAACATATGAAGCGTATGCGCAAGAACTATGACAACCGGTAAATTTCCAGGTTAACCTCATTAATAACTTGTATTATATTTCGATAACGTCCGTTACCTCAGTTAGCTAGAGTAGGTACGAGCACTGCACATGAGTCTAGATGTCGGTTAACCAATTTGAATATACATATATAATTGTGATAAATTATATTCTAGGGATTAATTTGAACACCTTATCATTCTACGTGATAATTATTTTTCTTATAATTCTATGTGAATTATATATATGCATATGCGTAGTATATTTTATGAGTTATGTGACGATGTGTCACGAAAGTGTACGTAACGTTTCTATAATTATTATAGGAGTTTGAAATGTATAGTTATGGACTTATAACTATAATTTATGTGAAATTAAAAGTATATATACTAACAAACATGATACATTAAATATGATTGTTCCATACGCTAGTATGCTTACCGTCAAGTTACCCTTCGTTAAACCACTTTATTTTTTATTAAAACCTAGAGGGACCTAGGTTGTCAATATCCAAATCTGTATCCAAACTTTGTAAAGTAGGGGAGGGACTGATTTTGCCAAGTTCGAATAGTTTAATAAATGACATTTATGTACAGAGTTACGGAGTTACGATCGATTTCGTATACCGTCATCATCATCGACGGGTTCACTTTCTGGCTCATCAATCCCTCAATCAAACCTCTCTTGATTACTAGAATCATATTATTAACTCAAGAGCCGTTCAGTTGCAAAAACACACAACCCTCTCGAGCTCTCTCTCCTTTTCTCTCGTTTTTAGTTTTTCTGGTGAACTCGTATTTCCGGCCAAAATACCCACCGAATCAACACAATTTAACATGCTTTGAGGTCCTCTTTCATCGTTGAGCAACCAGGAGAAGTCAGATTTGAGTTTCATTACGGTGCTCAGTGTTCGCATTCAAGATTCGGGTTCTATTTCGGCTTCAAAAACTTGCCTTTTCACGTTTCTGATTCAAGGTGCTCGATAATTGTAGCAGCGCACCCTAAGGTGAGTTACACAACCTTTTACGTTACGTCCGGTTTTGGACGATAACACACGCAAACACGTTACACCCGGGTTAGGGTGATAACATGACAACTATTATGTATGATTAAAGTAGAAATCCAGTATATATCACATGTTCACGTAAAATGCTTTATCTTTCAAGTCCTTACTTATCGAACCGTTAATAGCATATAGCGAGGGGATATTGGGTAGTACTACTGGGGTCTGACAAACCCCACTCAGCGGGCACGAGATGCACCACCCGACTGGCGGTCGGACTGAGCACAATGTCAGCCTAACTTATCGTGATCAAGTAGACACGGGGAAGGCAAAACACGTAAGGAATTATTCCTACAACTAATTGGTCAGCTTCGGTTGCGAACGTTTTGAGTGACATGAACTTAGGCTCGCTACCTATGGTATGGATTGTACTTGTAATATACATACTTATATACGAATAAAGACTGTTGTATTCGTACTGCATATTTATACTAGTTATACTTATGTGCTTATGTGAACTCGCCAACATTAGTTGACACATGCTTCTTGTGCATGTTTTGCAGGACGCTAGGAGTATTGATTTTGGGCACGTACGTTGGCTAAAACCTTTCATTTTGGGAATTTGTCTTTAACCCTTTTTGAACTTAGATTTAAACTGGTTGTTTAATGGACGCTTGTTTTGCGTGACATTACTTTAATATGCTTCTGCTGGATTTTCAAACTCTGGTTTTGGATATTTTCCACTTTGGAAATATCTTTACATTTTGAACCCTTAACTTATGTTTGATGTAACTAATGACTATGTTTATCACTTTGGAAATATCTATATGACCGTTATCTTCCCTTCTGTTCCTGGCTTTGACACACGGAATCAAAGAGAAAGATTGGTAAAGTTTTCCTAGCATGCAGGGTACCCGTGCATGCCGGGATTAAGTAGATAAACAGATCCAGAGTGTATTACATCCTGGGATAACAATTAAATAAATCATAAGCAGACATCCTGGGTTAAGTTATCGAGAACGTGTTCCCTGTATGTTTGACATCCAGGGGTCTTAACCTGTCGGAGATCATTAGTAAGTGTTTGAGCGAAAATTCAGGGTATAACAATTGCCCCCAAAATTCGCAGTTTGTAGATAAGATTTACAGCTGTGAATTTTTTTTTGAATCGAGATGAGTCATCATCTTCGGTTTAATCTTGTCCGCTTAATTTGCTTTTTCCGTTTCAATCTGGTCCCTTGATGTCTTCTCACCTATGTAACTTCTATTGCCCATAAATACACGATTACTCGAGTGATTTACCTCACCCAAGTCGAGAATCACGAGCACCGATCACCCATTCCGGCCATGACCAAGCGTCGAGTTCGTCGAGAACCCACTGTTTCTCTCGCCGGGGTGGAGGACTTTCTCGATCAGAAGTTCCTCCTCCACCCCGAGCAAGAAAGATGCTCCTTCACCAATGACGAAATCGCATTGGTGAAAAGTTCTGGTCTTCTTCCTTCTTCTGCAGTCATTAGGGCTTTCGACCCTAGGTTGAGATCAGACTTCGTCTCTCCGAACCTGGGTCTGCTTTCCGTTCACCCCATTCAGCATGGGTTTATCCTATCCTTTTTCCGGTCTCGTCGCCGAGTTTTTAGAGGCCACGAGCCTTTCTTATGCCCAGACCCTTCCTGTTGTATGGCGCATCCTGGGTACCCTGGATCACCTGAACAATTCCTTCGAACACCTGGTCGGCCTGCCGGAGATAGCCATGGCCTATGAGCTGAAATCGCATGGTTCCAGCCATTTCTTGTTCAACGCGCTTTCTAAAGACATGCAACTCGTTCTTAACGCTACCCAACACGGTGAATGGAAGGGTAAATTCTTTTTTGTCAAGCGTTCCAACATTCCCGGTGGTTCCCAGCTTCCACAAGCCTGGATTGTAGAGGGTAGGCATACCTGCACTAGATGTTAGGGTTTTTATTAATAATTACATGATCTGACCTTGGATGTCATTCTTTGCAGTGAAAAGTTTGAGAGAAATCGGTCCCGAGGAAGAAGAGACTGAGAGCAACTTGTAGAGATTCCTGGGTATCCCAGAATTCGAACGTGCATTCAAGGCATTCGAGCATCCAGCCCTCTCGCATCCTTCTGTCAGCATGTCTAGTTGCAAGTTACCCTGCATTTTGTTAATTTTTGCGTACCTGACTTGCTGATATCCACGGTCATATCTCTTTTCGCAGTTGCCCCTGCTTATGACATCGACGACCTCGAAGCCGCCCTCTCCTCCAAGCTAGCTGATGACCAGGAACTTGTAATACTGAGCTCCGTCAAGGCCGAGCCTACTCCAGCATCCAAGGCTACCACATCTAGGGCAACAGGTATGAAGAGGAAGAGCCCGAGGATCTAGCACCGCTACTGTCTAACACCCCCTGGCTGAAATGTCTCCTCAGGAACTCGTGCAACATCTTAAGGTTGTCGCCCATCAGGTACCTCTGGTTGTTTCCGCTTTTCTTGTATTTCACAGTCTGTTACGGTACTAACTTCTACTTTGTATTTATCCTTTCGCAGGCCAACTGCCGTCTTCTGGAGCTGCTCGAGGCCGCGGAGAGGCGCGCCGCTGAATCTAACACCCTGAAATCCAGGGTTGCCCAGGCTAACAAAGAAACATGCAGGGCCAAGGCCCAGCATGACAAGGTTCAGAAGCTGCTGCTTGAAAACGAGAAGAAGGCAGTGGAAACCCGAAACCAACATGAGAAGACCCTGAAGGATTACGTGGAGACGTCCAGGAACTCAGCCATGATCTCGGTGCTGCAGACCAAGCTGAAGATGGCCAAGGAAGCCGAGGATAAGGGTCACACCTGCGCCAAGTGGACTGTGCCGTTATGGCTCAAGCAGTTACGTGCCCTGGGTGGTTCAGTTCCCTAAGGGTACGAGACTGCTGAGACCCAGGGTGCTGTGAAGACCTTGCCTGCTGGCGCATCTGGATCTGGAACCGGAGAAGGACAGCCGATGGCCGAGGATGCTGGGGACGAGAAGGGTGCTGGTGATGAAGCCATGAAAGAAGGAGGTGAAGGCGCCGATGATGCGACAGCCGTGGATACTGTTCAATAATCCACAGTCTTCTATTTCTTTCTTTGTTTATTGTGAAGCTTTTTCAAACAATGTTTTCTTTTGTTTCTTTTGTGGTTGCCGGAGGTTTGATTCCCGGTGTTACAATGCTCTACCCACGGGTTCATCACCTGTGGTTTTGACTTGAAGCCACCCTGAGGTGGTTGGGCACTTTGTTCCAACCAAGGGGTGGTTTCTTTTAATATATATATCTGCTTATGAACTATATGCTTGCATGACATCTTTAGCTTTTCTGCACAAACAAATACATAAGTATGATAAGAATGTTAGATTAATAACCCATACCTTTTACATCTTGGGATGATCCCTAAATGCTAAACTGTTTCTTGTGCAAGCAAATAATTTCTTCTTTCCTAAGTGCAATTCCACTTTTGACTGCTCAGCGACAATCTGAAATGTTGCTTAATCGACACCGAAATCTTAGGATTTGGCACTGTCGTGCCATCCTAGGGTATGATCATCCAGGTAAACCCTGCATAGGTTAGGAACAAATTTTAACAATTGGGATCAAACCGGAAAATCCTGGGGTCAAACCCAAAAATCCTGGGGTCAAGCCCAAAAATCCTGGGGGTGTCAAGCCCAAAAGTCCTGGGGTCAAGCCCAAAAATCCTGGAGTCAAGCCCAAAAATCCTAGGGTCAAACCCAAAAATCCTGGGGTTAAACCCAAAAATCCTGGGGTCAAGCCCAAAAATCCTGGGGTTAAACCCAGTACCGATCCGACGAACTGGGGTTATGCCCGATGCCGTACTGGCGAATTCTAGGGTCCACCTCGAGCCGAACCGGTGAACTAGGGTATTGCCTCGTGTGTCTTATGTTGGTGTGAAAACACCAAAAACCTTAAGGAACCCCCATATGTCCATGAATCACGAGGTTGTCGCCCATGCTATTAACACAGGTCGATCCCATGATCCTGGGTCCAATATGTGGGTTAACGTGCGCTACCGGCAGGGTTCGTGCGCTACAGGCGATTACCCAAACGTAGGAGAGGTGATATCCTCTTAAACCTTAGAAGGTATACTAGATACCTTGAACGGAGGAGAGATGGCCAGTCTCTAACTTAGGAGAAACACATCCCTGGCTTCATGCATCCAGGGTTAGCTGTCTGTTTTCATCCAAGTATCTCAACCAAAGGAGTTAGTCATTTTCATAGAAAATAATAAAAACAGGTAAAGTAAGAATATAGCAAAAGTATTTGATAATAATAAAAACTATAAGATAAATACCTCGATAAATTCATTAGTAAGGAGGCATACCTGACGTGCCGCATCCTGGGTGCTATACTTACATTTAATAAGCTTTCAAATGGATTGCGTTCCACAGTCTAGGTAGTAACTCACCACCCGTGGTGGCAAGCCAATATGCCCCATTGCCTGCCTCTGAGTCGATTAAGTATGGGTCCTTCACATTTGGGGGCTGTTGATACATAATATGTGCGTCATGTGAAGTATCTGAACGAGACGATGTGAAGATTCAAGACAAGTTCAAGCTGCCGGCCAAACTAGGTCCGAACCTGAGGTTTGGACCAGCCGAACTTGGAGTTCGGACGGAGATCGGACCAGACGTTTATATATAGGAACTTGTGCTTTGAATGTTGTAAATAAGAGAGAGATACCAGTTCTTAACTATGTGTTTTTTAGAGTGTTTCTCTAGAGAGCTTAAGAGAGAGTTTGTAATTGAGTCTTTGTTAATTTCAATAAAACAAACTATTATTTACGTCTCGTGTTCACTCTACGATCAAGCAAGCCTATAGTAAGATCCATCTTACGGTTTTTCAATTGGTATCAGAACAAATCCAGGTTGATCTATTGCGTTTGCTTTAATCGTAGTCGTTTTCTTGATAAAACCAAGTGGTTTTCATTCAAAAACGAGTAAATCTTTGAGTTTTTCGAGTGATCTTCATTACTAAAACATTTCTATGGGTTTTACCTGAGTTCCTGTCAAAAATATAGTCCAAATTCTCTCAAAAATCGCAAAAATTATGTCGAGAGTGTCTGAGTTCGTCTGAGGTTCGGAGTAACTGAAAAATAACCGCTCCGAACTCCCAGTTCGGAGAGGGTTCAGATGAAGTTCGGTCATTCTTGTTTCGGTGAGAGTTCGGTCTTGTTCAACTAACGTTCGGAGTAGGCTCGGAGGTGGTTCGGAGGAAGTTCGGAACAGGCTCGGATCAAGTTCGGACAAAGTTGGGATTTTTGGGTTGTTTCACGAAAACTGACGTAACTTGAGAACCGTTAAGAGTTACGGAACCCAATACCAGCCAAAACGACTCGTCTCGGAAAGATCTACACTTGTATTAGCCTAATGGCTAGTACCCTCAGTTTTGGTACCTAAAATCCGCTTAGAAGACCTTCGTTTTCAAGTTTAAAGTTTTGAGATCGAATTTTACAATTTCTAAAATGTATGAAATTGAAGTATTCGTTGAGCGTCATTGTCAGAATGTGCCAAAGTTGATAAATCTTGAAGATTATCATGGTTGGGCAACAAATTTTAGAGCTTATGTTAATGATTTGGATGAAAAGTTGTGGTTACCAATTACAAATGAACATAAGTATCCTACTTATGGTGATGGTCATTTTAAGGAGATGCATAATTTTTCAAGTGAAGAAAGGAAATCGTATGATGAAAATGAAAAGGCTACTACACTTCTTATGTTATATTTGCCTATAACTCTTAAAAATCCAATCAGGAAGTTACGAAAAACAAAACTGATATGAGATTTTGTAAAGACACAGTGTGAGGAACATATGTCTAAACTTTCTCAGAAAACAATTGATCAAGATTTGAAGTTTAAAGGTAAAATTGAAGAGTTAGAGAATAAGGTGGAAAAGTTGACTGAAGAGAATATTTCTTTGACCAAAGAAGTGGAGAAATGGAAAAGTAAAGTTTGTGATGATTTAGCTGCCGAAATTCAAAGGGATGTATCTGCATCATGTGCAAATTATTTAGAATTTGCTAGTATTAAGGAAGAATGGTTAAAAGAGAAGAATTTGTTGGTTGAAGAATGCAATAAAGCTCAAGCTAAGGAAAAGGAAGTTGTTGAAGATTTTGATGCTTTATTTGCAAAATGTTATCCTCTTCAACAAAAATATGAAAATATTAGTAAAGCTGCTGTCGAAGTTGCCGATAGAGTAATTCGACTTCAAGAGGAACTTACAAAGTTGCGTGAAGAAAATGATGAGGTTCAAAGTCAAAATAACATTTTGAAACAGGATGTTATTTACTATAAGAAACAGGTAGAGAAAGTTACTGAAGAAGTTCTGGAAGAGTGTCGCTTGAGACAGTGTCATATCAGTGATTATAACAAATTGTCTGACAAGTACATTGCTTCGTAGAAAGAGTTGTCGGAAGCTAATATGAAAGTAGCTGAACAAAAGATTGAGATTTTTGATTTGCAAAGGATTGAAAAATTGCAACAATTCACCGAGTTTCCTGAATTATTTGTATAAGTTGGAGAAGAGTCAGGAGAATGGTAAAGATGCAAATCTTCATCAAGTTCCTGCTCCTGTGGATATTGAACTTTCTGTTCCAGTTATACCATCTGGTGTTGAACAACATGATTATTCAAAATTTGCTGATACCAGATCAGGAAAGAAAACAAAGTTCAAATAAAAAAAGAATAAAAAGGAGGTTGATTACCGCAAAGGGTTGAAGTTTAATTCCAAATCTACATTCTTGAAAAAGAAAAGGTGTTTTATGGAAATCCAAGAAATGTGAAAGTGCCAAAGTTTTCTGAGATCGTGATCGATGATTCTTTGATTTCCGGGAAGAATGATTTGAAAGGTATCAAGTCTGAATTTACAAAGCTTGCCAAACAAGGTCATGAGATACCGACTTCTGTTCAAGATAAATTTCAGCACAAGAATGGTGGTTTGGGATTTGAAGAAAAAGAAATGCCGATTAAGGATTTCAACAAGAAGGAATTCAAAGCAAAGAAGATAAAGAAGCAGAAGGTGTTTTCAGATAAGAAGTCTCAGTTTTGGAAGAAGAAAGAATTTTCACAATCTGCCGATGAAAAGATTTCTTCTGCAGAGTCTTCTTGTATATCTGATGTTACACCACAAGGCGGTAACAATTCAGACTCATTTTATTCTGCTAATTCTAACAGGTTTTATCGTAACGATAAATTCTTTGGTTGTGGAGATGATTCTGATTTTTATGATTCTCTAAAATATTTTCCAAACTTTCAAAAACCAAAGAAATCTAAACCCGTGTTTTCAAAAGTTTATGATGTATGTTCAACTGATCAGTTTGGAAAACCCATTTCAATCCATCCAACTAGTAAAAGACTTTGTTATGTTTGTCGTCAGAAGGGTCATTATGCAAATAATTGTCCTATGACAACTAACAATTCATCATCAAATGCCAAACATACAAAGTATGTTGATCTTGATGGCATTATTTTTAGTGAACCAATGCCCAATACTAAATTTTCATGGTAAAAGAAGTCTCTTTCGGAGAACTTGGGTAGTAGTTCTGATTGTCACTCATCAGTTGACGATGGTTCACTAGAAATCAAAAAATCAAAACAGGAATGGAGACCGAAAGTTGTCTCGACGGCCAACACAGAGTTTGTTGAAGACACTGGATGACCTACCATTGTTGGGGATGAGGGTCGGGGTCTTAAGAACTTACTATTTTCCAGTGTTTGCAGGTATTTCAGGAAGACCTGTTAGTAATCGAGAGGTTGCTGACAGTGAGATACTTGTGGTTTTAAGTTCAAATGCATTGTTCTTATCTTTGAAAAACTGATTTTCAAAAATATCTTTTTCAAAAATTGTGTCAAATGTTGATCGATCATTTTCATTTTTTGTTATTCATTTTTCTTTCGTTCATATTCTTAGGGGGAGAAAATTTGAAAATCCAAAAAATAGTATTTGTTTGAATTTAGGGGGAGAAACTGGAAAATATAAAAAAAAAATTATGAAAAATTGAGAAATTGATCCGACAAAAGCGAGAAATCATGGTACATCAGCATATACTTTTATCTAGCCATGGATAGAGTAAGTCTAAAG
Organism: Deinandra increscens subsp. villosa; assembly: GCA_039602395.1. Taxonomy (NCBI): domain Eukaryota; kingdom Viridiplantae; phylum Streptophyta; class Magnoliopsida; order Asterales; family Asteraceae; genus Deinandra; species Deinandra increscens. Next base: position 12,800,373 of record JBCNJP010000012.1, on the reverse strand, counting down.
GCTGTAGGTTCTTGTATGATCTGTGAATGTGCATGACTAATCTGATATCTACAAGTAAGATATAAACATAAAATTTGCCTGATAATCTTTGGTTGTTTGCTTCTTGATGAATGCTATGTGATGATTCTGACAAAAATAGAATAAAGAGATATCTTGATGAATGCATGTTTTCATTTTGAAAGATTTAAACTTGTTTGATTTTTTTTATTTTGTCAAACGATCGGACTTTCTCTGCGTATCGAAAGATCGACCTGATTGTTGTTCGTTTGACGTTCTGCTTTATTTTCTTTGGTGTTTCGTATAATCCATCGGACTTTCTCTGCGTATACGGAAGTATCGACCTGATTGTTGTTGGATTATACAACTTCAACTTGTTTTGCTTTCTTATTTTCTCAAATACTTGGGCTTTCTCTGCGTGTCCACAAGACCGAGCTGATTGCTAGGTATTTGAGGTTCTGCTTTATTTTTGCATGACTCATTGATGTGTTGAAAACACATCCTGTTTTCATATGTCTTTTGTTATGTATTTGAGTCTAATTGAGTCGGTTTTGTCTTGTTTTTATCTGTTTTTAGTTAAGTTGTGTCTTGGAGTCAGTATTTATGTATTTATGAGTTTTTCAGGTTTGGTGTGGATTCTCGAGGCTAAGTGAGAAGTTGAGAGAAAAGTTGAGAAGAAGTGCTGAAAAAGTATCTCCAGGCGTATCGCCTGGAGACTGAGAAGTATCAAGCGATACGCGCGAAGAGGAAAGAGTCAACGCGGGGCTTAAGTCGGTTTGACCGACTAAATTGTCGCGACATGATCTGTAGGCGTATCGCCTGGGAGGAAAGAGGCAGTAGGCGATACGCCTATCGTTTAAAAACCCGCAGACTTTGCTTAGTCGATATAAATTCGACTTTTAGGGTTCCATTCGAGATAACACGACTTCCAGACGGCAGAGGGGCGATTTCAGGCGATATTCAGAGGCAAGGAAGGGCTGGAACTGCAAGGGAATCAACGGGTGATCAATTCTACATTGCAATTCATCATCAAATCATCCGGTTTCTCTTGTTTCTCGTTTTAATTCTTAGTTTCAGTTATGTTCACTGTTAAAGATTCAAACTTTATTTGTTCTTATGCTATGAACATGATTGTAGGCTAGGCATTTATCACTGCCTAGACCGTTATGATGAACTACTGATATTTATAACTTTGTTTGGTTTTTGACAACTTGATTGATGTTATGTTTCTATTCAATTCCATTGTCGACATAATTGTATGCATATGACCACTAGAGTTAGGGTTTGAATTGATTTACTAAACTGCTTAGCCTGCGAATGTCTTTCGGTTTGGGTTGGGTAATCGGTTGCGTGACTGTGTGTTTGCGATTGGTTTGATTGTCTGTCTTGATTTTCATAGTTTAGTATTTTGATGAACTCTCTAATTCTAGTGTGCTGCTCTAGTTAGACAAGCCGGAAGGTGATAGCTAGGTCGGGTAGTCGGGTTGACTAGTGGAATATGATCACATTGCCATCGGAAGAGGGATGCCCTAGGAAAGTAGTTAGCTTGCTATTCCGTGTCAGTTGTGTTGATTAGTGGTAGTTCCTGCTAGCTTAAGGTGCCTAAGATTGTTTCGAGGGTGGTTAGGTCTAGTTGAGGTTGGATGTACCCGAAAGGTGAACTCCTGTCCGAACGTTAGGAACATTTGCTAAGAAGAACTTGAGAGGTGAATTAGCTACCATCAGAGTTGTCATAGCCAGATGAAGTTGTAGGTGTTGGTTGGGATTCTAGGTCTAGGTGGTGTCTTTCTCGTATCTGATTGTTTCCTGAGTTTTCCTGCTATCCATTTGTTAGTTGCGTTAGTTAATTTCAGTTAATTAAATCTCAAATCAAAACCCAAATTACTCAGTATTTCCATTTTCTAGGTCTAGGTTAAGTCTTGTCTTTAGAGTGTCCTAGGTTCGATATTCCGGTCTTACCTTAGCTTTACTATAATCCGACAGGTTCACTGCCTTAGGGTTCGGTTCGGTTTAGGTTATTTCGGTAAAATTAGGTGTGTCTTAGGTCTAGGTTTTTAGGTCCATTCTATTAGTATTTTTAGTGTCGTTCCGAGCACATCAAGTTTTTGGCGCCGTTGCCGGGGACACTTGGCAATTGGCAAGATTAACTTAGGTCGTCGTTAGGAAATTTTGGGTCTTTTCGGTTTTTCCGTGTCTAGATTCTTAGGATTTACGTTTCGAGTCTAGATTTTTAGGTTTTATTTTTCTTGTAATTTTTTTCTTGAGTCGTGTCACGTTTTATGCCACACACCCGTTCACGAGGTCCTCCTGAGTTGTCACCACTTTCTGATCCCGACGCGGATATTCGTGAACGGTTTCGCCTTCTACGCACCGAGCTAGAGGCATTCATTATTTCCACCACCCACTCCAAACCATCCTCTTCATCCACACAAATCGAACGCGACACCAAACCCATTCCATTCCCCGATTTATCATCCATGGCGGCACGTCGCACCGTCCACGAGCAGGCTAGCGCCGGAGTCACCGAGGCCCGGTTTGCTATTGCACAGCCTGCTATTGCCAACACCGCGAATTGGCAAGTTCCGTCCCACGTCATCAACGCTTTGACGCATTCCATCCAGTTTCATGGACGTGAGGACGAAGATGCACCGACGCATATCTCCCGTTTCATTCGTATCTGCAACACGTTCGGACTCACCGGAGTCGCGAACGAAATCATTTATCTGCGTCTGTTTCCATTCTCCCTTACGTCTCGAGCCTCCGAGTGGCTTGAGACGCTTCCGCCTAATTCGATCGCCACCTGGGACGATCTGACCGCGAAATTCCTGAAGAAGTATCATCCCCCAGCCATGGCTTCACGTACTCGGGAGGAAATCCACTCTTTCAACATGGACCCCGATGAGCCTTATTCTGCCGCATACGAAAGATTCAACACCCTTCTGAGTAGATGTCCGCAACACGGGTTGACGGACTGGGCGATCATAGAAAAGTTCTATAATGGACTTCCTTATTCTGTTCAGAAGGATTTCAATATTTCGGCTGGAGGGCATATGATGGAGAAGCTCACTGTTGACGAATGCAAATCATTATTTGAGAGCTTCGCACTTGCTGAACAGCAGGCACCCGGAGGTCGGAGAGCCACCTTGGCCCCGAGGATGATACTTATTATCCCATACATGTTCATCCAGATCATCAATGAGTCTAGTGTGCAGGTTAAGTTCCTCATTGACTGCCAAGGCAATATGTTTGGTACTTATCACTGTTTCCTCCAGCTTCTCTAACCCTTCATCTTGTTCTCTCATAATTTGTCTCTGAAGCCCAACAACACCAGAGTTATCCAAACCAGATATTCTGGTCATGGCATCAGCTGGCTTAATATCTGGCCTAAGCAAGCTGTCCCTATTAGCAAAGTTCGACATGTTCAATGTGGAGGCCATTTGGGTTACTTTTGTCCTCAAATTTGTAAGCATATCACCACGTCGATTCTTTTCTTTCTCTGTTAAGGGTTGTTTAGCAGGAAGCTTTGTCAGAAGAGACTGTAAGCTATCAAGTCTGGTTCCCAATATCGTGATTTTTCTCCGGATAGCAGACGAATGACGCTGTCTGTGTTAAGTATTATCCGAATAGCAGACAAAATTTGAAAAACCCATAGTTACCCCTCCCAAGGTAACTAAAAGTGTTTTGAAAAATGATTCTAAAATGAAGAAGGTTGAGATACCTAAAGTCACAGCTCCAAAAGTGACTAAAACAAATGTTAAATCACCTGGAACTTGGAAACCAAAAATCAAAGCAGCTCCATCCCAACTTCCTGATTTTTCAAAAGGAATGTTTTTAAAAGAAATTTCATTCACTGATTCATCAGGAGTACCCAGAAAAACAATGGCCTGGGTACTATTAGCTAACTAATCTCTCACTCTGTGCAGGAACAGTCAAGGAGGATTATCACTAACATTTTTATTATTAATTTGTTTGTTGATAAGTGATTGTTCCAGGCACATTTTAGGAGACGTATCTTCAAATCTTCACAAGTAAGTTATACATTGGAGGATATGTCTCTTTGAGAGGTAAAAGGTAAAATTCAGCATGAAAGGTACTGTTCTTAACTTGGTTGTTTGTTTGATGAAGTGGTAAAGGGTGTTTTGGGTCAAATCTTTTTCTTAAAATTTTTATTTGATTGATTAAGTGTTTGACTTCAAATGCATTGAGGTGTGCATGACATGAAACCCAATTTTCTAAAATTTTTCAAATCAATACTTTGAAGATTAGCTTGGCCAGATGTGTGTAAAGTCATTTAATTTGTTTATGTGTTTGTGTGTTTGTTTAAAAAAAATGATGTTCACAAGATTGTGACATTAAAAATCAAAAAGCAAGGGGAAGAAATGGAAAAGATGAAAATGTTGACCCCTCAAAAATAGTGTGCTTTTCAATTTTTAATTGTGTGTGCCTTGTTTCTGAGAAGTTTAGTGGAAGTAAATTGAATGCACGGGTTGGAGATGGCTGACACGCGTAAGGCGGAAGTGAAAGGCAAGCTCCACGGTGATATGCTCGGTAGGCTCGACCTAAACTTATGACCTGCAATGAAAGTGCAGTGAACTTAAAAGATATATATGTTTAGTTTCCCATCCTAGGTTGCATGGTTTAAAAGACTGAGTCCCGACAAAAATGGGTTGAGAGTGGTAATTACCTAGTATTCACTCTCTCACACGCCATGTTTATGCTATCTTGACAACACCACAGAGCAAAAGAAAATGAAAAAGAAAGGAAAAAGAAAAAGAAAATGAAAAAGAAAAGAGAATAAATAATCACTCAGTTGGTCTTCTTTACGTGCTTAGCGGCCGACCTGATCACCGACTGATGGTTAATGAAATAAGTGGTAGTCATAACGGTGTTGCATGGTTCCTCAAGTTGGGGGTTTGTGAATCCTCAATAAACTCTGAGGTTGGGTAGGTTTTGCTGTGTACGCTTGGGTGTGGGGACAATTAAACATGACGGTAATAATGTACTATATTAAGCATGACGCATTCGGTTGGGATTAAACGGGTTTGAGTTTAAAGCGGACAAACATACCGGCAATCACCTGGACTAGTCGAGTAACTGAAACTGAAAAGGGTTCCTCAGTCAGATTCATACGGTTTGATCCCTTGTAAACTTTCTCATGTTTGGTTTGGTAAGTATTTGTTTAGTTTTTATCTTTAGTGTGTGAGTCGTTAAGTTCTTTTTAGTGTGTTTTCGTCTTGGCCAGGTTGATTTGAGAAGTCAAAATGTCGTTTCCATGGGTTTTAATGCATGACAATATGCCCCCGACAGATCTTGCCAAATTTTTAGGGGAAGGAGTATGGGATAATAAGTATTATCCGAAGGGAACTCGAGGATGATACTTATTATCTAATGGAAAAGACTTCCTCCGTCAGATCTTGACAAATTTTTAGGGGAAGGAGAGGGGATAATAAGTATTATCCGAAGGGGAACTCGAGGATGATACTTATTATCCGAAAAGACTTCCATAATACATAGTATCCGAAGGGAACTCGAGGATAATATGTATTATCTCAGGGGAAGTCCTTAGCTGAGGGGAAGTAATCAGCTAAGGGGAAGTCTTTAGAGGTCTTTGGGTTCAGGGGAAGTTTTATAGAAAACCCGTAATCTATATTAGGGTTTTTGGTTAAAATTATGTTAATTTGAATCAACTGAACAGATGATAATTACCTCCTAACCCAAAGACCAGTCATCACATGTCTGGTAGTGTATATTTTTTCAAATGTGTATCAGACAGGTTGATGATAGAAAGATGTTGCTGCTGCTCAAGTTAAAGAACCAACCGGACAAGACTTCCATCTGAAAAGCAACTGTTCAGGGGAAGTTGTTGGTATCTTTACAAGTATCCAAAAGCTTCAAAAGTTTTTCAAAGAAAATGCTCACAAGTTTAGGGGAAGCTGAAGATTTCAAGTCAATCTTTGAAAAAGAAAGTGATGCAGAGAGCAGTCAGAGATCATGAAGATCCAAGTTCAACAATCAAGTTATTCACAGTTAGGGGTTTTCAAAATTTAACCTCTAATTGTTTTGGAGATTCAAGACAGTTACCGAAGATTCAGCAAGAACCAGTTCTTTCAAGAAGCAAGTCAATGAGAGTCCTCCATTTCATTGCTTGTTCATTTCAAGAAGTTCAAGCTGATGCTGATCAAGAGGAAGTCCCAAGTGCCCGTCATGAAACCTGTTGAAGATTTCTGCGGAAAGAATCTTCATCAGCATCTAGGCCAGCCACTCAAGAAGAAGATTTTCAAAGATCGAAGACATTTAATATCACAAGCCTAGGGGAAGATTGTAGAGGCTAGATTATGAGGCTTGTAATATTAAATATGTTAGGCTGGGCTTAGAGGGTTTATTAGATTAGTAGACTAGTTTGGTTGGGTTTACTATTGGGCTTGGGGTTTACCATTGGGTTTACTATTAGGGTTTAAGGTCCATTAGGGATTCCTATATAAACCCCATGTGTTTACCATTGTAAGGGTTGGCGAGTTTATGATTGAGAGGAGAGCCAAGGAGGTGTTTATGATCGTAATCATAAACTAGAGAGAGAGTTCAAGTTTACGATTTCTTGTTTTGTACCCGACAAGGTTTCTTGTGTGCAAAGATCAAGTTTTTAGCGTTTAATCATCGTATTCTTCGTGTTTTCTTCTCTTCTCTATCTTGAATCAATCACCTACGAGGATTCCGCACTCGTTCGTGATATCAATATCGTGTTTTAGGAGATTTTCTGGACCTACAACTAGATCACTCGTTCCATCTACATCTACCCGGGGTGTCAATCACATTGGCTCAGAAACCATGTCACCTAGGGAGTTAGAGAATATTTACAAAACCTTAGAAGAAATCAAACTCCACATCAAAGCCAAATGTGAGCTGTGCAGAGGCGCTCATGACACTCGAGACTGCCCGCTTGCTCCCGCTGAGCAGGTGGATTACATTGGAAACCGAAACCAGTTCAGTAATTCGTTCCAGTCTGGGTGGAGGAGTGGCCAACATTCAGGATGGCGAGAGGGAGGAAATCCACCTGGTTTTCAGCCGAGGTATAATCAGAGTGGTGGAGGAACTGAAGGGCCGACTATGAAGGAGCTTACAGAGTTGGTCATGAATCAAACGCAGATCTTGCAGCAGATGAACGCGAGAGATGAGGCTACACAGAAGAAGCTGGCGGAGCATGACACGTTGCTAAGAAATCAACAAGCTTCGTTCCTGGATTTGCAGCGGTCAGTCCGTGACATAGCGAAGCAGCTGAAGGAGCTCAATTCCCGTGGGGGTCAGTTTTCCGGTAGTACTTACAAAAACCCCAATGCCAATGTGAATGCCATCACCACTAGGAGCGGGAGAGTCGTTCAGAGTC
>JBCNJP010000012.1:12770625-12792495 GCA_039602395.1 Deinandra increscens subsp. villosa | reverse complement strand
GTAACTTGTGTTGCTTCCCCTTAGCACATGCAACGCACTTCTCAATTGATGTGAAGTCCTTGATGGGGAGGTTTCTAACATGCTCTCCCTTTGCCAGCTTGGTCAGATTCTTCATGTTGGCATGTCTCAGACGACGATGCCATAACAACGCCAGATTTTAATTTTGCTTTGAAATAAGACAGGCCACATCAGAAGGCGGAGGATTACCCATGTTGAGAAGATAAGAATTTCCTCGCCTTGGTGTACGCATCAAGACACACTCCTCAGGAATCTTGACACCAGGTCTGAGAATAATACATTCCCTGCTATTGAACAACACATAATATTCTCGATCACAAATCTGCGAAACACTGAGCAGACTATGTGACAATTCTTCCACATAATGCACATCAGAAAACGTCAAACTGCCATTCTTCACCACTCCTTTCTTGCTGATCTTGCCACCTACTCCACCAGCAAAAGAAACACCTCCTTCATTGAAATCTTGAACCTCTTCCAAAACAGATAAGTCTCCGGTCATATGTCGGGAGGAACCGCTATCAACGTACCAGAGATTGTTGATAGTTTTTCTTGGCTGTCCCTACATGAATCAAAGATCAGTTAGAGTCGGGTACCCAGGAAATAACAGATCTGGGCACACCCTTGGAGTCAACGTAGTTGACTAATTGAAGGGACATTCCTGATTTTGATTCAGGTACATTCAAACTTCGAGTGTTGACTTTGGGTTTCCAAACAATGTGTTTCTGTGGATTTGACACATTGTTTGAAATCCTTACTGTTGCAGGTTTCTTCTGTGGAGATGTGACCTTTTTACCTGCAGGTTCCTTGACAGGTGTCCACTCAAGTTTCAATTTTGTTTGAACAACCTGTTTCGTTTGAGAAACCTCTTTTGATTTTGAAATTTGTTTCTTAACTTTTGTTTTACCTGTAGGTTGAGAAATCCTTTTTGTTGTAGACACCTGTTTCTTAACAAGTTCCGGTTTCATCTTATCATTTCTTTGGTAAACTCCCTTAGGTTTGTAAGTTGGTTTTGGAGTTTTGGCAACATTCCAATTTCGTCAACCGGCTTTGTCACCGGAGCTTTCGTGTTTAAAACCTTAGACTGTTAAGTCTTCATTGGTTTTGAACTCTGCTTCGTCTAAGACAAAGCTTGTTGCTTTTTATTTTTATTTCTACCTATCATCATTTTCTGCAACATACTAGTCCGTGGGTTTTTCGGATAGTATGGTTGATAAGGTCCATTTAAATAATTTGAAGCAAAATGCCCGGGTTTTCCACACTGAAAACAATTCATAAGTCTCGGCCCATTCACATGACTACAGACATACGAACGCCTTGGGTAAGATGACTTCCGCTTAGGCTTATAATCCCATTTGTGTATCAAATGTTTTAGAACTTTCTCAAGTTGCGTAATTAAACAAAATCGTTTCGATTTTGATTAGTTCGTTTTGTTAAAAGTAGACACAACTTGGGGATAAGGAACAAATTCCTTGGGTTTAGACTCACGACCAGCTTTAGTATTAGGTACACAAATTTTGAAACCATTAACTACTTCATTAGAATTAGAAACCCGGTTTGATGACATAGGTAACATTAATTGTTTTGACTTGGACGTATTAAGTTCAGACACAGATGCCAAAACATCGTCCATAGGTAAATTAGAAATTAAACTACTAGACTCATGACACTCTTTGACTCTCAAACATTTAGCATCCTTCCTAGAAACATCTTTGATCCTTACTTCATCAGCACAAGAAACAAATATGTCAAAAGAACTAACATTATTGTTTAATGATTCCTGGGATGGACCCGATTCACAAGTGAATGTCACCGATCTATTCTGATTACCCAAACCATAGGTCATATGTTTCTCATTTCTAACTCCTCTTCTGTCATGGGTTTCACACCAACCAAAACACTATCTATGGGAGGTCCTGCTTCATGCATTTCTGATTCAGATTCATCTACCTGATCCTCCTCATAGATCATACCTATTATATCTCTAGACACGGGTTGGGGAACACTATTCTTATTCTTTTCAGAAAAGCTAATTCCTATTCCTCCTTTATCCTTACCAAATCTAACATCAGTTATGTAGGTGGACAAAGCCTTACCAGCTTCAAGCATTCTTTTGTTTCTCATTTGATTCACATTTAATTTCACTTGCAACTCATTATTCTGATGTTTAAGTTCAACTACCTGCTTTCTAAGCTCAGCTATTTCTAACTTAGCATTGTCATACAGGACAGACTTCTGAGTGGCAAGGGCTTGGTATTTCTCTATGTCTAGTTTATGTGCTTTGACTTTCTCCTCACTCTTTTCCCATCTACCCTTAAACGAACTTCTAGAACATTGCATATCAAATAATTCTATCTCACTATTTTTCCAGAGTTGTCTAAGGCCAGTTATTAAACGAGCACAAGTGGGATTAGTACATACCTTTGTGTTGTCGACTTTGGCTGCAAATGCCTCCTTGTCTTCAACCAGGTTCTCCTCCTCATCTCCCGGCTTCTCTTCAGTGACCACAAATGAATGCTCCTCATCATCATCATTCTCCATCTTAGCAATCATAGCACGAGTTAGACTAAGTTCCTTTATCTGCGAAGCCCATTGATATTCCCCACAATCCTGCACAACCAAAGCCTTTGTCTCTGCCTTTCCCTTACCATCTCCAACTTTCTTCTCTTCTGGTTTCTCCTTCTTTGGCTTGGTGCATTCTCTTGGAAAGTGCCCGTACTCATTACAGTTGAAGCATCGGAGTTTGCTCTTATCAAAACCCATTCTTATCTTATCCTGATCCTTCCATACATTCCTTCCAGTTGTTGCCATAAACTTCTTGGCGCGGAAAACTGCCATTGCCATTTTCCAGGAAACATCAAGCATTTCCACGTCTTCAGGATTAATTTGGTTCAGCTCACCTGACAGCATCTCAGCAGGCACCAAAGTTCCAGCCATAAGGGCATGATATATGTTCATGAATCCCATTCCAAGTGCAAAGTTGTGATCATTTGTGGGATTTGCTTCATCAGGATTGATTGTTCCACTATAACTTGCTTGAGATCGAGCTACAAATGCAGTTGACTTTGTGTTTGAACTCGAATCATTTGCCTATGAACTTCCAGCCTGTTTTAGACCTACTTCTTTAGGTAGGAGTGCCTGATTCAGTTTTCCCGCCATGCTAAGTGAACTTAGATGATTCAGCTCTCTCTATTTGTCATCAATCATCTTTGACTTCAGTTTGTTAATTAGCTCATCACCAGTTAACTCATCCAGCTTGTTGTTGTCTTTGATTATTGAAATGTTGGTATTCCGGGACTTGGGCAAACTGTTCAATAGTTTCAGATTTTTACCCTCCAGTCTGGGTTCAACGTCGTAGCTTGACATCTCAGTAATTAAGGACACAAATCTTTGAACTTGAAGAGCTTCAAAGGAGTCTCCTTAAATGTGATTGAACAAATTGAACTTCTACTTCAGTATCTCCTTGATATCTGGATTTCCTTCATATGCCACCACCAGAGCATCCCAGAGTTTCTTTGCAGTCTTGTACTTCTTAAACCCTTGTGCAATCTCCGGAGTCAATGCCATTGTCATGATAGCATATGCTCTCTCATCCTTGTTACATTTTTCCCAATCATCATCCGAGTATTCTGCTTCAGTTTTCACCACCCCAACTTTTCCTGCTTCAGTGTGAGTAGGAATGAATGGTCCATTGACAACTGATCTCCAAAGTCTCAGATCAACACTTTTCAAATGGTTCTGAAATCTGTACTTCCATTCAAGGAAATTATCAGCAGATGTGAGTTTGGGAGGACGGGTAGTCGATCCAATCTCAAAGTCCAGTTTTTGGTACATGCTTGGTTCAAAATCCATGACGAAAGCTTAGGAAAAATTATGAAAAAGAGGTCAGTATGAATTTCTGATCGTAAACACCTGTTTACGATGTTGACACGCCTGCAGATCGTAAACGGAATCGCAAACACCTCCGGATCATAAACCTGATCGTGAACCTGATTCCGATCGTAAACCTTGTCGTAAACTCCTCCGGATCGTAATCGAAGTCGTAAACACCAAAAGTTCAAATCTTGAAGTCGTAAACACAATGCTGAGTCGTAAACAAGATCGTAAACACTCAAAAATCCAATCTTGAAGTCGTAAACACCTTTTTGCAGCTCGTAAACCCAGATTTGATGAGGAACACCGGTTGTAAACCCTAAGAACAGCCCAGAAACGATCGTAAACACCAAAAACAGCAGCAAGCTTCCACTTTTTCCAGCCAAACACTCGAATCTAATATCGTGGAACCTCGAATCAGATGATTCTTAGCTCTGATACCAATTGTTAGTCCCGAAACAACAATCGTTCACGATATCTTAAACACAAACAAGTGCGGAAACCTTGTTTGTGAGAGATTCGATAAGAAGATGATGAAAAAGAGTTGATCTAATGATGAAGAACAAAGCAACACAATCAAATCATGAATGGAGAACAATCAAACTTCTATTGAGTGGAGTTCACGATCGTAAATACAAACGGCAGGCTGAAAATCGTAAACAACAACTAGTCATAAACATGAACTACATGGGTATTTATACTACCCTTACAAAATCCCTAATGAAAATCGTAAACCCACAAGAAGAAACCAGCCCAAGAGGCCCAAGTCGTAAACATATCAAGCCCACATCCAAGTAAGCCCAAGTCTAATGTTCATGCCTCACAATGTATAGCCTAACACTAACCGATTTCAAACTTTTGATGATATGTCTTATGGTTCTGAGGTCATTGATAGATGTCCTTCAGTTCAGGACAAATCCCAATCTCAACGATCATATCGTTTGTGCTATCAATGTCGCCGAAAGGGACACATGGCATAGGATTGTCCTGAAACTGTACAAAGTTCATTTTCAAACAAATCTGCCACATTGATTGATGAATCAGGCAAGATTTTTACTGAGACTACACTTTCCAAGTCAAAATCTAAACCAAAACAATTTTTTAAATATGACTCAAGTGTTGGTGGTTCATCACGGGATGATGACTCGGTTAAAACTGAGAAGACAAAAATGCAGTGGCGACCTAAGGTGGTTACCAAAGCTGTAAATGATTTTGAGGAAGACACTGGTCGACCAGAAGCTGTGTGCTTCGGGTCATTTGAATACTAATCATTTAAACCAGCGTTTTAACTTAAATTTCAAGAAATATCAAATTTCAAACTGAATTTTCTGAAAGCTAAAAACTGAAAGGTATCAGTATCAATTGGTCAATTTTCTTTCTTTAATGCATTTCATTTGTAGTTTAGGGGGGAGAAAATTGAAAAACCAAAAATAGTGTCTTTGTGTTTTGTTAAAATGAAAATCCAAAAATAGAGTTTTCATTTTAAGTGGAAGAAAATAGAAAACGTCAAAAACATTGAAAAACTGAAAATACAAGAACATTGAAAAATGAGAAATTGTATCCGACATGGTTGGGAAATGATGGTACATTGGCTTACGTGTCTGACTCATGGATAAAATAGATGAAAAAGCCATAAGATCATTCGATGTGCTTGGTAGGCTCGACATTAAATCAGAAAGTATTCAGATGTGATAAACACATTAAATACTAATGCTTGACCAAGTGGACAACATCTTGATGCATATCTCATGATATATCAAGAAAAGATATGTGAAAAAGAAAATGAGAAGTCAATGTGTATATATGTGTTCATTTTGCAAAAAATTTAAACTTGTTTGATTTTCTTTATTTTGTCAAACCGACCTGATTGTTGTTCGTTTGACGTTCTGCTTTATTTTCTTTGGTGTTTCCTATAACTCATCGGAATTTCTCTGCGTGTACGGGAGTACCGACCTGATTGTTGTTGGGTTCTAAAATTTCAACTTGTTTTTATTTTCTTATTTTGTTAAATCCGAGGCCTTATCTGCGTATCGAAAGATCGACCTTAAGGTAGACGATTTAACGTTCTTATTTCTTTTTGCATGGAACACAGTTGACGATATCATGAATACAATCATCATGTGATTAAATCACAAATGAAATCACAAAGTGTGATAAGAAAATACATATCTGAGTATGTCTGATAGTGTGGGGTACATTGGTCAAAGCAAATCTAATCAATACAATAACATATCCAGATGTTATGAGTATGATTGTGCCTGAGTTTAAAATGGAAAAATTATAACAGTAATCGACATGACTTGTGTGCTGAAGTAATTGAAATTGAGGTGTAGTTCAGCATGTCATGACCAATATGATCCCAAGTTGTGATCTTTCTCACCAAAGACAAAAATAGTGTGTGATTCAGTATTTCATTTCTGTATTGCATTTATGTTTCATATCTGAAAATTCCAAAAAGATTTTAGGTATGTTTTAGCATAAATTTAGAAAAATCAAAAAGATTTTTGGTGTGTTTTGATATAAAGTTTCAAAAAACCAAAAAGATTTTGTTTCTTATTTGTTTTCGACCGATCGATACACGATAAAAAATCAAATTTTCAAAACTATATCTTGGATTCTCGAAGAGAAGTTTTGCGCCAAGATTAAATTAATTGTTTCATAAAAGAAAAAGAAAGCCGCATTTCTGTCTTCTGAAATTGCAGGTTCTGTGTGACAAGACTCAAGCATGGTGAAAGGGGGAGTATGTAATATCTTTCACAAGTGGATCTTGAAGTTTAAAGAATGATCAAGATTGATCCAGCCATGCAAGCTCTCATTCTGACAAGATTTCAAGTCGAAGATCGAGCGCGACGATGCTAAAGATTGAAGATTGAAGTTTTGTTAGATAGATAGATAGCTAGTTACAATACACGTTAAGGGGGAGTTTGTTAGAGCATATTCCTATGCTACGTTGTGTTTCCTGTATTGTATCTAGTTTAGAGAGTTTGAGTGAGTCATAGTTGCAACATACCAAGGTGCCGTACCAAATGGTATGTCGTACCAATTGGTACATCCGTGCCAAATGGTATGCCAGTTGGTATGCTGGTAAGTTGCTAACTATAAATAGTTCGTGTTAGAGATAGTTGTTTAGTTCTGTCATTTTCATCTTCTTAACTGTGTGTAACCCAGTGTGTTTCTCTCTCTAACTTGTATCCCTTTGTGAATCAATAAAGCAAAGATTTATTTACATCCGTGTTCGTTCTTGATTTACCGAATCATGCAGTAGTAAGATCCCTCCGTGGTTTTACACAAAGCATTTTGAGTCAAAGAACTAGGAACATAAACATTACAACCAGCAGAAAAACTAGAAGTTTCAGATTTACCTGCAATGAACGTTGTAGGGGGTGCTGAAGTAAGAATATTAGATTTTCCAGCATTCATGGTAGAATCATTTTCACCATGATATACAACAGGATTTTGAACTTGTGCAGGAAGTGATTTATTCACCATTAACTCCATATCTCTGGCTTGAAGTCTTTGAATCAAATCATTAAATGATAATCCTGGATATTCTTTATCATGAGTAATCATCATCAAATAATTCTCCCAAGTCTCTAGCAAAGCCTCCAAAATCTTTTCTTTCATATCAGCTTCTTTTGTAAGATTCACCAAACGCATTTCACTCATTAAGTGAGCAAATATTGCAATCAGATTTGGAATTGATTCGTTTTGATAATGCTTGAAACTATCAAATTCTTTCTTCAAAAACTTCTGACGACTTTTCTTATATTGGTCATTGCCTTCACATCTCTTTTCCAAAGCATCCCACAAACTCTTCGATGTATAGTTACCAGAAAATTGATGCTGTAACTCTTTAGGCAAAACCATCGTTAAAGTACCATACGCCTTTTTCTCAGCTTGATAAGCTTTCTTTTGTTCAGATGAAAGCTTTCTTTGAAGAATGGGTTCACTAGTTTCATCCTTAGGATAGACATATTGATCAGTAAACGACAACCATATATCAATGTCATTAGTATCAACGTATGCTTCAAATCATTTAACTCAACTATGATAATCTTCCAATTTGAGCAATTTGGGAACTTTCTGACTTGTTCCGATTTCATTATCATAGTTCATCATAGTTTGCATCGTTGCTTGAACCGAATTTTGAATAGCCGCGAACGCTTGAAAATCAAACATTTTGTAAATTCTGGTTACTGTTCACCCGAACCTGTTCCGAACCTCGTCCAAACCTCTACCGAACCTAAGCCGAACCTTATCCGAACATAAGTTGACCGAACTACTTCCGAACCTCACCTTCGGATGATCAAACAGAACCTGGACCGAACTTGTTCCGAACATGTACGAACCTCGGCTGAACTATGTCCGAACATGACCCGAACTTGACCGAACCAAAAAATCAGCCGAGCTCTGTCCGAACTTAGATTTTGGAGCGGTTATTGATCCGAACTTCATACTTTGTCCGAACTCCTCCGAAGCAGAACCATTTCCGACACAACTTTCGCGATTTTGAGTGTTTTTTTGGATGAAATTTTCGACAGAAACGCAGATAAACTCAAAAGAAACAACCTAGAAGAAGATTTTTCACGTAAAGCACACTCAAGATGATCAAACGGACTCAAAAATGATTCTTATTTTCTAAAAAAGTGAAATTTTAACTCAAAACTCCAAAAAAACAATGACTTCCGACCAGTAGAGCAAACCAAATGCTCTGATACCACTTGAAAATGCGTGAGCGGTGGATCGTCTACTTAGTCGTATCGAAATCAATGTAAAACGAGATGAACACGATGAGTAAATATAATGAGACTTGTATTAGACCATAGAGAAACACCACAGAGTTCACATACAAGATATATCCAAGAAGTTACTAAACAAACCACAAGACAAGCTATTTATAAGGCTGAAAACCCGACGGTCCAAACCTTAGGTTCGAACAAGTTTGGACCTGTCCGAACTTGGAGTTCGCCAAGGGTTCGGACTCCAACTAACATGCATGACTTTGTCTTGTACTCGATACTTCACATGACGATTAAGAACTAGGTACTAACAATATTTCATAGCTGTTTGCTTAAATCCAATATTTAGTACCTCTATGGTTGTATATAGTTCTAACGGATACATGTATTCCTGAACCATGCTTGTTTAAAAATGCCACTGTTGACTATCCATCATGTGTCTAAAATGCTACTTATTTAGAACAAAACAAAATAACCAATTTGGACCGTATCCGAAGTTACCAATTTAGGGTAATGATTGTTGGTGGGAAACAAAGGAATGAGGATTTAAAACACTCCAAAATTGAAATTTTACCTTTCTATGGAATGATAGGAGATGTTGTGAATGATGTGTCTGTACTAAAACGGGAGCTAAGGGAGCACCAAGTTATTGACAGAGTATGAAGAACTAGCAGATATATGATTACATAGTAAAGAACTCCCAGAAATTCTTAGTTATTTACAATATAGTTTGTGAAAAAATTTGAATAGTTGTATACAATGAATTATTTTCCGATATATATGAAATGCATTATTTTGCTATAAGCGTATTTTATTTTTGTATTATAAGATTAATTGGCATTTAATGTTGAAATTAGTAATTCTATTAAGAAAATATTTTTAAAAAATCCATGCCGCGCAAAAAATGCGTGTCATCTCCCTTTATGATGGGGGCTTCCCGGAGACCATCCACAAAACCCAATTTCACACTATTACTCAATTATGTTGAGATTATCATTGATCGAGTAGATGATCCACATCTCACGAACTTACAAGTGGTATCAGAGCTTTCGGTTCAATCTACTGATCAAATCTCAACTGAGTTTTTAGTCCAAAAAGTGGGGGTATTTGAAAAACTAGTGTGTTTTTTGCTTTCATTTGATCATATATGTTGTGTTTTAGTGAAAAATCCAATCCTAATCATTTCTCTCAAGTATATCTGGTCTACTACTGAAAATCTCGATCTAAAACACTCAAAATCGTGAAAATTGATCCGAGAATGTTCCAGTTCGGTTGAGTTTGGGTGAGGAAATGTTTGTCTGAAAAATAGTCGCTCTGAAGTGTGAGTTCTGTTAGGTTCGGATAAGTTTGGTCAAGCGAAGTGAGAGTTCGGGTGAGTTCGGTCTAGCGAAGTGTTGGTTTGGATTTAGATTGTTTAAACTTAGTTCGGTTAAGTTCGTGTACCCGAAGTCACAGTTCGGTTAAATTGTTTAAGTTCGGAACCAGTTCGGATCAGTTCGGATCACCAATTTTCAAGTCGTTTCAGTTTGGGTAAACAGTAATCAATACTTTTCAAGATGTCGGATTTTTAAGCTTTTTCCGCAATGCAATCGTCAATTCAAACCATGATGCAAAGTATGATGAACTATGATAATGAAATAGGAACAAGTCAGAAAGTTCCCAAATTACTTAAGTTAGAAGATTATCATAGTTGGGTGAAACGTTTTGAAGCATACGTGGATACAAATGATGTTGATATGTGGTTATCTTTTAATGATCAATACAAACATCCTAAGGGTATGTATGGAGAGCCAGTTCATCAAAGGAAATTTGATGCTGAGCAAAAGAAAGCATATCAAGCTGAGACGAAGGCTTATAGTACTTTGACGATGTAACATCCCAAAATTTCATAAAGCGATAAATATGTGACTATATATAATTACATATTATATATATATATATATATATATATATATATATATATATATATATAGGGTTAAGTTCAATGGAGAACTAAGTTTTAGTTGGAAAAATAGAAAACCAAAGGAAAACTTATATTAAATGAAGTCTATTTAGTTAATTTTGGTGCTTCTTTTTTTTTTGTTTTGTTTTTAAAATTTTTGTGTCTATTCATCTAATGGCCACCTAACGACCTTAAAAAAACATTCTTTTTTTTTTGGTTCGTCCGACTATGTTGCATATATGCAATATATGAAACATACAATGTTACACATATACAACATACTATGTTGCATATATGAAACGTATGAAACATACAATGTTGCATATATGCAAGATACTATATTGCATATATTCAACGTATGAAACACATTATGTTACATATATGCAACATAGTCGGACGGACAATATGAAAAAATAAAGTGTTTTTTTTTCTTTTGCTTTTTTATAAATTTATTATGTGGTATATGTGAAACTAAAAAAAGAATGTCAAATTACCCAAATAACATTCATTTAATATAGTTTTCCTTTGTTTTACAGTTTTCCAAATAAAAGTAGTTTTCCAAAGAACCTTACCCACATATATATATATATAGGAAGAGGATCATTGGAAAACCCTCTAATTATTGGAAAATCTGGAAAACCTTTTTCAGCCAATCACATTATTTCTTTTGTTTTTAATTTTTCTTTTATTTAAAGGACAATATGGTAACTTGTCATAATCTATTTTTGTAAACTATTTTTAATAAATTGATTAAACAAATTTTCTCTCTCTCATATACTCTTTCCTAAAATCTCTCTCTCTCTACTTTAATTTTAAATTTCCAGTCTAAATTAAAAAAAAACAAACCTAATTTACAAAAGAAAAAAAAAATCGTTGATCAGCAGTTCATCACCAGCAAAACGATTGTTACATCATTGTAACAATAATTTTAGGTATTTTTTCAAGAAAATAAACAATAGTTACATAGGTGTAAACATCGTTGTAACAATAATTTTAGGCGCATGTACACTATGGTTTTTGGCAAAGTAGGGGTGTCACATAAATCCCAACTGGGACCTGGCATACCTCAATGGGTGATCCAGGGGTGAGCGTTTACTTATAGGAATGTGCGTCTTCATATTATCAATAGAAATGTTATTTTGCCTATAAGGGCATTTTGGTCATTTTGGCCTATAAGGGCATTTTGGTCATTTTGGCCTCAAAAGAGATAAACCCTAACAATATGTTATTAAGATAATAAGATATAAATAAAAATAGGTATTAATTATAATGACCTTGCATTAATGCAATACGATACGTGATTAGGTTAATTATGGACCATACCGGAGATTTTGTCTGAATTACCGATTAAAGATATAAGGTGAGTTTCTACAAGCCCTATTTTATATAGTGAGTCCTATGAGGCCACTATTAAATGTTTTAAATGTTTTCGGGCTAGTATAGATAAAATATTTGTGAAAATATATTCAAGATAATTGTGACTTGATATATACGTGTTATATGATGAAGTTGTTATTAAATTGCTTATACGTGTTATGCAATTATGTTAATTATAATGTGATGTGTATATACTTGCTTGAAATGAGGTAGCCAATTAGTAACAAGGGAGTTGTTAGTAAATGTTTAGTGAATATGTATGATTATATGAGAACAAGTGATGCATTTGCTTATATTAATATGTGGTGGATATGCCGCTGGTACATCCTATATATATATACATAATAGTATAAGTTACCGGGTATATTGGAAATGTAGAGGATACGTCGCTGGTACATCCTGTATACATACACCTACGGTAAATTGGAGGATGTTCATTTGTAGCAGTATATGAATGCCTTATCACTGTTTAATAACAAACCTAAAGCATCTGGTTATTTAACTAGGGGTAGGTAGTATACAAGATCAGAGATTAAGTCATTTAGACGAGAAAATGACCTAATAGAGTTAAGTATAAAGTTGGTGGTTAGAGTTGAAGAATCTTTGTTGCTCCAGTGGAGGTGCGCTAGAGTACCCTGTACAGACGACGCTGCTTCTCCAATGGGGGTGCCCTAGAGAATATAGTGTCAGGTTTTCTCATAGGAAGAGTCGTTAAACCAGATGATAAGCCTAGGGTTGCTGGTAAGAATGAGGAGTTACTGCTGCTCCAATGGGGGTGCCCTAGAGTACCGTGTACGGACGGTGCTGCTTCTCCAATGGGGGTGCCCTAGAGAATGCAGTGGCATGGCTTCTCATAATAGAAGAGTTGGATAAATATATTGACCTAGAAGTTAAGCATAGGGTCACGATTACGGTCATCAGATAAGTATAGTGACCTAGAAGTTAGCCTAGGGTTACGGTTAGAATAGCATGAAATATTATCATAGTGATTATGTTTTAGGATTTATATGTGAAATATATAATGTGTTGTGAAAACCTGGTAAATACTTAAAATGGTTGTTGAACCAAACGGTAGAACTCACCAGCGTAAGCTGACTTTTTAAAAGTATGTATGCGAGGTTCTGTAGAGACGTTTAGATGTAAAGGCACAGATCTTGTGAGGACGGGATAATCGGAAAAAGCAATCAAGGAAGAGTTTCTGGCAAGCTGACTTAGTTATAGTTTTCGTTATTATAATTGCTTGTAGTTATGTACAATATCTCTCTCACTGTTGTACTTGGCTTATATAAATAAGAGTTTTAAATTTCCGCTGCTTAATATCTCTGTTGTGCCATGTGTTCATGAGTAAATCCGATACGTGACCCCTCGTGGTGCCAAGTCTGGGAGTGGGCGTAACAAGTTGGTATCAGAGCCTTGGTTTAAAAGATTTAGATACAAACGCGGTACCTAGACTTAAACTAGGACTCTGAGTAAAGTAAGTCGAGATAGGAAATATAAATGCCAGCCAGGATAGCTTGTGCCAATAAGGATAAAAACGCATAAGGAACATAATACGTAGGACTTATGGTATTTGAAAATGGAAAATAGACGATTGTGGTTGGCCACTGCAATTTGATATTCGCCATATAAACAAATCCCAAGTACTAACTGTTATGTGGCCAAGTGCGGGGTAGGTTAAAAAAATAATTAGATACCTAGAGACGATTCGAGGATGATTTTAACTTAGAACTATTGGCAAAAACGGAGAGGTAAAGTGTGGACACTAAGGATAAGTGCGGCGAAAAGTAACTGGGTTTTGAACGCATCCTAATTATATAAGTGCATGTATATAATTATCATGAATTCAAAATTTGGAGGCTTTACACCACATAGGTTCCGAAATGTCACCTTAAGCAAGGCACCTGAAGACACGATTGAAGATAGACGCGGTCACGGTGAAGGAGAAATAAGAGATGCTATGGCGGGAATAGTGGAAACAATGTTCCAAGCTACGTTGCTATCTTTGGAAGACCATAGGAAATCACTATAGGCAATAGGCCGGAAGACTCGAAGCAGAAGCAGTTGAAGTTAAGAATACTTTAAAGAAAAATGGCCGAGGTTACCACAAGATGGATCAAGAATCAACGACGAGCTTAGGAAGTACGAGTGCAAGGAGAATCAATTCGAGAATACAAGGACGGGAACGACCAACTATTATAGGTATAGGCAAGAAGATCGCTTTGTCAACCATCGTCCAAACTGGAAGAAGCATTAGGAGTATGGAAATCGGAAGTAGGCCAAGAAGAACTTACGTCCTAAGAGATATTGTTCCTTCAACAAAATGGCGGGATGAAAGCACATGATGATTGGACGAACTACACGAAGAAGAATTACAACATAGGATAGGAGAATCATTGTCGAGGATCTAGTAATCAAACTACCTTAGACAGCTTAGGATTATGTCTTCCTTAGGACAAATGCAAGCCATCGAACTATATGATCGCAAGAAAAATGATGATATGCAGAGCCTAACGATTCAAAATTTGCAGCAATGGGGTTCACACTTAAAAGACAGAGGCATTATTTATACAAGGATATGCAATAGAGGTCTAAACTGGTTTATTAGATAAATAATAGATATTAGGACATGCAGTACGGAGGTAGACGTTTGGCGTACGCAAAGGTGAAGCTGAGCATGAGGAATCTCACAGAGACGCATCTTCCCGAAGAATTAGTAGAGTTATCCATCCTAGAAGATCGTTGCGGTGCTAAAAAAAAGTTTAACAAACAAACGAGGCAGAGTAAGAAGGAAGCTCGGAAAGAAAAGGGCGAGGTGAGAGGTTTCTATCTTGAGTTGATTGCGGGTTAAAACAAGTTTCGAGGACGAAACCTTGTTTAGGGAGGGGGGGGGGCGGGGTAGAGTGGTAACATCCTAAAATTTAAGAAAGCGGTGAATACGTGACTATATATAATATATATATATATATATATATATATATATATATATATTAGAAAGACATGGTTATATGAATACATGTTTAAAAGATCATGTTATATGTGTTTATATGTGAATACATGTGAAATAAATGTAATGATAATCCAAATAGATAAATACGTAGTGAATACGTGTCTAAAAGATAACACGGAGAAATATTCGGGCAAACTATAAGTATCCAAAGGCTTAGAAGTTATTAAAAGTATATCCTAATATGATCTATCACATGAAATGATAAGTATTATAAAGTTTGAGGGGCGAAAATGTAATTTAACAATAATAAAGAAATATATATATATATATATATATATATATATATAAGTATATGTATATTATCGTACGAATCCCGAGCCTTAGAAACCCTAGAAATTGTTAGAAATATATCCCATAATGTTTTGGTACATAAGATAATAAAAGAATAGAAGTTTGAGGGCCTAGAATGCACTAAATAGAACCATAGGGACCAAAAATGCCAAAAACCAAAATCTGGCCTGAAACCAGTGGCTCGCGTATCGCGATCCACACTCACCTTCCTTGCGCGATACGCGAGGAGCAAGCTTGTGCAGGAAATCTACTAGGTTCATTTTAAGGCCACGATACGACATTTGGAGCACAAGTTAAGCCATAATACGCGTTGATTTCTTTGAAAGTGAGCGGGAGGCGAATCGTGCACAACACTAAGTCATTTTATCAACGAAACTAACAATCACGAAGTAAATAAGACTCAATCTTTCATTCAATAACTAAGATCAGGTTACAAAAGGCTCAGAGTACAGAACTGGAAAACTCCTTAGATTACACACACTTAAAGACAATCGTTACAAAATTCTAAACACAAACTACTATAATTAGAACTTGATCATCCGAACTGGCCTATGTCCGAACTGGCAGTTCGGGTGCCAGTTCATTCACTTTTCGGGTGCAGTTCGGCTGTTTAGAATTTAATTTGAACTTTTCTTCTGAAATCTTTTGTCTGATCCAGAAACTTGCCATATGCATGTATCAACAAACTCCTCCTTGGCAAATGCTGGTCAGTTTCTTTCATTCTTGAGCTCTAGCCTCCATCCCAGTCCATGTCTTTTGATGGTTATGCCCAACATAGATATTGAATGCGAAGCAGATCCGGATAACCCTTTGGAATTGTAGAGCTTGTTCCATAAAATCTGGATGGAACAAGATCTAATTATGGTACAACTCATTTATGTCAGCCTTTGATAAGTTGATCAGCTACATGGGATCATAGATCTTCACAATTCTGTTATCATCCTCCAACACAATCACTTCTTCTCCGGTCTTTTCATTGTAGTACCACCACTTCAAGTTTTCTATAAAAATCCAATTCCATCTCGTCAATGGAATATTTTTCATTACATATGGCTTCTTCTTGAATGTTAGCTCTATCAGCTTCTTACCAGTTCTCTGATGTACCTTTGTCGAATGTTCACGTCTTTTTGGTCTTTGAGGCTTTAGGAATTGAACTCCTTTATCACACTCTTTCTCCACCATATGCTTGAAGTGTAGATCCATCCAATCATTTCCATAATTACAAAATGGTTTTCTGGTAAGCTTCCTAACATCCCAAACTGGTAGAGAACTAAAATCCAATGCACACTTGAAATATTTGATATCAAACTGGCATTTGATTCTATAACACTTTAGATCTCCACCATACATCCAGCTAATTATCTCACCTGAAGCTTGACCCTTAAATATTACATGCCCACGTTGTTTGATAGGTTTCGGTGGAGGAACGTAGTTGGTATGAAAGATCTTTATGTACTCATCACAGACCTTTCTTTGTTTCTATTCTTTGGCCTCTTTGACTATTGGGTCTTCAGGTTTTTCAGCTTCTTTTCTTTTCAGCTTCACCTCAGCCTCATCACCCTTTTCCTTTGGAAATACCTCAAAGTCATCATCAGCTGAGTTGTTGTTGTTAAAATTAAAATACAGATCAGGATACTCTTCCTTAGTTATGTATTCAACCTAAACCTCCTCATCAAAATTATCATCTTCAGTTTCTGACTCTGATGACTCATATATTTTGGGTTCAGCTTAGGCAGCTTTCTTCATCTCCTCGTCGTTTAAATCGAAGATCGCTTTAATTTTGCTTGGTTAAGTTCACAGACAAACTCACCATCTTCAAGTATTGTACCGATCTCATCAATACTTTTCGCTGCTTGATTCAACGGAACTGATATGATTGGTAGTGCTTCCCTAGAGTCAGACTCCCCCTAGGCTGCAGAAGTACCAGCACCCGGACCAGAAGCTCCAGTTGGGCTTGGACCTCCACCAGTGTTACCTTCCGGGTCGTCATTCTCAGGTTCATCATTCAGATATTGCAGTATATCATCCTTACATCCTGATCTTGAACCAATCTTCCCCTGAGCAGTAAATTTCTCAAGTAGAAATTTCAGCTGCTCATTTATCTTTGCAATTTGGGCATTTTGATTCATATTGGCCGTTTTCAATCGTGTAATCTCCTAAGCTTTGGCCGCTTCCTCACCTTTTAATTGAAGATAATCTTTATGCAATTCAACCAACTGTTTGGATTAAGATTCATCTCTCGCCTTAACTCTTCAATCAGTTGTGTTTTCTCTTCATCCTTTCTCTTCAATACCTCAATCACTTGTGACTTTTCAGCATCTTTAGCCTTCAGCTCATCAATCTCCCATTGGCGGATTCACAAATTGAGCACCAATACTTGCTGAAGGTGTTGTGCTGGCTATTGTAGACTTTGACAATCCTAAATAATCCTTCAAAACACCCGACTGACCCAACTCTGTGAAAATAGCAGTATCTGGAGTTGAAGTAGTCTCAGGCATAGACATATCTGGACCAACAGATGAAGATCCACCGACACGTCGTTGTAATATAAAGTCTGAACTTCTCAATGTCTTACGACCTCTGCCACCAGCAGCAATTGACTTCTTCCTTTTTGATGGTGTTAATGAAGACGAGGAAGTCGTCGGCTACTTACCCTTGCCACGTCTGACATCATTATCAGGGTTGTAATCTTCATCATATTCAGATAGGGCTTTATCTTCATACACAGGACCCATGTATCGGTCGTTTCTTTTGTTGAGACTGGTTCGGTAAGCAAAATGTTCTTTGCTACCTTTTCTCACTCGAACCCTCTGTGAACGAACATTAATATATGCAAATGGATTATTCGTGTCAGAAGCATCCTCAGAGTTTGTTGCCATATCACTTAGCTCATCATCATCAGTATCTTATTCATCGATCAGGGTATTCACTGCAGGTATCTCAGTCACATCAACTGTCGCTTGGACTTCAGGTGTTGAGATAGCAGGTTCCATGATAACAGGTTCAGTTGCAATCGGTTCAGATACTATCGGTTCTTGAACAACAAGTTGTTGTACAACAGGTGGTGTTTGTGTTTGTCGTCTTGGTCGTGTAACTTTGGCTTGTTGCGGTTGTTGGTTTTTCTATTCGATCATGAAATAATCAAGTTCATCAGAAGAACTTCCTTTGTCATGACGAGGTGCACCATTGGCTGGTGCAACATAGTTTACATTCGCCAAGTGACCAATAAGCTTTTTCATCTTCGGAAAAGAATAAGAGCATTCATCAGAGACAGCATCTTCGGGCCTATCTCGTTGTGACCAGCAATTTTGTTCCCCAAACAGTGTAACAGCACATGTATCAAAAACCTGTAGGGAATGGAGAATTCTGATTTGTAAATCCAGTCTCGGCTTGGATCTTCAGCATACCACAACCTCTACAGTAATGCCACATTGTCTGCTTGGTCAAACTCTAACGGCATTATAGTATCATCTCCATTCAGCCTCAGTACCCTTCTGACATCAGCCTCGGTAAATTCTACCGTTCGATTTTAGATTGTGCCAGATATTCTGATTGAACCTTCGGTGAGACTGTGCCATGATACGCACCACACTCGTGTGTAATCACGTAATAAATTCGTGATCACCGTAGAAAGTCGAATATTTAGGAACCACTGAACTTTGTAAGCTTTGTGCGACTAACACCGAGATGTGCACAAATGTTGTGTTTATTGCAAACCTTCATATTGTTCGCCATTTCTGAAAACACATAACATGAAAAGTTCGTTAAATTCAATGTGATTATCATAAACGTTCACCAAATTTGTCAAATATTAATCATTCGTGTAAACTTTTAACTTTTTGTTCAAAACTTTATTTTACACAAACTGGATCTAAATTGATTAAGTCCATCCGAACCGGATCCGAACTAGTGAATTTCATCCAAACTTTATACGAAATGGGTTCAGTCAACAGTCAAAGTTGACTTTGGTCAACGTTCAAATTGGCTTGGTCAACCTGTCTGAACCTAAACGAACTAGATCCAAACTCCCAATTCGGCTGATGAACTCTCAGTTCGGCTCTGTACATAATCGAAAGGTTTAATCGACCTAGAATTTAATCTAAACAGTTTCAACCAAAATCCTTTGACACCTAAACGCTGTTTATCAAGGCGAATCCATTGATACCATTTTTATCACCTAAAACCAACTCTAAGTGCGTTAATTTTCAGATCTATAAATTGGAACCAACCCGACAACATTTTGACCAAATCGACCATGTTTACTAGACAAACAAAACTATACAACACACCCCTGCACTCGGAATTCAAGTATCTACCTTAATCTGGTCACAAAACTCATTAAAAAGAGTTTAATCGAATTTTTGGATTTGAGAGCAAAGTTTCAGCTAGGGTTCGGTTATTTGTGTAACAAAGATAATGTTTCCGAACTGGAGCTTTGGCCTTTTATAGGTAGCCCAGTTCGGTAGTCCGAATTGGCAGTCGGATCAAGCGAAGTCTTCCGAACACATCCGAACTCAGGCTTCGGATCAAAATGAATGTAACCGAACGCTTCCGAACTGGAGCTTCGGGTCATCCGAACTTGCAGTTTGGCTCTTCAAAAATTTTCAATTCAAACCCTGGTTTTTTTTCAAAGTGTTTTTCAAATTGACCCAAAAAGTTTCAAATTTTATCAATTTGACACAAACCTTTAATCAATTCATGATGAGCTTCATGATTCCAAGACTGTTTGGTTGTTTCCAGCATAATGTTGATATTTTTCATTATCGTTTGATCAAAACTAAATCAGAAACAAAATCTTTTTGATTTTTATAACATTTCCAAACACATCGAAAATCTTTTTGAATTATCACAAGATTATGCTAAAACACACCTAAAATCTTTTTGGATTTTCAATATAACAAACAAATAACCAAACAGAATTGAAATGCGAATAACTTAAACTTTTTGCGAGAAAGATCCAGACGCGAGATCATATCAGTCATAACGTACGAGACACATTTCAATTTCAGATTTAATCAGTATCATGCAAGCTAAGTCAGCAGAGAATACAACTCTTCAGTTTGTTTCAATTTAGGCAACTCAATTTTTATAGCTTTCTGACATGTTCTAAGTATGATTATTCAAGCACAGATAATGTGAAATCCCACACAATCAGGAATACTGGAAATCCGACTTATTCTATTTTTGTATTTTTATATAGAATTTGATTTTCAACAGAGATTTATCGTTCACGGTGTTTCATGCAAAAATAAAGCAGAATCCTAAACAAACAACAATCAGGTCGGCCTTGTGAGCACGCAGAGAAAGTCTGATTGTTTAGGAAAATAAAAATTAAAAAATAACGTAGAAATTGTATAACCCAACAACAATCAGGTCGGTATTTCTGTACACGCAGTGAAAGTTCGATGGATTATATGAAACACCAAGAAAAATAAAGCAGAACGTCAAACGAACAACAATCAGGTCGATCTTTCGATACGCAAAGAAAGTCCGATCGTTTGACAAAATAAAGAAAATCAAACAAGTTTAAATCTTTGCAAAATGAAAGCAAGCATACACCAGAACATCTCTTATTCTGTTTTTGTTGTTTTCATTTTTATTGTCAAAATTACACAATACCCTTCATGATGTAACATCACTATTATCAAGCAGGTATTTAGGTTTATATCATACTAGCATATATCAGATTTTCCTTAACGCATTCATCAAACCAAAGAAGTACCTACAACCTTTATTCCTACTTTATTCATGGTCGATAACGTATGCTGATTTTTCATTTTTTAAAATTTTTGCATTTTTCAAGTTTTTAATTTTCTGATATTTTCTCCCCCAAAACAATACAAAACTCTATTTTTGGATTTTTTTTAAAGAAGAAAAGTAAAGAAAAACCAAAATGCAAGAAAAAGTAAAAATTGATCAACAGACAATTACTCAAATTGATATTTTTGTATGCCGTTGATCTGCAAAAGATATTTGAAACGGGTTTTGTCAAATGCTTTTGTAAAAAGATCCGATCTTTGAAAATTGGTATGGATCTTTTGCAGATCAGTTAGGTGTTTCTCAAAACAATCACGTATGAAGTGATATCTGATGTCAATATGTTTTGTTTTTGAGTGGTGAACAAGATTTTTGGTTAAGCAGATGGCGGCAGAATTATCTATATGTATGGGAGTAGTAGGAAATTGCAAACCATAGTCTCTCATTTGTTGTTATATCCACAAAACCTGAGAACAGCAACTTGCAGCCACAATATACTCGGCTTCAGCTGTGGATGTTGCTACCGATGTCTGCTTCTTACACTGCCATGACACTAACCTATCTCCCAGAAATTGGCAACCGACTGTTGTGGATTTGAAATTAATCTTGCAGCCTCCATAATGTGAATCGGAGTAGGCAGATAATTCAAACTTATCATCATGAGGGTACCAGATCCCAAGGTCCGTCTTACCCTTCAGATAAGCCAAAATTCTTTTGACCGCATCTAAATGTGATTTCCTCAGAGTTGCTTGGTACTTAGCACACAAACATACAACAAAAATTATGTCAGGTCTACTAGCTGTCAAATACATCAATGAACCAATCATTGCACGATAAAGAGTCTCGTTGACTTCTTCACCATCCTC
>JBCNJP010000012.1:12741367-12770125 GCA_039602395.1 Deinandra increscens subsp. villosa | reverse complement strand
TTGAGAGCAAAGTTTCAGCTATGGTTCGGTTATTTGTGTAACAAAGATAATGTTTCCGAACTGGAGCTTTGGCCTTTTTATAGGTAGCCCAGTTCGGTTGTCCGAATTGGCAGTCGGATCAAGCGAAGTCTTCCGAACACATCCGAACTCAGGCTTCGGATCAAAATGAATGTAACCGAACGCTTCCGAACTGGAGCTTCGGGTCATCCGAACTTGCAGTTTGGCTCTTCAAAAATTTTCAATTCAAACCCTGGTTTTTTTCAAAGAATTTTTCAAATTGACCCAAAAAGTTTCAAATTTTATCAATTTGACACAAACCTTTAATCAATTCATGATGAGCTTCATGATTCCAAGACTGTTTGGTTGTTTCCAGCATAATGTTGATATTTTTCATTATCGTTTGATCAAAACTAAATCAGAAACAAAATCTTTTTGATTTTTATAACATTTCCAAACACACCGAAAATCTTTTTGAATTATCACAAGATTATGCTAAAACACACCTAAAATCTTTTTGGATTTTCAATATAACAAACAAATAACCAAACAGAATTGAAATGCGAATAACTTAAACTTTTTGCGAGAAAGATCCAGACGCGAGATCATATCAGTCATAACGTACGAGACACATTTCAATTTCAGATTTAATCAGTATCATGCAAGCTAAGTCGGCAGAGAATACAACTCTTCAGTTTGTTTCAATTTAGGCAACTCAGTTTTTATAGCTTTCTGATATGTTCTAAGTATGATTATTCAAGCACAGATAATGTGAAATCCCACACAATCAGGAATACTGGAAATCCGACTTATTCTATTTTTGTATTTTTATATAGAATTTTATTTTCAACAGAGATTTATCGTTCACGGTGTTTCATGCAAAAATATAAGCAGAATCCTAAACAAACAACAATCAGGTCGGCCTTGTGAGCACGCAGAGAAAGTCTGATTGTTTAGGAAAATAAAAATTAAAAAATAACGTAGAAATTGTATAACCCAACAACAATCAGGTCGGTATTTCCGTACACGCAGTGAAAGTTCGATGGATTATATGAAACACCAAGAAAAATAAAGCAGAACGTCAAACGAACAACAATCAGGTCGATCTTTCGATACGCAAAGAAAGTCCGATCGTTTGACAAAATAAAGAAAATCAAACAAGTTTAAATCTTTGCAAAATGAAAGCAAGCATACACCAGAACATCTCTTATTCTGTTTTTGTTGTTTTCATTTTTATTGTCAAAATTACACAATACCCTTCATGATGTAACATCACTATTATCAAGCAGGTATTTAGGTTTATATCATACTAGCATATATCAGATTTTCCTTAACGCATTCATCAAACCAAAGAAGTACCTACAACCTTTATTCCTACTTTATTCATGGTCGATAACGTATGCTGATTTTTCATTTTTTAAAATTTTTGCATTTTTCAAGTTTTTAATTTTCTGATATTTTCTCCCCCAAAACAATACAAAACTCTATTTTTGGATTTTTTTAAAGAAGAAAAGTAAAGAAAAACCAAAATGCAAGAAAAAGTAAAAATTGATCAACCGACAATTACTCAAATTGATATTTTTGTATGCCGTTGATCTGCAAAAGATATTTGAAACGGGTTTTGTCAAATGCTTTTGTAAAAAGATCCGATCTTTGAAAATTGGTATGGATCTTTTGCAGATCAATTAGGTGTTTCTCAAAACAATCACGTATGAAGTGATATCTGATGTCAATATGTTTTGTTTTTGAGTGGTGAACAAGATTTTTGGTTAAGCAGATGGCGGCAGAATTATCTATATGTATGGGAGTAGTAGGAAATTGCAAACCATAGTCTCTCATTTGTTGTTGTATCCACAAAACCTGAGAACAGCAACTTGCAGCCACAATATACTCGGCTTCAGCTGTGGATGTTGCTACCGATGTCTGCTTCTTACACTGCCATGACACTAACCTATCTCCCAGAAATTGGCAACCGACTGTTGTGGATTTGAAATTAATCTTGCAGCCTCCATAATCTGAATCGGAGTAGGCAGATAATTCAAACTTATCATCATGAGGGTACCAGATCCCAAGGTCCGTCTTACCCTTCAGATAAGCCAAAATTCTTTTGACCGCATCTAAATGTGATTTCCTCAGAGTTGCTTGGTACTTAGCACACAAACATACAACAAAAATTATGTCAGGTCTACTAGCTGTCAAATACATCAATGAACCAATCATTGCACGATAAAGAGTCTCGTTGACTTCTTCGCCATCCTCATCATGACAAAGACCATGAGATAGCTGTATTGGAGTTCCCAGAACACGAAGATCGTCTATCTTGAATCTTTTGATCGAGCACATCATTCACATACTTGGTCTTATGGATGAAGATCTCTTTTTCAGACTGTTGAACTTGTAACCCAAGAAAGAACGACATCTCACCCATGGAGCTCATTTCAAAGTATGTTTACATCAACTTCTCGAAATCTTTCGAAAGTTGTTCGTTTGGGCTTCAAAAAATAATGTCATGAACATATATTTGTACCAAAAGCAAGTCTCCTCCGGTTTGTTTGCAAAACAGAGTGCATTCTACCAACCCGCGCTTGAATCCATTCTCCATTAAATAAGTGGACAAGGTCTCATACCAAGTTCGAGGAGCATGATGCAGACCATATAGTGCTTTTTCCAACTTATAAACCTTCTCTGGATAATTAGGATCGTAGAATCCTGGAGGTTGTTTAACATAGACTTCCTCTTTCACCTTCCCTTACAGAAACGCACTCTTGACATCCATCTGAAAGACTTTAAACCCACGATATGCCGCAAATGCCAAGAAAATACGAATAGCTTTAATTCGGGCAACATGCGCGTACACTTCGTTCAAATCTATCCCTTTTTCTTAAGAAAAACCTTGTACAACCAAACGAGCCTTGTTTCTGACAATAACTCCTTGGTCATCTCGTTTACACTTAAATACGCATCGGGTTCCACATGGCTCTTTACTACCAGTAGGCAAATCAACCAGGTGCCACACCCCGAGTTTCTGGAATTGTTGTAATTCTTCCTGCATTGCTTCCACCCACGAACCATCTTTTAATGCTTGTTTAACGTCTCTTGGCTCGATCTGGGACAAGAAGCATTAGTGGAACACCTCATCTTAAATACCCGATTCCCTAATTGCAAGCAGAGCACTACTCTCACTCTGTCTTCTAGTCCTCACTCAATCATCTAAATCACCAATAATGTTATCTTGTGGATCATAGGTGTTTATTCGGAGTTTCTGATGAGCAGGAACAATGATAGTTTCTTTCAGATTAGGAACATGATCTTCCTCCACCACAACATTTTCATTTGAACAGATTTCATGTTGTAAAACAGTTTGAACATCATTCACTTCAACCTCACCAGTACCACATATAGTAGGTAAAACTTGTGGGACAGAAACATCAACCTGTTCTGAAATAGCTTCGTGAAAATCATGTTCATCATCAGAAGACAAATCATCATAAAAAATTGTGGAGTCATCCGTGGTTTCAGTCAGATAATCTTTAACGGCAGGCACATTCGGAGATAAAATATTCATAACCGGAACTTCATCTTGCAAGTTAATGTACACTTTTGTAAGATGATCATTGAATATATCTGGTCTTGACTCAAGTGTATCAAAAATATGCTTGTAGTCACACATCCAGTCTGGACCAACACCTTTGGGTGGTAACGTGTATGATTGAAAATCAACATTTAAGTATTCATCCACTGCACCGGTCTTTTTGTTAAACACACATTTCTTTTGGTTCGAGTAATCGACAAATAAGCCTTCAGACACTTTGTCATCGAATTTACCCGCAGACCGCAAAACTGTGCATAGACACCCAAATGGTTCCAGATGATTGATATTCGGCTTATGATTCTTTAACAACTCATAGCAAATTTTACCAAGTCGTTTAACCGTTAGAACTTGATTCAGCACATAACACGCCGTATTGATTGCTTCCGTCCAGAAGTTCACTGGAAGTTGTGCATCAGCTAACATAGTTCGTGTCGTCTCAATAATTTTTCTATTTTTTCATCCCGCAACGCCATTTTATTGAGGTGTATATGGAGTACTAAATTCATGTACAATCACCTTTTCCAGACAAAACATTTTCATTGCGAGATTTTTGAACTCCGTTCCATTGTCGCTTCGAATTCTTCTAACTTTCAAGTTGTAATATGATTCCATTGCATTGATCAGGTTGATTAGAATTCTTGAAGTTTCATCTTTGGATACATGAAAATTTACCCAAGAAAAACAAAAAAATTCATCGGTAACGACTAAACAGTACCAATGCCCGAAAAAATCATCGAAGCTTTGGGTCGACCGTCATCTTCAACAAAATCTTTGCCAACAGTGGATGTACCCTTAGGTTTCCACTTGTCATTCTGCTGATTTGATGATTCGTCAGATGTTTTCAAAATAGATTTCACTTTTACTGGTTTAAAAGACACTTTTACTGGTTTAAAAGACAGTTTTTGCCTGAAAAGTAGCCATCTGATACATTATTAGACACTTCAGACTTTCCTTTCTTTAAAAGACAGTTTTTATAATAATCTCCATAATGATCTTGATAGTATCCAGTACAAGATTGATAGTGACCCAACTAACATGATGCTTCGAGATATAGAGGAACGATGCTTAAAAGAGTAGACTGATGCCTCGCTGGATGAGGAAAATTCTCTCAAGCAGAAATCCAAGGTTCATTGGTTTACTATTGGGGATTCTAATAATGCTTATTTTCACGCCTCTCTGAAATGTCGTAATCACAGGAGCCGTATTGATGCTATTGCCGACAAAGATGGTTTTATGCATGATGCGGAGGATGTTTCTAAGGCTTTTGTAAACCATTATGAAAGATTTCTTGGCTCGGTGGGTAATACTAATTTACGTTTATCCCATGATTTATTTCGGGTTCGTCTTGATCCTTTGGGGTCTAGTCACATGACTAGAAACGTGACGATTACAGAGATCAAGGATACGATTTTCTCTATGGGTGAAAACAAAGCTCCGGGTCTTTATGTTTGTTCGGCTGCTTTTTTTAAGAAAGTGTGGCCTATTATTGGTTCTGAGCTTTGCGCTGATGTCCAAGATTTCTTTACTACTTGGAAGTTGCTACAGGAGCTTAATAATACTATGATCGCTCTGATCCCCTAAGTTGCTACTCCTGCTGCTATTATTGACTACCACCCGATTTCTTGCTGTAATGTGATCTATAAGTGCATCAGCAAGATTATCGCTGACAGAATTAAGATGGAGCTGTCTACTATTGTGGGTATAAATCAGTCGGCCTTCATTCCTGGAAGGAAAATTTCTGATAACATTCTTCTTGTCCAGGAGCTGATGCACAACTACCACCGTAGTGATGACCCGCCCCGTTGTGCTTTCAAAATTAATATTCAGAAGGCCTATGATACTGTTGATTGGGGTTTTCTTCAGGAGGTTCTTGTCGGATTTGGTTTCCATCCCAAAAGGATTGGTTGGATCATGACGTGTGTCTCGACCCCTTCTTATTCTATTTGTGTTAATCGTAATATCCAAGGCTATTTCAAAGGCAAAAGGGGTCTTAGACAAGGGTGTCCTATATCTCCTTATCGTTTTACCTTGGTTATGGAGATTCTCACTCTTGTGCTCAATCATGTTGTGCGTATTGATTCATTCTTCAGATACCGTAATAGGTGTGAGAAGTAGAAAAATTAATCTCTGCTTTGCCGATGACCTTTTCATTTTTGCTAGAGGTGACATTGCTTCTGCTTCTTGTATTATCCAGTCTTTAAGCAAGTTTATTACGATGTTTGGTCTAGTTCCTAGTCCGCAGAAGAGTACCGCTTATTTCTACAATATCTCTGATCTTACTAAAGAAGGTATTCTTGCTGTTATAAATATGGTGGAGGGTTCCATCCATGTTCGTTATTTGGGGTGTTCCCTTGATATCTACTAGGCTGTTGGCTAGGGATTGTGCTCCTATCATTGAGAGACTTGAGGGCCGTATTGCGAGGTTGAGGAATAAGTTTCTTACCAATGCTGGTAGAGTGCATCTTATCTCCTCTGTTTTATCCTCCTTCCATGTTTATTGGTCTTCAGTTTTTATTCTTCCGTCCAGCATTATCTCCTCGTTGGAGAAGAAAATGAGAGACTTTCTTTGGTGCCATGATGTTTTCAAGAAGGGTATGGCTAAAGTGGCTTGGAGAGATGTTTGTATCCCTAAATCTGAAGGGGGCCTTGGCATTAGACGTATTACTGATATGAACAAGGTCCTTAGCTTCCCATATTTGGAGCATTATTACCAAAAGAGAGTCTCTTTGGGTTGCTTGTGTGCACTCCTATAGACTAAAAGACAGATCTTTTTGGGAGTGCCTTTGTCCTAAAGTTTGTTGATAGAGTTGGAGGAAGCTTTCCTCTATTCGTCCTGTTATTCGTCAATTTGTTTGGTCGATCATTGGTGATAGGAGGAATACTTCAATCTGGTTTGATAAATGGTCAAGCTCAGGTCTGCTTTGTCATGTTATTTCCCATCGTGCTCTCTATTGTGCAGGTTTCACCATTAATTCTAAAGTGGCTGACTTTCTTTAACCATGATGGTGGCACGTGGCCGGCTGC
Source organism: Deinandra increscens subsp. villosa (assembly GCA_039602395.1). NCBI lineage: Eukaryota > Viridiplantae > Streptophyta > Magnoliopsida > Asterales > Asteraceae > Deinandra > Deinandra increscens. The sequence continues at coordinate 12,763,512 of JBCNJP010000012.1, read as the reverse complement.
TTGGAATGACTATTTCCCTGTTCTTAATGAGGTTTTAGATATGGATTTAAAGGTTGGTTTCGTGGACTCCTTGAAGTGGAAGCTTGAGGATAGGGTGGCTGATTTCTCGTCGTCTTTGGTTTGGGATTCAGTTCGCTATTGTGCTACGGTAATCCCTTAGGCCAAGTTCGTCTGGTACGCCAATGCATTCCCCGTCATGCTTTTCTGGCTTGGCTTATCATGCGTGAGAGGCTTCTTACCCAGGATAAGATTCTGAGCTGGGATTTCAATAGAAGAAAGAACATGAACATGATGTGCTACCTCCTCTGTTATAGAAATTTTGATTCTCACCATCACTTGTTTTTCGATTGTGTTTACTCGTCGCAGGTTTCGCACCGTGCTCGTTCAAAGACTTGCCTTAGAGGGGCTGACACGTCGTGGGTGCAAATATCCAACCACATTCTTGGTGGATCGTATTCTTCCTTAGATACTATTGTTGCCAAGCTTGTGATGCATGCTTCAGCTTACTACATTTGGCAGGAAAGGAACAATCGTCTTTTTAGAAATCATACAAGGCCTCCCGATTCTATTGTTGATATTATTTGGGATACAGTTCGTAGTAGACTCATGGGCATCAAGCTTAAGAAGACTCTTAGAGTTCGGTGCATTCTCAAAGAATGGGGTATTGAGGATAACTCGAATGCTGAAGAAGGCATGACGTAGTCCTTTATGTATTTTCGTTTCCTAGTTTTTTGTTCTAGGTGGTTTTTTTCGTGTGTTTGCTTTGGTTTTCCTTGGTTTACATACTTTGGGGCATGTCCCAAGTATGAACTAGCATGCGTTGTTGTCCAAGTTTTCTTTACTACTGGGAAGTTGCTGTAGGAGCTTAATAATACTATCATTGTTGATTCCAAAAGTTGCTACTCCTGCTTCTATTACTGACTACCACCCGATTTCTTGCTGTAATATGATCTATAAGTGCATCAGCAAGATTATCGCTGACATAATTAAGATGGAGCTGTCTACTATTGTGGTTATAAATCAGTTGGCCTTCATTCCTGGAAGGAAAGTTTCAGATAACATTCTTCTTGTCCAGGAGCTGATGCGCAACTACCACCGTAGTGATGACCCGCCCCGTTGTGCTTTCAAAATTGATATCCAGAAGGCCTTTGATACTGTTGATTGTTGTTTTCTTCAGGAGGTTCTTGTCGGATTCGGTTTACATCCGAAAGTGATTGGTTGGATCATGACGTGTGTCTCGGCCCCTTCTTATTCTATTTGTGTTAATGGTAATATCCATGGCTATTTCAAAGGCAAAAGGGGTCTTAGACAAGGGTGCACTTTATCTCCTTATCTTTTTACCTTGGTTATGGAGATTCTCACTCTTGTGCTCAATTATGCTGTGCGTATTGATTCATTCTTCAGATTCCATAATAGGTGTGAGAAGTAGAAAATTATTAATCTCTACTTTGCCGATGACCATAATAGGTGTGAGAAGTAGAAAATTATTAATCTCTACTTTTCCGATGACCTTTTCATTTTTGCTAGAGGTGACATTGCTTCTGCTTCTTGTATTATTCAGTTTACCAGGATGTCTGGTCTGGTTCCCAGTCCGCAGAAGAGTGCCCCTTATTTCTGCAATGTCTCTGATCTTACTAAAAAAGGTATTCTTGCTGTTATGAATATGGTGGAGGGTTCCTTCCCTGTTTGTTATTTGGGTATTCCCTTGATATCTACTAGGCTGTTGGCTAGGGATTGTGCTCCTCTCATTGAGAGACTTGAGGGCCGTATTGCGAGGTGGAGGAATAAGCTTCTTTCCTATGCTAGTAGAGTGCAGCTTATCTCCTCTGTTTTATCCTCCTTCCATGTTTATTGGTCTTCAATTTTTATTCTTCCGTCCAGCATTATCTCCTCGTTGGAGAAGAAAATGAGAGACCTTCTTTGGTGCCATGGTGTTTTCAAGAAGGGTATGGCTAAGGTGGCTTGGAGAGATGTTTGTATCCTTAAATCTAAAGGAGGCATTCGCATTAGACGTATTACTGATATGAACAAGGCCCTTATGGCTACCCATATTTGGAGCATTATTACCAATAGGGAGTCTCTTTTTGGGAGTGCCCTTGTCCTAAAGCTTTTTGCTAGAGTTGGAGGAAGCTTTGCTCTATTCATCCTGTTATTCGTCAATTTGTTTGGTCGATCATTGGTGATGGGAGGAATACTTCTATCTGGTTTGATAAATGGTCAAGCTCAATTCCGCTTTGTCAATTTATTTCCCATCGTGCAGGTTTCACCATTTATTCTAAAGTGGCTGACTTCTTTAACCATGATGGTGGCACGTGGCCGGCTGCTTAGAATGATCTTTTCCCTGTTCTTAATGAGGTTTCGGATATGGTTTTAAAGGTTGGTGTCGTGGACTCCTTGAAGTGGAAGCTTGAGGATAGGGTGGCTGATATCTCGTCGTCCTTGGTTTGGGATTCAGTTCGCTATCGTGCTACTATGATCCCTTGGGGAAATTTCGTCTGGTTCGCCCAATGCATTCCCCGTCATGCTTTTCTGGCTTGGCTTATCATGCGTGAGAGGCTTCTTACCCAGGATAAGATTCTGAGCTGGGATTTTAATAGATGAAAGAACATGAACATGATGTGCTGCCTCCTCTGTTTTAGAAATTTGGATTCTCACCATCACTTGTTTTTTTTATTGTGTTTACTCGTCGCTGGTTTGGCACCGTGCTCGTTCTAAGACTTGCCTTAGATGGGCTGACACATTGTGGGTGCAAATATCCAACCACATTCTTGGTGGATCATATTCTTCCTTAGATACTATTGTTGCCAAGCTTGTGATGCATGCTTTAGCTTACTACATTTAGCAGGAAAGGAACAATCGTCTTTTTAGAAATCATACAAGGCCTCCCGATTCTATTGCTGATATTATTTGGGATACAGTTCGTAGTAGACTCATGGGCATTCAGCTTAAGAAGACTCTTAGAGTTTGGTGCATTCTCAAAGAATGGGGTATTGAGGATAACTCGAATGCTGGAGAAGGCATGACGTAGTCCTCTATGTAATTTATTTTCCTAGTTCTTTGTTCTTGGTGGTTTTTTTCGTGTGCTTGCTTTGGTTTTCCTTGGTTTACATACTTTGGGGCATGTCCCAAGTATGAACTAGCTTGGGCTTTCCGTGCTACTTGTTTCATATTTGCGGTGTATAATAGAATCACATGGGTAACCCATTACTCAAAAAAGAAAAAGACAGTTTTTGTATGTATGATCATGGTTCTTGCATTTAAAGCATCGATGTCGGTCGATACAATTTCTTCAACCGTGTTATCATCAACAATGGTTTCTATGACTGGTTTAGGTTTCTTAGTTTTTGAAAATTTTCGTTGAGTGTGAGAAACCTAATGATCACTGAAATCATGATAAAAACCAGATTCATAACCATTTCCACATTTTGGATAGAAATCATCATGAAAGTATGCATAATCAAAATGTGCATTTCCAGAAAAAATATCCATTGTTAACATGCTGATAATCGCACCTACCACCATGTCCAGATGCACCAGCACCATTTCTAAACCTATTACCAAACCAGTTAGGACCCCTCCCATAAACATGTGAATGTGGCCCATAGCCAAAATCATCATAGAATCCATCATCATGGTATTGAGTTTTCGTGAAAAACTAATTCGGCTTTCTGAAATTTGATTTTGAATTTTCATGAAAACTTGGTTTGTGTGCTTTCGGTGGTTGGCAAACAATCGGTGATTTCTTAACAGATTTCAGAACCCTGTTAACCGAGCCATTATCAGAATGATAATTTGATTTCTCTGAAACACACCGCTCATCTAGTGTGTCAATTGGTATAATGATCTTACCATTTCCCCTCCTAATTGGCACACTAGGAGCAGTCGGGTCATATTTTGGGACCATACCCTCCCGTAAAGACCTTATCAATCAATTCTGGGTTTACCATCTTCAACGGGAACTCTTTATCACTATACATCTTATCTGATCCTTTTAAGCGATAATTGGTCCATTTCACACTTTTATAAAAAAAAAACATCAGATTTGTTTTTGACAATTTGTTTTTCAGTTTGAACCATTGCTGATTTCGAGCTTGAACCTTTTTCAAAAGTTTTAGCTGGTTGGGACACAACTTTAGATTCAAAACCAACACCACAATGTTTGGGTTTCCTTCCAACAACCGATTTGGATCTAGCAATTGTTTTCTGCAATATAATTGTAGTTATTCAGCAAACAAAAACCTTCATTCTTTTAGATCAAAATGAGTTCTTAAGTTTTTATTTCAGGCAAATTTAAAATTGTTCGAATTGTGTAATCGTCAATAACCTAATAATATCCATAAATGACTTGTTTTTGGTAAGAGATGAATATTACCATATGTAAATTCAGGTGCATGGTACACATCGGTATTCCAGTGCATTCAAGTCTGAAACCAATTGGATTTATTTTTTGTCCATGTTCCCTCATTACTATACATATCATAATACGACATAGTTGTATCTTTAGAATTACCACTGCTTAGCTTTCAGTTCGCCTTTGACCATCAAATGAAATGTCTTATATTAGGGGGTCTGGGAGTAGTATTACTTGCCAATCCCATTTATTCTGCCTTTTCTTTGGGATTGGTTTTTGTTGATGATATCTTGAGCAGTTACATATCCAGGGCCCCTAACACAAATAGACGCCTCACAAGTTCCATAGAGATTACTTTTCAATACGATTTCTTTCAAAACTAAGCTCCCACTCACGACCCATGTAACAAGCTACACCAAGTAAGAAGTGTAGAACAATTAGTTCATAAGGACCACCATTGTATAACCATTCATCAACGGATGCTGCTTCCCATATTGGGTAATATTGCAAACCTATAGCTAATATCCGTGATCATGAGACATATAATTATCATTATAAATCATTTTTGATTGAAAAAATTTCTTATAATTGAATCCAGAACAACTTTCGCATTGAACCCACAAATGTTTGTATTTTTTATTTACATCCAGATCAGTAGAACTTTCTCGTATCATTAGCCCCTTGTCGGGTTTGAACCGAGGGACACTTTTTTAGTTAAAGATATCCTTTTGTTTAATATTCGAAGAAAAATATTTCAGTTGGTAGAGCTCCGCTCTTGCAATTGGGTCATTGCGATCCAGAAACAGGTTCACGAATACCATCAATATCTACTGGAGGAGCAGCAATGAAGGCGATAATAAATACAGAAGTTGCGGTCAATAATGTAGGGATCATCAAAACGCCAAACCATCCAATGTAAAGACGGTTTTTGGTGCTGGTTATCCAGTTACAGAAGCGACCCCATAGGTTTTCGCTTTCGCGTCTCTACTTTATGGAAACAATATTTTTCACCAAATTTATATTTTGAAATTAGTTCCTCCTAAGTGTTGTTTGAAACATATTGGGACACCTCAGGTTCTAGATCAAGAATCAAGTCATCGATTTTATCAGAATCAGAAACATTGTAAAAGAACTCATCAATACTTGGGTCCATAGAAGATTCCTTGGTTGTTTTCTTATCAGAATTTTTCAAATGTGATTAATCAGACACATTCTTGTAAAAAGATGTGTAATCACATTTCTCACTTGTTTGATCAGACGATGGGCTATTTGTTATGACCAAGGAAGCAGGAACTTGGTTAATACTTTCATTACCCTTATCAATATGATAAAGAAAATTGGTAAATGACAATGGGATTTTAAAAGTTTCAATTTTGTTGGTTAATTAAAAATTTTCAATTTTCAAATCAGGTACAATCTTTTGATTATTAACCAAGTCCTTTTGTGCTGACACGAGCAATTCTGATTATTTGCTAAATTTGTATTTCTGAATACGCAGCTGCTCGTGTAAGGACATCAATTCCTTAGTGGTTTCCTCCCATCTGGTCTTATAAATTTCCAAATTCGCTTTGGTCACAGACAACTGATCAAACAGTTTTGTTTTCTCATCTAAGAGATCACTCTTAGACTTAGCATATTTAACACAAGTATCACATTGGAGAGAAGAAGATACCTTCGAAGTATCTTCCATCAAAGCACAAACCGATTCCTTGAGATTATTTCGTTTCAACAATCCATTCTCCAACTTGAGAGTGTTGTTCTCATCAGCTAATCGTCACATCTCTTCTTGCAAAGCGATAATTTTGTCACTAGCTTCCACAACATTCTTGTGTGCTTTTTCATATTTTTGCTATAAAGGATAGCTTCGTTGAAATAATTCTTGAAAGTCGTTCGCTACATCTAGAGCTGCAGCTTTAGCAGCTTCACAGTCTTTCATCAAAGCATCTTTCTCTTTGATCAACACTTCTAACTCCTTTTTCATCAACAAAACTTCATCAGAATCATTATGTTCAGGTATTGTGTTTGCCATAAAAGCAAATTTTTCTTTAAGCTGTGTTTGAACATCTTCAACTAATTCTGTGACATCATTGGCTTCATGACCTTCAAAAGTCGATTCAGTCATTGTATTTCATCCCGCACATGTTTAACAATTAAGGCAGAAGAATTAGTGAATTCATTTCCCCAATTATGAGTCTTGTCTTCTTGAGATACAAGAGCTTTAGTAGAATCAGATTTAGAGTTAGAGTTACTCCTTGAACTAGATGTGTTGAATTTTGCATTGTTTGATGGAGCTTCAGCTTTGGAATTGTATTTCTGGTATTCCTACTTCTTTGGTTGAGAGCATTCCCTTGCGAAATGACCAAAGTTGGAATACTTATAGCATCGGGCCTTAGATTTATAAAAACCGATACGTCCACCAGAATTTAAATATTTTCGTCATGTCTTCTTCAAAAACCTTTTCACTCTTCTAGCCAGCATAGCAAACTACCAGTTAATGCCCATTAGCTCTAGATCATCCGGGTCAACTTGATCATAATCTTCTTCAGTTGGCTCAGCATTGCTAACTTTTCCAGTTATAACCCAATAGTATGATGATACTAAAGCTGATACAAGTGCCATATAATCTTCGGTCGTGTTCATGGACAAGGCAAGTTTACTAGCATTCATGGTATTGTTCTTTTTATATTGATCATTTCCTCCGCATCGTTCTTTCAAGGTTGTCCACAAATCATGAGAATGTTTGCACGCTTTAAATTGATGTAACAATTCCTTCAGCAAAGCTTGAGTAAGAACTCCATAAGCTTTTTGTTCACGTGTGTAATCAGCTTTTTGAGTAAGATTCATATTCCTTTGCATGATTCGTACATTATTATTTTCAACCGGATAGACATATGGAGCATCCATTGCAATCCAAAGATCACAATCCATAGTACCGACATATGCTTCAAACCTCTTTTTCCAGTCGTGATAATCTTCGAGCTTGAATAACTTAGGAACCTTTTGGCTTGTTCCTATTTCATTATCGTAGTTCAACAGTTTTTGCATCTGCTATTGAATCGCCGCAAAAGCTTGTAATTCCGACACTTTGAAAATCTTAAAATCTTGTTTATCCGAACTCAAAACGAACTGAAATAAGCTTGTCCGAACTCTTCCGAATCGGAGACGAACTCAAAAAGTTATCCAAACTTCACACAAACCGATTATGAACTGAAAGATTCCAAACCACAACCGAACTATGTCCAAACTGAAAACCTTAACCGAACTCCAGCGAGCTGACTACTCATAAGTTTATCCAAACTCTATCCGAACCTGATCCGAACTGTATCCGAACTAGAGATTTTAACCGAACTTGACACGAACTAGTATACGAAAGTAAACGAACCGGTGGTTCGGAGCGGTTATTTAGACTAACTAGGGGTTCGTATGACGGTTATCTCACAACCTTACGAACGCAGAAAAATGGATGTTTCGCACAACGAAATGATCAACCTAACGGGGAGGACTCGAAAATGAATATTTTTTATGTGAAAAACACTCAGAAATGATCAAAATGCACATTTTGAGATGAAAAAGTAGAATAAAACTCCAAAAACGCTTCGTTTTGCAACAAAAATTACTAGTATCGAGCTAAGCAGCAACCAAATGCTCTGATACCACTTGAAAGTGAGTGGTAGGCGAATCGTGCGTAACTCTAAATCATTTTATCAACGAAACAAACAATCACGAGGTAAATAAGACTCAATCTTTCATTCAATATACAAGATCAGGTTACAAAAGACTCAGAGTACAGAACTGGAAAACACCTCAGATTACACACACCTGAGTTCATCCACAGTTTGGGTGCAGTTGGGCTGTTTAGAATTTAACTTGAACTTTTCTTCTGAAATCTTTTGTCTGATCCAGCATCTTGCCATATGCATGTATCAATATATTTTGAGCATGAATCATTATAGGACGTGTAAGAAGCATAAGACGCATCAAAAGACTATAAATAGCAGCCTCAATTCGTCCAAACAATGCACCAATTCACTGATTTCTTCCCCAAAAACCATAAGAAAACCCAGAAACTTCATCACTCCAATTCAAGCTATACAAGAAGATTCAAAGCTGAATTTATGCAGTTGAGCATCATTAGGTAAGACCTAAATTAAGCTCTTTTAGTTTTGGCTAAATCGATCTCTAAGTATGATTTCTAAAAAAAATGCGTTAAAATTAGGGTTTTTGAGCTTGATTTGATAAAATGGATGATCGGGTGGGAATTAGGGTCTGAATTTTTGTATGTAATCCTAAAATAACTTGTTTTAAGAAAGCTCTAAGTTTATTTCACAATTGGAAAAGTTTTGGTAATGATTTTGTAAACGGGTCAAAATTAGGGTTTTTGTAACGTTGTCCTGCCCAAATTGAGTAAACGGTGTTGAATTAGAGTTTGATATTTTAAAGTATATTACAAAATGTTATAATGGGTAATACCCTAAGTTGGTTTCAAATATATTGAGTTTTGATAATAAAACAAGAAATACGTGAAATTAGGGTTCCTAAATATAGTTAATTAATATAAAATATTCTGGAGTCTATGGGGACTTGATTTTTGGTATAGTAATAAGTTTTTATATATAATACGTATATATGAGTTTAAAATGGATAAATAATTTAAAATACCAAGTTAATCGGTTATTAGAAGTTCGTGCGGACCGGAAGGGTAGGCGCTTGTACACTAGGGTTTCTGGCAAAGCGGGGGTGTCACATAAATCCCAAATGGGACCTGGCATACCTCGCTGGGCGATCCCGGGGTTAGCGTTTACTTAGGAGGAATGCGCGTCTTCATATTATCAATAAAAATGTTATTTTTCCTATAAGGGCATTTTGTTTATTTTGGCCTTAAAAGAGATAAACCCTAATAAAATGTTATTAAGATAATAAGATATAAATAAACACAGGTTTTATTTATAATGACCTTGTATTAATGCAACCCGATACGCGATTAGGTTAATTGTGGACCATAATGAAGATTCTTTCTGAATTACCAATTAAAGATATAAGGTGAGTTTCTACAAGCCTTATTTTATATAGTGAGTCATATGAGGCCCCTATTAAATGTTTAAATGCTTTTAAATATTTTCGGGCTGGTATAAATACAATATTTGTGAAAATATATTCAAGATAATTGTGACTTGATATATACATGTTATATGATGAAGTTGTTGTTAAATTGCTTATACATGTTATGCAATTATGTTGATTATAATGTGATGTATATATACTTGCTTGAAATGAGGTAGCCAAGTGACAAGGGAGTTGCTAGTAAACGTTTAGTGAATATGTATGATTATATGAGAACATGTGATACATTTTCTTATATTAAAATATAGTGGATACGCCGCTGGTACATTCTATATATATACATAATAGTATAAGTTACCCGGTATATTGGAAGTGTGGAGGATACGCTGCTGGTACATCCTGTATACATACACTTACGGTAAATTGGGGGATGTTCATTTGTTGCAGTATATGAATGCCTTATCACTGTTTAGTATACATGATCAGAGATTAAGTCATTAAGATGAGAAAATGACCTAATAGAGTTAAGTATAAAGTTGGTGGTTAGAGTTAAGGAATCATTGTTGCTCCAATGGGGGTGCCCTAGAGTACCATGTATGGACGGCGCTGCTTCTCCAATGGGGGTGCCCTAGAGAATGTAGTGTCAGGTTTTCTCATAGGAAGATTCGATAACCCAGATGATAAGCCTAGGGTTACTGGTAAGAATGAGGAGTCGCTGCTGCTCCAATGGGGGTGCCCTAGAGTACCATGTACGGACGGCGCTGCTTCTCCAATGGGGGTGCCCTAGAGAATGTTGTGGCAGGACTTCTCATAATAGAAGAGTCGGATACATATAGTGACCTAGAAGTTAAGCCTGGGGTCACGATTATGGTCGTCAGATAAATATAGTGACTTAGAAGTTAGCCTTGATTCACGGTTAAGATAGCGTGATATATTATCATAGTGATTATGTGTTAGGATTTATATGTGAAATATATAATGTGTTGTGAAAACCAGGTAAACACTTAAAATGGTTCTTGAAGTAAACGGTAGAACTCACCAGCGTAAGCTGAATTTTTAAAAAGTATGTATGCTAGGTTCTGCATAGATATTTAGAAGTAAAGGCAGGGATCTTGTGAGGATGGGATAATCGGGAAAGCTGTCAAGGAAGAGTTTCTGGAGAGCTGGCTTAGTTTATAGTTTTCGTTATTATAACTACTTATAGTTATGTATAATATCTCTCTTACTGTAGTACTTGGCTTATATGAATAAAAGTTTTATATTTCCGCTGCTTAATATCTATGTTATGCCATGTGTTCATGAGTAAATCCGATACGTGACCCCCCTTGGTGCCAAGTCTGGGAGTGGGTGTCACAGACGGTGGCATTACCTAAAGAATTATTACATCAGTTTTCTGCTTATGGTACATCAAAAGGTTTATGGGATGCTTTGCAGAAGAGATGTGAAGGTAATGATCAATATAAGAAAAGTCGACAAAAGTTTTGAAGAAGGAATTTGATAGTTTCAAACATTATCAGAATGAATCAATTCCAAATTTGATTCCAAGATTTGCACACTAGATGAGTGAAATGGTTTTTGTGAGTATTACAAAAGAAGATGCTAATTTGAAAGAGAAATTATTGGATGTATTATAGAAAAAATGGGGAAAGTATGTTATGAGGATTACTCATGATAAAGAGTATCCGGGTTTATCTTTCAATGATTTAGTTCAAAGAATACAAGCAAGGGATATGGAGTTGACTGTGAATAAGTCACTTCCAGCACAAATTCAAAATCATGTTGTGTATCATGGAGAAAATGATTCTACTCTTCATCCTGTGAAGTCAAATGTTTTAAATTCCGCACCTCCTACAACATTTGTTGCCGGAAAAACTGATAATTCTAGTTATTCTTCTAGGTGTACTGATTCAGTTCCAAGTTCATTAACAGACAATGCCTTATCTGTTAAAACAACTAAAGATTACATAGCATTGATGTCTGCTTTGGTTTCATCATATTTCAGTGTTATTACTGGTTCAGTAAGTAATGTAGAATTAACTAAAGAAGACTATGATCAAATTGATTATAATCATCTGGAGGAGATGTGTCACACCCCGGTATTTATTGTGTCGGGTGTGAGCGAGATGGATCACAGTCAAGATTACATAGAACGACCTCTGGATGATTAAACAATTAGAGCCGTTTAGAAAGTTAAGTTAATTCAAAATGTAGAGTTTCATTTAAAGTTGCAGTGAAAATAGTAGTGAAAGTATAGTTGTCTTAATTGTTACAAGATCTGCAAATGAAACCATGGATCTAGCATCTTCAACTAGATTTTTGTTCCTCCTTTTTACTACTCCATTTTATTGTGGAGTCATTGGTGCAGAAAAGTCATGAGAAGTACCTTTACTAACTAGATATGTATTTAGTTTTGTATTTTTGAACTCAGTTCCATTGTCAGATCTTATCCTTCTGACTTTCATGTGCATAAGTTTTGTATTCTCCTTATAAAATTAATGATAAGATCTGTAGTTTCATTTTTTTATTTTAAGAATTCAACCCGTGTATATCTGGAGAAATCATCCACTATAACTAGGATATACTTCTTTCCACCGAGACTCTTTGTGCTTATTGGTCCACAGAGGTCCATGTGGATTAGTTCAAGTGGTTGACTTCCAGATGTTTCTTGAAGACTTCTATGAGATACTCTTTTCATTTTGCCCATCTGACATGCTTCACATATTTCTTTGGATTTTGAGGATATGGGAGGAAGACCTTTTACCATCTTTTTATTTGCTAGCTCAGCAATTGTTCTGGAGTTTAGATGGGATATTCTTTTGTGCCATAGCTCAGTTTCTTTATCATATGACTTTGACATTAGACAAAACGACTCATTTGAAATCAGGATTGTAAAGTTTACAAAGTATAGACTCTGATTTATTCTTTTTCCTGTTAAGTAAACTTTATTGTCTTTTAGTCCTACAAGTTCACACTTGTTGGAGTAAAGAGTAAATTTGAATCCTTTATCACAAAGTTGACCACAACTTAACAAATTGTATTTTAGTCCTTAGATGTGTGATACATTTTCAATTGTAACTTCACCATTAGTAATGGTTCCATTGGTTTTTTATATTACATCGTCGACAAAGGTGATGGATCTTCCTTTTTGTTTTGATCAGAATTCAACAATAAGACTTCGTATTCTACATTTTGGACATGGCAGCAGCCGTAGAACCCTTTACAATGGGGCTCTCTAAGGATTCCCGTTTTTATGATGACCTTGTCAGGACTCCTTGCAGGAATGTTGACAAAGTACACAGCAGAGCCTTGAGATTTATCCATCTGGAAGACGACAAAAAGATCCACCAAAGGTTGGATATTCCTAAATATGATCCCAACAGTAAAAAGTCAGAATCCCCCGGGAAGCTGTATAGATCCCGTCCATATTCCAAACCAGATAATCAAAAAGTCAATGTTGTGGATCAAGATGATGACGAGGAGGAGTATCCTAAGGTATCTGAGTATTGTTTTTCTGTTGATATTGGTGGTCTAATGTGTGCAATGCAGGATCTCGGTGAAAAAGCAAGATGGCCTAGAAAAAATGATAAGCAGGGATCCTGGAAAGACATAACCAAGTGGTGCGCCTTCCACGAAGACTTTGGCCACCTAACATATGAATGCATAGCACTTCGGAAGGAAATCAGCTACATACTCAGTAAGGGGCATCTTAAAGGGTTGATAGGCAGAAAGAAGGTCAATAATTCAGGAAGCCGACAAGGTGCCTCAGAGAGCAGCTTCTCCGCCTCAGGATGCTCAAATAATCAACTTCATATCAGGAGGCTCAGACATCTGTAGCACTTCATATTCCTCAGCCAAGAAACATGCTAAGGAATCTAAATCTGAACAGGGTGACAGATATGTTCGGACATCCACACTAACTCATGTCCAGGATCCCCACCATGATAGTCCCGTGGTCAGTTTGTATATTGCTAACCATTTTGTTCGCAGGATCCTGATAGATAATGGAAGCTCAGTAAACATAATCCGTCTCGATGTGCTCAAAAAGATAGGGATCCCAGAAACCAAAATAGTTGCATGATCCTCAGTCTTGGTTGGCTTCAGTGGTGAGACTAAACGCACCGTTAGGGATATCAGGTTACCAGTATATATAGAGGGGGTAAACTCTATGTAAAAATTTTGTGTTATAGATTCTCTCTCTTGTTGCAATAGAATTCTTGGCAGGCCATGGATACACGAATTGAAAGCAGTCCCTTCAACTTATCATCAATGCATTAAGCTTCCCACACCTTGGGGAGTTGTAAGGATTGAAAGTGACCAGCAGGAAACAAAGAACTGCTATGCAACTTCAATGAAGAACACCACCAAGATGACAAAGGGATAGAAATTACAGAAAAGAGCACTTGAAATACAGGAGGGCAAGGAGCTTGATGTCAGAGAAGTCCATCTAGATCCTGAGAATCCTGAAATTAAGGTGCTCGTAGGCACAGGCATCCCAGCAAATGTTAAACAAGAATTAGTTCGGCTTTTGAAGGCCAGAACCTCAACTTTCGCTTGGAAGCATGAGGACATGACAGGTATATCACTAAACATATTATTACTCATAAACTTGGTTTATATCCTTATTTCAGGCCCATACAACAAAAAAAGAGAAAGTTCGCTCCCGAAAAGAATATTATCATACAGGAGGAAGTTGACAAGCTTCTTAAAACCAAGATGATCAGAGAAGTCAAATATCCCAAGTGGCTAGCAAATGTGGTGGCGGTCTAGAATAAGAACGGAAAGTGGAGAGTTTGTGTTCATTACACGGATTTAAATAAGGCCTGTCCTAAGGATCCTTTCCCACTCCCCCATATTGATGCAATGGTGGATGCCACGGCAGGTCATGAGATGCTCACCTTCATGGATGCCTCAACAGGTTTTCAACAAATTCAGATGGAAACATGTGACCAGGAGCATACATCTTTTATGACTCTGACAGGTATCTATTGTTATACTGCTATGCCTTTTGGTCTAAGATATGTAGGTGCCACCTACCAGAGGCTCGTCAATATGATGTTTAAGGAGCAACTTGGGGACACGATGGAAGTCTACATAGACGATATGGTAGTGAAATCCAAGAAGGCATAAGATAACGTCAAGGATCTCCAAACTTCCTTTGACATCCTTGACCAATATAACATGAAGCTCAATCGCTTCAAGTGCCACTTTGGGGTGCGATCCGGAATATTTTTAGGCTACATGGTTACCGAAAGAGGAATCGAAGCAAGCCCCGAGCATATCAAAGCAATCTTAAATTTGAAGTCACCGTCAAATGTAAAAGAGGTGCAAATGTTGACAGGAAGAATCGCAGCACTCAACAGATTCATCTCAAGATCCTCAGAAAAAAACAAGGATTTCTACGATATCCTGAGGAAACACAAGAGGTTTGAATGGACTAAGAAGCACGAAGAAGCCCTGAGATGCCTAAAAGATTACCTGTCAGCAGCCCCATTATTAATGAAACCAGAAGATGGGAAGCCGCTATATTTATATCTTATTGTGTCCGGAAGCTCAGTCAGTGCAGTCTTAGTAAAAGACCACCAAGGTCAGCAACATCAGGTATATTACGTAAGTAAAACTCTGCAAGACGCAGAATCCAGGTATTCTCACCTTAAAAATTAATTCTAGCTCTTATAATTGCTTCCACTAAACTAAGACATTATTTTGAAACTCATACTATAATTGTGAGATCTAACTATCCTATTAAGGTAGTTCTTAGGAAGCCAGAGATGTCAGGTAGGATGGCTAAATGGGCAGTCAAGTTGAGTGCCTATGATATCAAGTATGAGCTAAGGACAACAATCAAATCCCAGGCCTTGGCTGACTTTGTGGCTGATTTCACCAGTGACATAGAACCAGAAGTTGAGAAGGAAGTCCAGCAGCTTGAGAAGCTTAAAGAAGACTGGATCCTTTACACTGATGGATCCTCAAATGTTAGAGGAACAGGGCTGGACATCCTGCTGAAATCGCCACAGGGGGACACAATACCATTATCCATATCTTGTGAATTCTAGGCTACCAACAACGAAGCTGAATATGAAGCTTTGATTGCTGGGTTGCAATTGGCTAGAGATATGGGCATCCGATGTATTCTAGTATTTGTTGATTCTCTTCTTTTGACTAACCACTTTAATGGCTCTTATGCAGTGAGAGGGGAGAATTTAATCAAATATCTTGATATTGTCAAAAAATTGTCTTTGCTTTTTGAAAATTTTAACATTTCATAGGTGCCAAGAGAAGATAATTCAGAAGCCGATGCTTTAGCAAACTTGGCTTCATCGCTCAGGATTCCTGAGGATATCAGGATTCCTATAACGCATATCCTGACGCCGGCAATAGCCCAACAGGAAGCTCACGTAGTTGACGACAGTGAAGAAGCAGACGTCGAGAATCCCAAGAGTACCCAGGAATCCTTGACCCATCCAATCGTAAAATATCTTAAAAATGGAGAGATTCCTAAGGGTGAAAATCCTAGGGCTTTTTGCGCCAAGGTAACACCTTATTTCATCTTAGATAACATATTATATAGAAAACCTCTTACAGGTGTCTACTTGAGGTGCTTAGAGAAATCAGAAGCTCTTGAGGTGCTTGAAGACATCCATAGTGGAGATTGTGGTAACCACACTGGGGGCAAAGCACTCTTCTACAAGATTCTCATATTTGGCTACTATTGGCCTAAAATGAAGAAGGATGCCATGAGTTTCTCACAGAAGTGCGATGCCTGCCAAAGGCACGACAATATTCCGCATCAACCAGCTGAACATCTGTATCCTATTCTATCCCCATGGCCGTTCATGAAATGGGGCATGGACATTGTAGGTAAGCTGCCCAAGGCTCCTGGAGGAAAAGTATTTATGCTTGCAATGATAGGACTATTTCTCCAAGTGGATTGAAGCAGAAGCCTATGTATAAGTGAGAGAGAAAGAGGTGATATCCTTCATCAAGAGAAACATCATTACTAGATTTGGGATTCCGGAAGAAATCATATGTGACAATGGCTCTCAGTTTATCGGCAAAAGAACGACAAATTTTTGTGCAAGTTGGGGCATAAGAATGATCACTTCGACACCTGTCCACCCTCAAGCTAATGAACAGGTGGAATCGAGTAATAAAATTATCATCAACAATCTCAAAAAGAAGTTGGGCTCCAAGAAAGGCAGGTGGGATTAAGAGCTACCATTTGTTCTTTGGGCCAATAGGATGACACCCAATAATGCAACAGGACAAACTCCATTCTCGTTAGTGTTTGGAGCTGAGGCTGTAATCCCAACAGAAATGGTGCTACCTACAGCCAGGATCCTGAAATTAACAGCCAGACCTTGCTTCAGGATCTAGAAACAGTTGAGGAGCTCAGAGATATAGCCAGAATCCGGATGCAATCCTATCAACAGAGAGTGGCAAAGTTTTACAACAGGATTACCAGGCTAAGAAGATTTCAAGTGGGAGATTTAGTATTGAGAAAGGGATTATTAAAATACTACCAATCCAGCTGATGAGAAATTGGCACCCAAGTGGGAAGGCCCGTACTTGATAGATTCTGAAGAATGAAAAGGGGCATATCGTTTGGTAAACATGGAAGGAGAACCCCTACCAAGAGCCTGGAATGCCATCCACCTCAAAGCTTATTTTATGTGAGAATCCCATTGGAATCCCAATGGAACCCCAAGGATCCTCACTGCCCAAATACTGTAAGGTACGTATACTAAACCAATTTCAATACTATTCTTATTATTTTTATCACATGATACTGATTTAAGCATGAGAGTGGTGTTAGCTAAGCTAACACCCACCCCTCATCAAGTGTTATGTGTTTTGCAGAATTTGAGAATCCTAAGTATTTTGGGTATATCCCCAGTTAGAGGTTGACCACCTCTCCTACGTTTAAAGTATCTCGCATACCTTCCAAGGTTTGAGAGGCTGACTCCTCTCCTAAGTTGGGTAATCGCTACTAGCGCACGACCCTTGCCAGAAGCGCACGTTGTCCACCAGTATGCTCAAGATGGCCGGACCAGTCCATCCCATGGGTGGCTGACAATCTTGTCATTGTAGACTGTTGGGCGGATTCTCAAGGTTTATAACACTGACGTGTTATCTAAGGTTATGGCATTTTTATGTCACTTACGTAAGGACTTGACCCCAGTTTTGGCTTAGTCCCGATTGTTTAAGGGCTTGACCCCAGTTTTGGCTTAGTCCCAAGTATTTAAGGGCTTGACCCCTGTTTTGGCTTAGTCCTATGAAAAAACGAGCTTATCCTTTGGCTTAGTCCCGAGTATTTAAGGGCTTGACCATAGTTTTGGCTTAGTCCCAAGTATTTAAGGGCTTGACCCCAGTTTTGGCTTAGTCCCACGAAAAAACGAGCTTGTCCCCAGGTTTGGCTTGGTCCCAAGAATCCTGGGTTTATCCCAGCTTACTTCTAAATTTGCTATCTTATATTCAGAAAAAAGTTCCTTTGGACCCTGGCCAGGAATCTTGTTAAACTATTTTCAGAATCCCAAGGCAGGACGTCGCATTAAATCGGAAAAATTATCTTTCAGGATTCCTGTCAGGATCTTGAATGAGATAAGGTAAGAAACAACAGCTTGGATTGAGAAGCCGACCAAGGTAAAACTTGAAGGAATGGTGATTTATATTTTTATCACTTAAACTTTGGCCTATCCGATTGTTAAATCTTAAATGGTTTCCTTATATATGAGTACTTTTTAAGATTCTTAGCAAAATTTGATAACGGGTCTTATATACAAAACTTTAAACAACAACATGAGAAGCCAAAAGATAATCATATTATTAACATACACAAACGGGTTTTGAGCTTCTCAAGCTTCATCATGAAAACCTCAGGATCCCTCCACTTAGGAAGCTCAAATGTCAAACGTTTTTAGGAATCCTGGTTTCGTCTTGTAAAATACAAGATCCCTCCACCAGGATCCCTACCATTGTTTGTTGTTTGTTGTTTGTTGTTTGTTACTTATCTATTACAAGAACCACAAATTGTTTCACCAAAAACCACCAAACATTAGGACCAAAAAAATGGGCTCAGACCGTTGCATTATCTTCATCTCCCATTGCCTTCCCTTCTTCCACTAGCTTCTCCACCTCCTCAGGCTTCTTACCCGCACCCAGCTCTAGCACATAAGCCCTAGTCATTGCCACCGGGGATTTTGGAACCGTCTTCGAGGAGCCACCGTCATTCCCATCCTTCCCTACTCCATCCACGTCACCATCACCTCCTCCCAACGATTCCAGAACCAGCTTCCAGCTCGCGACATCCAAGCCAGGCACCTTGAAACCAGCCGCTTTAGCCTCACCCGCCATTTGGATTTTGCACCCCAGGACGCTCCGGGCAGCCGAAAGTTGGCCTATTTCAGCATCAGCGGCCATCGTGGCTTCCAAGGTCAGACGCTGCTCAGTGAGCGAATGCTCATAGAAGAGGGTCTTACCCTTAGAAATATCAGTTTGGGCTTGGATCTTCTCCTCAGCCAGAGCCAGCTTCTTCTCTATGTCCATGGCTTGGGTGCTCAGCTTCTTAATGCCCTACACAAAGAAACAGGAATCCTGATCAGTAGCTGCAACAGGTATGAAACTAATATACATGTTTGTTAAAACTTCTTACCAGTTTCCAGGTACACGAGGGACTCAACAACCTTTCGCTTCTTGGAAGCCAGGGCCTTCGGCCGGCTGACAGGTGGCTTGGAAGTGGCAGGCTGCTCCAACTGTTCCTTCTTGACTTTGAGAAGGTTGTCAAGATCCTTCAGTGAGAATGAAGAGCTGGACTTGGGGGCTGCAAAGAAAAACAGATTGTCAACATTTAAGATGCTCGAATAAACATGCAGTTCAGGATCCTGTGAAAACTTACTAGACATCTCAGGACTGTGATCGGCTGAGTAGCTATGTTCGTTGGCAGTTGCTTCAAGGATCAGGGCTCTTTAAGTGGCAGGAATCTGGTAGAGTGCTTCAATCTTCCTGCGATCCGGCTGTAACTTGATGAGATTCTCAAACTTGGGTGCCGCAAAAAACATCAAAGAAATTAAACACAGTTTGAGGATTAAGTTACAAATGAGAAATCAATTTCCTACCCTTATCAACCCACTTCAATGGCAACTCCATACCCCTAGGAATCGAGTCTCGCTTAACAAAGAAGAAACGTTTCTTCCACTCGTGATCATTGTGAGAAGCTCGGAGAATCAACTAAGAGGTGTAGGTGTGAGCCTTCAGAACAAACCGGCTGCAACCATGGGTTCGGATTTGGTAAGCTTCACAGATTTCAGGTATCCCGATTTCCAAATTCCGGGTTTGATTCAGTTAATCAAGGGAGTACAAGATTCTCCAAACCATAGGCATGGTTTGGGCATAAGAAAGTCGGGTAGTCTTGAAGAATTGAGTGACAAGCTCCGGGAAAGGAAATGTCATACCGAGCAAGAAGGGGTAGTACATGAAACAGACCCAGGTGGTAGAGGTAAAAAATCGTACTTAACCCTAGAATCAAAACGCCAGAAAATTGTTCCCGGAGGAAAGATACCGGAAACCTTGAGATCATGGATATCGCCGTCATCAAACGTTCAGGACTCCTCCTCTCCGAGGATAATGTAGCCCTGATCGTGGAAATCCTCGACCACCGGGGGTTTAGAGAAGAAGAAGAACAAGTGCTTTTCTTGGCCATGGCCAAAATGCTAAAGGAAATCGGAAGGGAAAAAAGAAACTGACATGGAATATCAGAGAAGCTCGAGAGAGTTTGTGGAAGAAGATGATGAAAATATGAATTCAGAATCTTGTATTTAAATAAAAAGCAATGATGGCCATCACATCCATTGGACGCCGTAAAAAACGTCCCATCTCAACCGTTTTTACCGTGATGACGTCGTGATTTAAGCATCTTTTTGAATTTTAACAGCTGTCGAGCTTATCCACATCTGTTGAAATTCAAGGGGCAATTGTTAAGGGTGTATTTTCAGGATGCTCCAGGAAGCTCAGATAATTAAGGAATCCTACTACAGTTTGGGAATCCCACTCGTCTAGGTATCCTGATTTATTTTATTCGACTAACCTTTATAATTGCCACGTGTTTATTTGACCCAGGTACCGTTGAGTCATCAACTACCTCCGAGATTCAAGCTCCAACTAAAGAAGATCGTGGACCAAGTGGACGAAGAAAGATCTAATGGTCAAGTTAGTTGGATGATAGGATCTCGGGAATCCAGGATAGTTAGTTATTTTTGTAATCCTTATATAATCGAGGATTCGATCGACTTAGACACACACTCAACACCGATACACTCTAGCTCTGATAGCATTTAATCATTGTAACGGTTTTGATAAAAAAATTAGTAAACAAAATCAAGTAACCAAATTCATTGGTGAGGTATGGTGCCCTGGATGTGTATTTTGTAAAAACAAGTTTGTTGGTTAAAATCCAAGGTTTAAGTTAGATGAACGGAAACACAAGCAATACCTCCCCTGGATGCAACTATAAACAACGAGATTTGAAAGGGGGAAATCCCTTAATCCTTGAATGTCTCCAAAGATTGCCGGCATAAAAAACCCCTTCGGAAACGATAACACACGTTGCCTATTTATTGCTAAGTAAAATATTCTGAGTACAAGTGTTGGCGGCTTTGTTTGCTAGGTGGTAGTGTGAATACAAGTGATCGAGAGCGTGAAAAAGTAAATCCTATGCCGCGTTTAAATACAACAAATGCCTAACTATATTTCCGAGATTTTAGGGATCTCCCTCCAACGGCTTCTGTTCGTTATTGACCGAGTTCGTTGGCGAGTCTTCCATTCTGCACGTGTTACAATCTTGACCAAGTCTTCTTGTCCGTTATTCAATCTTTCGTACCTGACTATAGATCAAACAAAATCAAGAACAAGTTGCTAGTAACGATGCCCTAGCATGCTGGGTAACCGCACATGTTGTGTCAATATAATATATATATATATATATACAGTCCCTGGATATACTATCATGAATCAGAAATCCAAGGTACCGATAAGCCATATATTCAGTTCATGATCGTCTGACATCCAAGGGTCCAAACCTGTCAAAGAATGTTAGTAAATTTTTAGTGCGAAATCCAGGGTATAACAATTGTCCGCAAATTCGTAGCTAGTGGATGGAATTTCACAGCTGTGAATTTTTGAATTTCGGTGACTCATCTTAGCTAGATCAATCATGTCCGCTTACTTAGGAGTAGATGCTCCACGATCACCTCCCATGTCCTTTCACCCCTGTAACTTCTACCCATTAAATACCCCTCTATCTCAATCGGTTTTACCTATTTCTACTAGAGAGAAAAGTGATCATCTCTCCCATTGTTCTGATTGCACTCTCCGATTAGGTACACCCTTCCTTCTCGTTTTCAATTTCCTAGCCCGACGATGACTAAGAAACGTATTCGTTCTGAGTTTGAGGCTATCCCCACAGAAATCGAAGATTTCTTTGATCAACGATACCTCCAAAACCCTGGATCGGAAACATGCAGCCTCACTGATACTGACATTTTCGCCCTTAAGGCATCTGGGCTACTACCTGCCTCAGCCGAAATCCAACCATTCGACCCTAGGTTGAGATCGGATTTCGCGTCCCGCACCTGGGTTTGTTTTCCGGCAGCCCCTTTCAGCATCAGACTCTCCTAACCCTTTTCTGGCTTAGTCGTCTTTCTTCGAAGCCTCTGGTCTCTCTTATGCCCAAACTCTTCCC